>JAJOZX010000533.1:762500-1310000 GCA_023014485.1 Bathynomus jamesi
AGTTCATTGTGCGCAAAAGTGATGCAAGCGACAAGACGAGAGGCTGTTCTTGTATGAAGTTACTCTCTTGCAACCTACTTAGATCCACGTTACAAAGCTAAGTTATTTTCACCTAGTACATTAGAACGAGTTAAATCATCACTTGGCAAAGCAGTTGAAGAGCTTCAATCTCTTGAATCTGTCGCTTCGCCACCCACCAAAAGAATAAAAGTTTCAGTGACAGAACCAACACCTTCAACAAGCAAATCTATCACAGAATCTGTCTCTCAGTTTCTTGAGTCAAGCAGCAATGACGAGACCTACGCGATGTGAAAAGATGTAGTAAAAATGATCGAGAGCTAATTGCATGTTTACTACAGGTTACTGTGCCAGGCATTCTGTAATTAATGTATTCTATTAAGTATTTAGAGAGTACATTTTGTTTATCAAATATTTACGTTTAATAAATTTATAGAAAGTTCTACAGTAAGGTAGGTTGATTTTCCGCATTTTATTAGATATCGACATTGGACTAGTCGAGATAGTCAGGGCTTAATATGATAATAACTGACAAAAGATTTCAGATCCCTAGCTTTAACCGTTTTTTGAGGAAACCGTTTCAAAAATCGTCAAAAAATCGTACCGAAAAATACCGCATTTTCGCAATTTTCGGCCGAAAAAATCATGCTATTTTCATAAAAAAAATCCTGAAAAAAGTTACAATTTTATTGAAAAAAAGTAAAAAAAAACATGTACAGAGTCAAACAGACACATTTAGATCCCAAGATCATCATAATTTTCACTGTAAGAGCCCTTAGAAGCGAAAGAAGGCCTCATGTGGCGGCTTAGGGCTATGGCCAGAATGTGTTTGTGCCTTGATTCGAGTCCATAAACAGTAGGGTAGGTTGATTTTGGAACTGTGATCTTGGACTAGTCTAGATAGAAAGGTATTAATGTATAAAAAAAGTTGCACCAACTCATATTTGTGAAAATGATTGTATTTTTTGAGGATTGTTAATTATTTTTAAGTTGTAAAATTGCCGAATTTTACGCGTAAAATCGCGCGCGCGGCATTCGCGCAATGTAAACAAACAAAATATCGGACCTTATTTCATCAAAATAATCAATTAAAATTCGGCTTTTTTAACAAAACTATGCTCGAAACTTATTGTAAATGCATTATAGATGTTTATTAGTATATTATTTTGTATTTTTTAATGATATTTACCTATAAAATGTGTATTAAATTAAGTTATTTTATGATCCGTTCATTTAGTTGTGTTTATTTTCCAATATTTCATAAAAATGGGTAAAAAATGGAAGTCTGCAGTGTTAACTCGAAGTGATAGTGCCAAAAAATTCAGTGGCCAGCCTTCCCCTTTGGATAAAACAGAGCCTCCTACCCTCCGCCAAGTTATTCAGTACAGTTATTTCCTCCAAAACAGCCACCCGGACTTGAAAGACTATGATATTGCTAAAATGATAGCAAAGGATGTGATTGAGATCTGGCAGGCAGTGAACCCGCGGCTGCCCCTGTATGAGGAATATTATGTAGTGAAATTGGTGGATAAAGTGTGCTTCAAGAAAGCAAAAGAGATAAACAGGAAATCTCTTTCTACAGTCCAGGAGCAGAATCTGGAGGAAAAGCTGGATAAACTTTTTGACATTTCTGCTTCCACCTGTAAGCTACCTGTTCGTCCCTGTGATGACAATGCTGTGAAGTGCAAGAAAGAAAATTGTCAAACACAGCACATAATCTGCACTTGTCCTCCCAGTAAGAAGGTATTATTTTTTTAACTTTTAACTGGCCGAACTTAGTGCGATTAGGTGCCTTTTAAATGGAAGGAAATTCAATGCTTGTAATTGAAAAATATCCGCATTTTCTTCCTGTAATCTTCCTTGCCCCCCCCCCCCCGGTAATAGAAATTAATAATCAATTTTTTTTCAGGATTTTATCTCTTATTTTAGATCCGCTATTTAATATACTTTAATATTTTAGGTTCCAGTAGAGGAGAGGGAATACTTGAGAGATCAGAGGGCCAAAATAGGACCCAAGGGCTCTTTCCAGCTGGGATCTGTGGATAAAGCTGCTGTGAAGAGAGACCAGAGGGCTGTAGCTGAAGCAGAAAGATTACAGAGCCAGATTCATCAGCAGCAGGAAGTGGATTTGGCCACTTTTGCCTCCACACCTTCACAAGATATTTCTTTTGAATCCAGCTCAGGAGAATCAGGAGAGGTAATATTTTTTTTTCTTATATCTTATCCCATTTTTACCCAAATTTATCCCTACTTTTTGTCCCTATTTCCCCCCTTTTTTCCCCCATTTTCGCTTTAGTAATTTATTCTTTTTTTCGCCCATTTTCGCCGACTTTTTACCTGAATTTTTACCCATTTTCCCCCCATATTTTCCCACTTTTCCCCCATTTTCGCTTTAGTAATTTATTTTTTATTTTCATTTCAGCCATCTGGTGGTGAAGCTGAAGAGTTCAAGCCAAGGAGGCACCCAAGTGGAAGTTACATCTTTTTGAAACCCCCTAGATATGCCATGGAACTGATCAGGGGTGATGTTTCTTCCAATCTTGCGGCAAGTCTTGCTAATGCCTTCCTCCTGGACTTACAAGCTATGGACCTGCTTAAAACTGGCCTTGATGTGAAACAGATAATAGTTAATAAATTGAAAATGGACAGGGAAAAAGCTAGAATGAAAGTGAAAAGTGATGAAAAGCACAATGAGGGTCTGGAAAAGTTAGTCTGTATTGGGGTTGATGGGAAAGTTGACAAGGACACTTTGCTGTACAGAGAAGTTAAGGATGAAAATGGGGAGACTAAGCTGAAGAAAGGAAAGGGACAAGAGCACCATTTGACTTTCACAAAGGAGCCGGGAACTGAAAGTGGAACATATCTTACTCACAGAGTCATCCCAATTAAAGGTGCGACTGGAGTTCTTCTTGGTGAAGAAGTTGCTAGTGTCTTGGAGGAGTTTAACAGTGTTCATTCCCTGAAAGCTGTCCTCCTTGACAACACAAATACAAACACTGGCTGGGAGGGAGGCCTTGTAACAGCTCTGGAAAATAAAATTGAGCGGAAATTGCACACCATTGGCTGTTCACTCCATCAGAATGAGCTTCCTTTCAGAGCTGTTTTCAAGCATCTTGATGGCAGTACCAAAAGTCCCACTGCTTTCACTGGTCCGCTGGGAAAACTCTGTGAAATTGACTACCTACCAAGATCTGCCACAAGTGGAATTCACTAAACTCAGTGGCCCCCTGGATGACATGGAATTTGCTGAGGAAACACTGAATGATCTCAGTAGGGGGATGGGCCACTTCAGCGCCGCCACTTCAGCGCCGACGTTTCAGCGCCGCCATTTCAGCGCCAGGCCACTTCAGCGCCAGACTATTCAGCGACGGGCCCTTTCAGCGCCGGTCATTTTCTCTGTTGTTTTTATTGACTATACTTGTTTTGACTTTACTTGTTTTATTAACATTACTTCTTGTTATTAACTTTGTATAATGTTGGTTTGGTTTTGGTTATGGTACTTTATTTTCCTTCCATTATAAAAAAAATTAGTGTTGGGATTAGGTTAGGTTAGGTTTGGTTAGGTTAGGTTAGGTTAGGTTAAAAACAGCCCGCCGCAGGCGTTAGCCGTAGTTAGCCGGCTTCAAGTTAGGTTAGGTTAGGTTAGGTTAAGAATATTTATTCATATAACTAATGATGTAATTTCAGAATATTTTGCTCCCAACACTATCATTTTTCCTTTTTTTATTTATTTGTGACCCCTTTATTTTCCTTCCATTATAAAAAAAAATTAGTACCTGCACATAAAATAAAAAAATTGAATTAATTATTTTCATTAGATATATCGATCCTTAGCCTGCACATTTCATTGAGTTGTCTTGAAACTATTGTGTCGGGCGCTGAAAGGGCCCGTCGCTGAATAGTCTGGCGCTGAAATGGCGGCGCTGAAACGTCGGCGCTGAAGTGGCGGCGCTGAATCGTACGCTACCCCTCAGTAGCGACCAGAGTATGGGAAGCTTCAGATTTCAGCTTCACGGCCCTTTCAACACTCTGAGAATGTGAAGGCAGATCAGGTAGCTCCAGCTTGGTGCCATTCAGCAATGCTGCTTGAAGCTCCTGGTCAGAAAAGTCTTCTGTGAGAGCAGGTTCACAGATGCCACTTTGAGAAAGGTTGGTTAGTTCTGACCAGTGGGTAGCTTCAATGTTGATGGCTGTGATCTTCTTCAGCCTCTTTTTGGCTGGCTTCCCACTTCTGAAAGAATAATAATTAATTTATTTTTTATTCCAGTATAAGATTTAATCCCTATTAGTCTCAGAATTGCTGATTTAATTTAACTTAAATTAAAAAAAAAAACCCGAGTTCTAGAAATCCCTATAATCGAATTTTTTTTCAGAAAGAAGGTAAGATTATTTCCATTATCAGAGGGGAGGGGGGGAATTGGGATAAGAAAATGTGAAAAAAAATTCGATTATGGGGATTTATAGAACTCGGGCCTTTTTTTTATTAAATAAATCCCCATAATCAAATTTTTTTTTTCACATTTTTTTTAAATTAATAAATGCTTACCTGATGGACGGAATTTTCTTGAGAGCAGCTTCTCTCACTTCTAAGTCATCAGACTTCATCATGGAGTACAGCATATTCTCGGGCAGCAAGGCAAAAGCATTGTACTTCAGGTTCTTGAAAGCAACACCCTGAATTTCTTCAGACTGCTGCTTGATCCTCTGGATCATGTTGAAGATGTACAGCTGCTGATTGTGGAACTTGCTGTCCCTTTTGATCTCAAACCAACTGACTGCATACACTTCCACAATGAACTTGATGGCCTGGTAAAGCTTATCCTGTAGTTCTGGAGGGTAAGCACCTCTGGTCCACAGACACATCAATCTAATTGCCAAAGTCAACCATCTTGCATGGTTTAATGGTCCAATTTTCCAGGCAGCAAATCTTGGGTTGACTTTGCCCCTTGAAATTCCAAGCACATACTCCAAAAGAAGCTTCTGGTCGCTACTGAGATCATTCAGTGTCTCCTCAGCAAATTCCATGTCATCCAGGGGGCCACTGAGTTTGGTGGATTCCACTTTTGCTTTCTTGAAGCACACTTTATCCACCAATTTCACTATATAATATTCCTCATAGAGGGGCAGCCGCGGGTGGCTGTTTTGGAGGAAATAACTGTACTGAATAACTTGGCGGAGGGTAGGAGGCTCTGTTTTATCCAAAGGGGAAGGCTGGCCACTGAATTTTTTGGCACTATCACTTCGAGTTAACACTGCAGACTTCCGTTTTTTACCCATTTTTATGAAATATCGGAAAATAAACACAACTAAATGAACGGATCATAAAATAACTTAATTTAATACACATTTTATAGGTAAATATCATTAAAAAATACAAAATAATATACTAATAAACATCTATAATGCATTTACAATAAGTTTCAAGCATCGTTTTGTTAAAAAAGCCGAATTTTAATTGATTATTTTGATGAAATAAGGTCCGATATTTTGTTTGTTTACATTGCGCGAATGCCGCGCGCGCGATTTTACGCGTAAAATTCGGCAATTTTACAACTTAAAAATAATTAACAATCCTCAAAAAATACAATCATTTTCACAAATATGAGTTGGTGCAACGTTTTTTATACATTAATACCTTTCTATCTAGACTAGTCCAAGATCACAGTTCCAAAATCAACCTACCTTATTCTACAGGTAGGGCTTTAGAATTACTAAAACTTTAAAGAATTCCACCGGTCCTGGGCTCGAGAACCTGTGATGATAGGCATTGTGTAGTATGCATAGTTGTGTAGTATGCATAAAAGTATTTCCGGCGTTGTAAATTATTGTACTTGTAAGGCCTTGCAACTCTCTCTCTCTCTCTCTCTCTCTCTCTCTCTCCCTTTTCATATATATATATATATATATATATTATATATATATACATATATATGGTACCTTCCTGTTGCCTTACCCTACCAGGACAAGAAACTACGTAACCTTGTCGAGGTGTAGCAGCTTAAACCGACTGGAATGTCTGCCTGGAAATCTGGAAGGAGATTTCTGTAACTTGCGGGGGGCAATAGGCATCCGGAAGGTACTAATTAGTAGTTTCGAACAAGCCAGGAAAGGTCTAGCAAGCCTCTGGTAGTTTTTGTTTTGCTCAAGTACAACGTAGAGAGCCTCGGAACGGACGGACCACGGTTACGACTTTGGCGCGAAAACGAACTTTCTTTTGGATTGCTAAAATAAATGTCGGAACACTTAGAGATAAATCCGAAGAAATAGTTGAGTTCATGGAATTGAAATCTATACATATTATGGGAATCGCAGAAACCAGATGGAGAGGTGAAGGAACTAAGGAACTGCACAATGATTATAAGTGCATATACAAGGGCAGAGAAGAGGATACCAAATCGGGTGTGGCAATTATACTGTCCCCCTGATTTTCTGAACATGTTGCTGAAGTGATAATGAAGAGTGAGAGATTGATGGGAGTGACCCTGAGCCTAAACGGAGAGAGACTATCTGTAATCCAGGCATATACACCGCAAAGTGGAAGATCACAGGAGGAAAAGGAAACTTTTTATGAGGATCTTCAGGGAATGATAGATGGGCTGCCTTATGGACCAAGAATTTTGATGGGAGACCTAAATGACCATGTGGGTGGAGATCGAAACGAAAATGAAGACGTGATCGGGGCATTTGGTGTGGGAGAGAGAAATTTGGAAGGGGAAACGCTGGTAAATTTTTGTGCAAGAAATGTTCTTAGTATAATGAACACATTTTTTAAGCACCAGGAATCACATCTCTATACGTGGTATGAATGGAATAGTAGAACCGGAAGTTATGATAAGAAGTCTCAGATAGACTTTATTGTGGTGGATAAAAAGTCATTGGTGAAAGGTGTAAGAGTAGTGCCATCTGCGTCTTTTGACTCGGATCATAGACTTGTTAAAGCCAAAATTTTGCTTCCAATACCACAAAATATAAAAAAGCCAGAAGAGTGTGCACGGAGAATATACCAGAAAAACTGGAAGAGATTAGAACTAGAACTGAGGAGGCTTTCAGACAAAGGGTAGCTACGGAAATAGTGGAGGTGGTTTGGGTTGAGTTTAGGAGAACGATGTAAGGAATACAACGGGATGTGATTGGAGAAAGGGCAGTTGGAGGGTCATAAAAGAAAAAGACGGTATGGTGGACCCAGGAGGTAAAGGAGGCAGTGACAGATAAGATGCGTGCTTTTAGGAGATGGCTTAAGGATAGAAATGAGCAAACAAGGCAAGAATATGTTCAAATGAGAAACCACACCAACGAGGTTAAAAGAAGGGTGAAACGCTCTGTGTGGGGGAAAATAGGTCAGGAACATCGTATCTCCCTATCCGTAATATAAGGACTCTCTACGCCAGTTATGATAAAAGTAGAAAATATGGAAGGCATCATGATTTGTGTAAGAGATGTCTCGAGTTTGCGGATGATATAGTGAAATATTGTAAGGAATGCTACATGGTATGTGAGCAGTGTAAAAGCCCCAAATGTAAAAGTCGTGTAGTTGAAACCGAGAAGAGCGAATGTAATATGTGTAGACGTATATTTTTCAATAATAAATGCTTTGAGCTCCATAAGTCAATTGGCACTTACAGGAAAATGAGAATCTGTGAATGTGGTATGTTTCATATGATGAATAATTGGGGTAAGTTTGGGCATAAATGCGATGAAATTCACTGTTCTACATGTCATGAAAAATATAAGGCGAATGGAGTGAAGCATGTATGTTATATGAAAGATGCTAAGCCTAAAAATAAACCTGGTATAACCGTGTACTACGATAGAGAAACTTACACAAACCCTGAAACCAAAGAGGTTATCCCACATCTACTCGTAAGCCAGACTATCTGCGATGAGTGCATGGAAGTCGAGTGTGATGAGTGTCACAAATGTGGAAAACGGACAAACGTTTTTAAAACGATTGCACACGACAGCCCTGTGAAACTCTGTATCTTATATTGTCAAATTAGCGGACAAGTTAAAATAAATGACTGCGTATATTCTTGCCCATAACGGACAAAATTTGACACAGTTCCTTTATAAGGAATTGCTTGAACACGAGTCATCGGAGATATTTACAGGCGACCCCTTGAAAAGGGGGAAAACTTATACAAATGCAGATAAGGGGTAATGTTCAGTTTAAAGATACTTTATTATTCACACCTTGTAAACTAGCCAAGCTACCCGGTGATGGGTATAGCCGCCGAAGTTTCAAAAGAGTATTTCCCTTACACTTTCCTCACTAGCGACACTTTAAATTACGTAGGACTGCCTCCCCACAAACATTACTTTAACTACACCGACATGAGTGATAGTGAGCGTGAAGATTTTGACCGCTACACAAGAGTTTTAATGAAACTAGTCCAGTGAGCGTTATTGCGTGAATGATGTGCACCTGCTTAGAGTATGTTTCCAGTCCTTTAGAAGGATGTACATAGCCCGTTTCAAATGCGATCCGTTGCAAGTCGCAACCACGATCGCCTCATTATGTTTTACGGTGTTCAAGAATAACTTCATGCCTAAAGACACCTTAGCCGTCATTCACAGAAACAATCCCCGCAGTTATGGGCACAAGGCTATTTACTGGTTCATACACATACAGCAACAGACCGGATTATACATAAAACACACTGGCAACACGGGGGAAGTACCCAGTAAGGTCAATGGTCGTGTTTTTTCGGTTGATGGTCTAAGTGAGGATCCAACCACTGGTGAGAAGACTGTGCACTCCTTTAACGGCTGCTGGTGGCATGGATGCCCATGCCCTGAGTGTGCCGTCACAGGGGACCTCCATGGAAGATCCCTCGCCGACAGCCTCGCATGGACCCGTAACCGCGATCAACTTATAGGCTCCCAGTTCACTCACAAGATCGTGTGGGAGCATGAGTATGATGCACGGATGGAAACAGATGGCTAGTACCGTGAAGAAATAAGGGCCATCAAACGTCCAATGGTGTTGAAACCCCTCAAATGCGGTGACAGCTTGTTTGAAGGGCGTACAAACCCATTCAAGCTATACTTTCCGCCTACGGAGGGTGTGAAACTCCATTACTACGACTTCTGTTCTTTATATCTCTACGTGATGAAGAACAATCCGTACCCCGTAGGTGCGCCTGAAAAGCTAGTGGGCCCCGCCATGCCAACCATCGAGGAGTTCTCAGCTAACTTGAGTGAGCGCTACTTTGGACTCTCTTTCGTAGACGTGCTCCCCCCTCGCGACTTATAGATGCCGATCTTATCCGTCGTTATAGATCACATGCTCATGTTTCCCCTGTGCGTGAAGTGCGCAGAGGAGAACACTGGAGATTGTAATCATACACCCAACCAGCGTAAGATCAAAGGTGTGTGTATACAAGCCCTGAGCTGGACCTAGCCGTTCGCCATGGATACAGAATATTGAAGATACATGAGGTGTGGAGGTTTCAGAAGCTACCCAACCTTTTCACGCCATATATAAACGCTTTTTTGAAGGATAAGGTAGAGGCATCAGGGTATCCGCGAGGAGTTGATACCGAAGGTGAAAAATCGGCTTATATTCAGCGTTACTGTGCCCGAGAAGGTATACAGCTTAACCGTTCCCAAATTGTTAAGAATCCTGGTAAGCGCTTTAGTGCAAAGTTATGTCTAAACAGTCTTTGGGGAAAATTTGCACAGAATACCGGCAAAGGGAACGTTCATTTCGCACAACGTTATAGTGAAGTCTGGGATTATGCCACCGCTCCCGATAAAGAGGTCATGGAGATCGTGAATGTAGGTAATACTTACATAATAAAGTACATCACCGAAATGGCCAAAGATACCTCACGTGTTACAAACATACCTGTACCCAGCTTCACAACGGCCTACGCCCGCATCAAACTTTGGCGACTACTGCACTCTTGGGCAGAGGGTGCTGTACGCTGACACAGATAGCGTAATATTCACAGAGAGGGAGGGTGAATACATGCCGCCTAATGGGGAATTCCTCGGAGAGTTGACTGACGAGATCAAGGATGAGTATGGTGATGGTGCATACGCTGACTCCTTTGTATCAACAGGGCCAAAAACTTATGGGGTACGGGTGAGGGTAGAGGAGGATACGAAATATATCGTGAAGGCTAAGGGTATCACGATTAACCATGCGAACCGACGAGTCGTTAACTTTGACTCGTTGAAGGATCTAGTGTGCTTGGAAGATGAGGGCGACCAGCCACCCAAACTGACTGTGGGGACCCACAATTTTCGGGCGCAGAAACTGGGGGCGTGAAGGAACTTAGGGGTACGAAGGTATGCCGTAACACCTATAGGAAACGTTACCAGGTGCCTGGTACCTATGATACCGTACCCTTTGGATACCTTAGTCCTTGATTGTTTATATATATATATGTGTGTGTGTGTGTGTGTGTGTTGTTAACGATATGTTTATTTATTACGTATATCTGTTTCAATTAGGGTTTCATTTTCTCCTTTGTTGCGTGCGTATGTACAATCCTAAGCTCCGCCCAGTGTAACTCGGTCACGTGACTCCTGCTACTACCTGGGCATATCTCTACCCCTGCTCAGTTGACCTCTGCAAGCCCTGGAGCTCAGACGTGTATTTTCTCACGTAGACGGAAAATAGTGATGGCTACTTTTGATATTGCGTGTTCGACGTTTATGAAGTGGTATTCGGTCAAGTCGGAAGATGTTGTGAATACCGAAAGACGACCTAGCCACCCCCTCCTTTGAGACTTTTAAGGCTACATTGAATCGCGCGAAGGAACAAGATGTTCAAATACTCTATGGATATTCTGGTGAGAGTATTGCCGGATTTCGCGGCACAAACGATGTAATGGACTACATTGTAGGGCTAAACTGTATAAAAGCGTATACCGTGAGGTGAAAGAAACAACGCGTGCAGAAGAGAAGCAATGGATATGGGTAATGAGTCTTGTTGATGAGTGGTGTGACAGGCGGTATTATGTAGTGCTGCATCATATCGAGTACGTGCGTACCCTGCGGCTGAGAATGTAAACCTTGTCATCATGGACAAGCTAAAGTACTTTTACCACTACATTCATATATATCATGACGAGGTTCGCAGTGAGGTTGTGGCTAAAGGCCTGTGTGAGTTTTTAATAGAGTTTAGAGACGAGTATCGATTGTTAAATCAAAAGGATAAATAAGGTCACAAGTTTCTCTCAAATCGTGCACTAGATTGTTAATGTGTGGAGAACGTCTCGTGCGCATAAAACATTAAAACTGAAATTACCCCATGTGTCGGAAAATTGCCCGGTATAATGGTTACAAGTACTAGCATCATTCATGCTAGAAGAAATCCGTACACGATTCAACAGCTTATGGTGTGACTCGCTCCCCCCGTCGAGCCGATCCGCCCACCCGTGGCTCATAGTCATCTCAGAGCTTGAACCGACTGGACGTGCACTCCTCGAATACGATGGAACTTCCTTTGAGAAGCATTCTCAATGCCGCGTACGATGTGTCCGTGACGAAGTCATTGCGCGTGTTCAGGCGTGAAACCGGTGCCATTAACTATGTACTTGAAACGACTTGTAGACAAGCAAACTCTGGTAAACGTAATGTTATTTATTTAAGTGTTGAGGAGATGAATAGGGTCTTCGTGATAGTTGAGAAGTGGGATGAAGACCGTTATAAAATACATGCAGGTATAGGTACAAGAAGAGAACAGATTAGTGATGCCCCCTCATATGCCGTTGTTTGTACGTTGTGTATAAATAACGATCAGCCATGCATTGATATACGACTGATGTGGAAGAATGCATCTGATAATAACGTTCTTGTCCCTACGCGAAGCCGAGTCATCCTCGACAGAATGTTTGAAATCGTCGGATTCCGCAAGCTGAAGCCTATATTAGACGCGCGAGTTACGGATATGATTTATTTTGACACGGTTCTTGAATACGCATACACCGCTCTGCTCGACGGGTTTATCGAATGTAGGAATGAACAAGGCGAGAATGGTCTAGAGCTGGATGCTTATTTAAAAGTTTTAGACTCTTCGAAATATCATGAACTTTGGTACAAAGGACTCGAGTGGTACAGGGCAGAGCTCGCCTACACTGTTCACCCTGAAGAATTGAATTGTACCTCTATATAATGAGCAGTTGTCGTTACGACTTAAAAGATTATTTCAATTGTCGCTATGCATTGTGAAGAAGAGTTCACGATTGAAAAGCTCAGGTCGATAAGAAAAAACCCTCGATTGGAAAGGAGTGTTTATAAACTTGTATTTAATAATGATGTGGTGGCTAACGATGACCTCTTTGTGCGTGCTTTTGAACGTATTCTAGCCGTGTTTAAAGATAACTTGCCAACCGAATGTAAAGTGGGCACAAAAATAGTACTGAACGATATGAAGGCCATTTACATCGAGTATAGTTATCCCTATAACTTGAGCGGTGAAATAATGTTAAATGGTATTTACTGCGTAGTGCAAAGCAATAATGATGTGACAGTAGACTCGATTACGTGCGAGTTTAGCGTTTTAGTTAAGAGCAGTAGAACATAAAGCGAATGTATTTTGATGTATATTTATTTTCAATATATTTAATTATTTAATATAATTGTGTGTGTGCGTGTAGTTTTCCTGTACTGTTATATTGATGGTTATACTCCATCGTTTTGTATTATATTATGATTTTATTTTATTTATTTTTATTATATATATATTCCACGTTCGTATTTCTTATGCTATTATTTTTTATTTTATTTTTTGATCATATATATTCCATCGTTTTTATAGGATTGTATATTATTTTCTATATATTTCGTGAAATTGATTCCACTAATTCGTCTAAATAAACAGAATGATGTAATGGTGTTTTATTTAATTCTTTTGGATGTATATATAAACGATATTATTATTTAATTATATGTATACCAAATGGCTGGTTACGCATTCTAAACCGACAGACGGATTTCTAAGCCAACTGTCAAGAATATCTGAATAGCGCAATCTGGCAGCTGAAAAGTTAATTAATATATACACATACACCTGCCTTCTAGGTCTTCTAAGTCAACTGGAGGGTTAAGCCAACTGGCGGATTAAGCCAACTGACGGATTATACCAACTGGCGGATTTCTAAGCCGACTGTCAAGAATATATGCTTTAATTAAATAAATAGCCCAATCTGGCAACTCAACCCTAATAATGTACACCTGAACAAGCCATTTACGCCTTCTAAGTCAGATTAAGCCTTCTAAGCCAAATGGCGGATTAAGCCAACTGGCTGATTATGACCTTATAAAACATCGGGTGCTCGGATTAATTCTAATTATGCGTCTGGCTGGAGCCAGGCGAATACCCCTCCCTCCTTCTTAGGTTAAGGCTTAGGTTAGGTTTCCCTTTGGGGAGTGAGGCCGTCCCACCCAAAGATCCTCCTCCTTTCTCTCCCTCTCTTAGGTTAGGTATACCCCTTGGGGGGTTGAGGCCGTCCCAGCTTCTCCCCCAAAGAGGTTAGGTGGACTTCCCCAGCTTGCTGGTGGAGTTCCCCTTCACTGCAGCTTGGGGGATTACTCCTCCCCCTTGTTGCATAACCCCATCCCCCCTTTGCTGCATAACCTCTTGCAACATTTCCCTCTCACATTTGCAACATTGATCAACATTTGCAATTGCACTGCACTCGTTTATTTTCCGGTCATACTACTATAGAAAGTCATAATTTCGTCGTTGCATCATTTCTCCGTGGCCTACCAAAGCCACCGCACCGAAGATTTATCATATATTGCGTCCTTCGCATAGAAATTACCTAAATAAAACAGGAATCACCCAGATAATATTATGCATTTCTACAAAACACTTCTCTAGTCCATTAACAAGGCAGGCGAGTGTCTGAGCTTGTTGTCTGTAATTGTATGTCTGTCATATGTATGTGTCTGCCAACTCTTTGAATGTCACGAGTTTTAACTTAGGTCTCCCGCTGTGAAAGGTGTCTATGTGATAAGTGATATATTGAGTTGTTCATACTTCGCGGTGTTTTGCCACCACGAGAGTAGAGAAAATCTCTTTCTGGCAAGGAAATTTGGTTCGATTTAATTTGGTTCACTATATATAGCTCATAGTTGCGCTTACTTTTTCTAATAAGTTTTTGTTCCACCTTCTCAATAACGTACAGATTATTTGTTTCTTTAAATTTGAAATACGCGTTCCTTTTTAACCTTAAACTACTTTTAATTCCAGAATTCCACCATTTAGGTTTAACAGACTTCGCCAATCACTTTTTATATAAAGGAATATTACTCATTTCTAAACGTTTGAAATAATTATAAAATGAATCCCATGTACCATAAATATCATCTCCCAATAAGGTCTCATCCCAATTATGGATCGAAAGTTTGTTTCATGTCACGAAATTTATCTCTTTTTAAAATCCAAAACATACTCCCAAACTATCCGAATTATGAACATTAATTTTAATTTCAAATGTTATTTGCCCATGGTCCCTGATGGAGAAGTAGACTCCTACAGAGCTATTATCAGTTAAGTGTAGGTCTTTACTTAAAACTAAATCCTTAAAGCTAAAACTAAATCTTTACTTAAAACTAAATCCTTGACCATTTGAAAAAGTGAGCTTTCGAGCAAACTCTCGTTGAATCGACGACCGGAGTTAGATTGTAAATCTCATGATTTTGAGGAAAATAGTCATTCAATAATTCACCGTAAACAAATTTATTTTGATTTGTCCATTTCTTAATGACTTATAGCAACTTTAATCACTTTAATGAATTAATTTTAATATTTTACTTTTCATAAATTAAATTTAGTATTTTACATTTGATATATTTTTTAATTACTTTGAACTATTTTCAATTTTCATATACTCAATTAATAATTACTTTAAATTCCTTTTATTTTTCATACATTCAATCATAATTTTTCAATTATTCAATTAATTCTTAAAATAATTCTATTTTTCTTTATTTATTCTTGTTCTGTTTTTATTTTCGAACCTTTTCGTTTCTTTTAAATTTAAAAATAAAATTAGGATGAGTTCCGTTACTTTTGGTTAAATTTATTAGTTTTGGTTAACTTAAGTTTAACGAAGAATTTTCATAGTCATTTTTATGAAACTCTCATCATGGATGCAATTTAAATATTTAATTATTTCACTCTGCCTCAGGTGAATGATGCTAAGACCAGAAGAAACTGGAGATGATAATAGACCGGGAGACACAAATGTCAGAAATAACAATGATCGACGAAGACCACAACCATCATTACCAACCATCAACCCACACAAACCTACTTTTTCTTTAAATATAAAAATAGCATATTAAATAAACCTTCGTTGCCAACTACATGAAAGACAAGTTTCAAACCTACATTCGCGTTCTTCATACAGATTGTTTTAAAATGGCAGCGTCACTCTTGCACGGTTATGACCTTTGAAATTTTCCCACTAAAATACCAGGTACCTCGTCTGAAGATCCTTCATACCAAGAATTGTTCCACTAATTTCCGTATGCTTAAAGAAAAATAACGTTTACGACCTTTCAACCTTTCATTCGCATTTTTCAAGCATTTTTAGTTACAATGGACTAGGCTTTATGCCACAGAAACGAAGGGTGACATTTGTATTTGAAGATTTAATTATAAAGTACTCAATCTGGAAAAACATGAGAAGTCGTCAATAAGCGTCAATATTTTGTAATGGTTAGGTTCCATTCCATTTTCTTTCGTATACCATAAATTGAGGGTCAATGATCGATGTGACCAAGAAAGGGGACAGTGAAAAAGAGCAACTTAAACAGAAGAAGAGATGGGAAAGTTGTAGAAAAAGGGTGGAAGAAAAACGAGAGAGTGAGTAGAAGACAGATGCCCAGATTCAATCAGGCACGCGCAGACGTTAAGAACAAGCTCTTGTTGTAGGTTTGGGGATCCGAACCCCGAAGCCTATTAACCTCACAAGGGCCGCCAGCAGGCACCAACACCGACTAATCTATTCAGCCACATAAATTTATAGTTTATCATAAAGAAAACGGAGAAAACGTTCAGTTATAAAGTTCTTTTTTCGTTACAAGCATCAATTCACTCTGTCGCATTGTTCATTTTTGGTAAAATGTATCTACAACTGTTTAAAAAGTCTATATGTGGACCTACAGTAATCTCTTGTTGCCAATTACTACTTAGGTTCAACCTTTCATTTGTATTTGTCAAGTATTTTGTTTTAAAATGACCGAATCCTTATGTCAGAGAAACGAATGATGACATTTTTATTTGAAGATTCAAATACAAGTAATCATTTTTAAAAAGAGAGACCGGTGATCCATCTTTCGTTGTATAGAAATGTTTGTATAATTACTACATTCTATGATGGTTCTACTTAAGTTTTACTCTTCATCCGCAATTCTTTATTTACTTTGCTTTAAAATGTATTTTTCATTTTGAGACTGAGATGGAAGATATTAAATGTGAAAAGGCGTTTCACACTCTCTCAATACAAGTGCAGCGATCCATCTTTTGCTGCTATAGAAATAATAATTGATTTAGTACATCCTATGAGGGTTCTACTTCAGTTTTTACTATTCACACGCCTTCTTCATTTATTTTGCTTCAAAATGGTGGTATTGTTTTTTACACATTGACAAAGGATGTTTTATTTATCTTGAGATTGAAATGGAAAGTCAACAATCTGAAAAAAGGTTCACTAATATTCTCTCTTCTTACCTTGATATATTCGGTGAACATTTTACTGCATTTTGGTTTAGAATTTTTTACTATTACACTCTCTGAGTTCGCAACTTTGCATATGGTTCACCAATATCTAAATCAATTCAAGTTTCTATACAATGTATAAAACATAGCGGAATTAAATTATACATAGTAAAATGTAATACATATGGGTATAGCCTTCACGAGAAAATTTTTCATTTTTACACATGGAGGTTATACTAAAAATAACTTATTTCAGTAATTTTGTTGAAGGTTAAATGATTATGGCTTATAAAGCAATAATTTCTGTCAAAAAAAAAAAGAAGGTATATAGGAAAATGAAGTCGCAGAGAGGCTTTGATAAAAATAACTTCACTCACAAAGGGTAAATGTGGCTCTCACGCCTTCTTAAAATTAAATTTCTCAGGAACGGTAAGAAGCTAAGAAAATCGGTTTCTACCTTCATAAAGAAGAGAAACTGTAGTTTACCTGGTGTTTATGTCATTAATAAATTTTACTTCTAACGTTTATAAGTTTTACTCCAAAATGTAAAATAGTTAGCCGCCTCTTCAGAAACACTTTGATTTCGATTAAATCAGAGATTTAGCATTAATTACACCATGCACTTTTTAAAAAAAAACTCTCTTTTTTAAAAATCAATGAGAACATCAGATATGCAACATTAACGAAGAAAATATTTAAGAGCTATAAGCATAAAATATATACAGTAAAGGAAGCTGCTCTTAATGATATTAAGGTACAAAAATCAAAATAATAGGTTATTCTCGACATTCTCTATGAATATTTATATTTTGCCTGAAAATTTATTTAAAAATTTTTCAAATTTTTGTGTCTACGCTTTTATCAATTTAATTTTTCATTCTGAACTATTGCATAATGTAGTAGGGTGTGTCAATTTGGGAGGTGAAAACTAATTTTTGCCAATTCCTTCACTGAGGGGTTTTAAAAATGTTTTTGGATGTGAAGAATTCAAATCTGCTATTATTTTTGTGATTGCTCAACACTTAGCTTGGTAAATCTACGTTTGATTAAAAAGCACATAAATTGCTCTCGGAAAACAACATTTATTAATTTTAGCTTCTCAAAATGTCAGGTAATGCTATAAAAATTTTAGTTTCTCTGCATAAAACATATCCTAGTAATCATAAAACATATCCTTGTGATCATAAAACAACATTAGAAAGTAATGACATCAGTAAAAAAAAATATTTAAACAAGTTTCATCAAGTCTTGCTTTGATTCGTTCTTGGACATCAGCCGCCGACTTGCTTCTTGGCCTCTGATATAGCCCTCACGTTTCTCATGTGTATACACCCTGCCTGCTGCCTCTGTGACTTGTTTCACACACCTCTCTATTGACTGAGCATGACAGGGCCACTGTGGAACTTGCATAGGCTTGTCAAATAACTTCTTTACTTCCGCTGTAGTCAGTTTACATGTCAAAGGAGGTTCAAATACCCCGTCAGACCAGTCTGTCAGCTCCAACACGGAAGAAGCACTGGGGTTGATGGAAGGTGTCTTCCTGGGACGTACAGAAAGATCTCCAAGTGTGTCATCATCTCCACCCCTCATGTCAACAATCTTTTGGACACCAGCTCTCCTCTCCTCACTGTCATCTGAGCACAAGAGTGTCTGGATTATCATTTCGCTGAATGCATACCATGCTGAGCGCTTGATGGTTGGCAAAACAGCATCCACTACAGCTTTCTTTTGCAGCCTAACTAGCCGCAGGTGAAACAAGATGTGGCGTGGGCCTTCCACCCAAGAGTGTTTTACTTTGATGTTGAACCAACAGGGGTAGTACACACCAACAATGTATTCCACTATCAGTCTTAAGTTGTTGAGGGTTTTGCCTTTTAGGCCATGTTTTGAAACCCATATGCGACAAAGCCTGTTTGCTGTTGTCAACCACCTTGAATGGCTCACTGGACCAATTTCAAGAAGAGCCAGATCTGTGGGAAGTTCTCCTGTCCTTATGGCCTGTGTGATCCTATACCCGTACGCTTGATCAGTAGAGAGATCCTTTACGACATTGTCACTCAGTGAAGTAAGAGGCTCTCCAATTGAGAGTTTGGTGAATGAAGGATCAATTTCAAGTTCGGTTGCAGTGTCTAGCATCTTGCCAATGTTACCTGTCCACTTCTTGTTAGACAAGGTCTTCCCATCCAGTGCTGTGATCAAGTGTCGCAGGGGTAACTCGTTAGTGTGGAGGGCACAAACCAACCAGATCAGCTTACGGCAAAGCTTGACCTCTACCCAATGCATGGAACCACCCTCCCAGCCAGTGTTAACATTTGTAGAATCACCTCCAATGGCCTGCAGGCTTTTATCAATGCCCTTCTTCTTCATGAAATCTACAAGATTATCAGCAATAACTTCAGCAGGTTTTTTTCTCGTTGAGCCTTTCTCAGGAGTGAAGTGGTAGAGATATCTTCCACCTGGCTCACTGCACACAGAATAATGCTCTTCTTTGATGATGCTGGGGAACTGACGATCTGAATTGTCTGCTTTCAGCATAACTTTAGTTGTATCTTGACGGCCGTCAAAGAAGATGCAGTCAATTTCACCCTTCTTACAAAGATCATCAAATTCCTGATCCAGGGATCTCATAACTTTTTCTTGGGCCCTCTTAACTTTATTGTGATCAACTACAAGTCTCTTGTCTTCTTCAGTGATCAAGCCAGCATCCATAAAGGCAGCAGTGGTGATGGCAGCTGTGGCACGCAGGCCAACACCATATCTGATGCTATGCATAGCAACATTAGGTATTTCTAATGTGTTGTACTCTGACTCTGGCTTTTTATTGGAAGTTGAAGACGTGCTTGGTATTTCTAATGTCACTTCATAACTTCCATCCTTTCCATCTTGAGCATCAGCTATTTGTTCTTCATTTTCATCATCAGAGAAAATTATTTCATTTGATGGCATTGAAACATCCTGCTTACTTGTCTGCTTATATTCAGCAAGCCTTCTTCTTTCGTTTTCTTGCCGCTTCTGCTTTTGACTTGTCTGTTGTGCTCAGGTTGATCTGGCAAGCCAATCTGATGTGGTCCAATAGAACCAGACTTGTCTCTCTGACCTTTAATGAAAGCAAGTTCCTTCACAGGGATCTTCATCTCCCTAGAGCATGTACAGTTAATGTGAGTTTCGTTTTTGCAACCAGCATCTGCAAGGCAGCCAAATTCAGAGCAGAGAACAATTTTACACTTGCAACTGAGGATGTCAAAAAGCTTGTCAAGTTTTGCAATGAAAGCCTCTTTGACATGTAGCTTTCCTCTCCCAAGAAATATGTTTTTGGCCTGCTCCCAGCTCTCTTGGATCTTGTTTAAGATTGTGACTCGTGAATTTACAACAGGGGCTACAAAAGAACTGTTTGCTCGTTTCCACTTTTCAAGCACTTTAGGGTAAATGTCCTTTGCAAGACTGGCTGCTGGGTAGTTTCTCACATCCTCACCACTTTGTTCTCTTAGCAGTAGCCCATATTTCAGAACGTCTCGCAGAGTTGGGAGTTCAGAGGGCAACAACTCTCTACCAGTTCCAATTAGGTTGCTCATATGTGTGAATGTCCCCAGTCTTGTCCTCCTTTTAGAAGCCATTGTAGGTCAATTCCCACTGGTTAGGATGGTAGCACTTCCGGACAAGTAATCTTCAGCACACTGATGAATATGTTTCAACCTGTGAAATAAGCAAAAACAGCAGTGCATTATATATACAGCATATATAATTATTAATATAATAATTATTATATAATTCCACAAAAAAGTCAAAAAAGTCACTATTTTTATGTAGCTTCTTACCAAGCAAAACTAAATTATATTAAATTAACAAAAATATCTTTAGAATTCCTAAGTCATGCTGCAACTTTTTAGCACCCCTCATATTTGGAATTTGAAAGTTGAAAAATTCGACACACCCTAATAATGTAGGCCTTTAAGAGAGTTTTCAGATGATATGAATATTGTTTTGACAGTTTAACTACCAAACTGTATATGAATAATTTCGGTACCATCTACACCTCACCTTTTCCCCTTCAAAGAGCGTCTTCTCAAGAACGGCTTATAGCCAGGGCTGGATTAAGGCTGTGAGGTGCCTAAGGCTAATAAGAGGGAAGGGCCTATATATGTACTATATATAGTGGCCTACAGATCACCAATTTGATGTGGTCAAGGAAGTAGGCTTACTATAATTTATGAATTGAATTTAATTCAATAATTAGGGTCACCAGCTTGGCCTACAGCCAAATAAACAATATTTAATAAGGAGAGAGAAATTACTTTGGTATGTTGTGTTTAATTAGGAAAATAAATCAATTATTTGTTCACAGTGATTAACAATTCAATAACGGTATTTATACTATGCTAAAGATGACTGGTTATTAGCAATAAGAAATGGTTACACAGTCTAATTGTTAAGTAAGTGCACCAATTCGGTGACAGGACAATTGCGTCCTGGTCAAGTGCGTCCGGACAAATGCGTCCCGGTCATTGGCGTCCCTGGACAATTGCGTCCGGTTTTATTTCATCTCGGACAATTGCGTCCCGGACAATTGCGCACTTCCCCATCTACTACATGAAGTTTATTTATTAGAGAAGTGAATAGAAAGTTCATTGTGACTTCACCTACGCAATTGTCCAGGGACGCCAATGACGAGGGACGAGTATGTTTGTTATTGTAATTTTGTATGGGATATAATGCCCGGTTAGATTAATTGAATGCCCAGTTAGGTCAACTGTATGCCCTTGACGATTGGTTAGGTTAAGTTGTGATATTTTCGTTAAAACTAACGAAACTAACTTTATCTTAAGTGGACGTAACCCATAAAATTTGACAATGATGTTGCTGATGATGGATAAAGTTTTAGAGAACAGTTTCGAACAGAACTTATGAACATATAACAAGTTTAATAGGTTAAAATGAAAAGTATATTTGAAATTCCGATACTAACTTTCTATTCACTTCTCTAATAAATAAACTTCATATAGTAGTTGGAGAAGTGCGCAATTGTCCGGGACGCAATTGTCCGGGACGCAATTGTCCAGGGACGCCAATAACCGGGACGCAATTGTCCGGGATGCACTTGACCAGGACGCAATTGCCCTAGTACCCACTAATTCAGGTAGGCTAATGAGATATGCAGAGGTGAATACAGAATAAGTAATGAAGGTACGGTACGGTACAGCAAATGGATTAGGTCGGTAAGAATGAAATGCATAAACGAGCACATAAACAATCTGATGCAAAATAAGTAAGTTATACGAATGAACACAATAACAAAGTGATACAAAACTACGGTATTGGTACAGTACTTGAATAGGTCTACTGTGGTCTCAACGAGAGAGTTAGTTTGAACGGTAATGAAGACACTTTCTAGGGCCTACGCGATTAGCCTGAGTTTGTGGACTAGTACGACGTAACAAAACACTGTAGGCCGAGTGAGGGCCGACAAGAGGCTTACCGCGACGCTGAATAACTCTGGAAACGTGTTGAGGGCCTACGTGAAGCTTGACCATATTGCGTTTCGCCGTAGATAACTCTGAAGACGTGTTGAGGGCCTACGTGAAGGAGGATGTGTTAAAGGCCTACGTGAAGGAGGATGTACTGAGGGCTTCTTGAGATACTTGTTGAACGGGCGCCGAGTGAATTGCGGTAAAGGATGAGTGAAACCACGACCAGAAGCATGACGCCGGTAGAGTGATGTTGCTTGAGGGACTGAGGCCGGCTGAGGTCGAACGGCGCTGCGTGAGAGAGGAGATTCACGAGAAGTAACGAGCAAAGTGAGGTTTGTGGCTTGTAGCCTACTAGAAGATTTACGGACCTGGGCTTCGAAGAATTGCTTCTGCAGGTGGACTGGCCTTACCGGCGAGAGGATGAGTGTTGAGGGCGGGAGAGACTTGTTTAAAAGGGGACCAACGGAAACGCCTGCAGCAGTGATGTTGCTTCTTGCAGGATGAAATTGTAGAGGGCCTTACTTGATGATAGACTTTGTATATGCTCGACCGAAGCCTTGAAGGAACAGTGTGGCGTGACGAGTGGTGCTACTAACGAAGGTGCAGAGAGTGAGACGTGACGACCAAAATGAGAAAATGGCAAGTGAAAATAATTTGAGAAAGAAACCGCATTTTATAGGCCTTGGTGACGTCCTCTGGCGGTCGTTTCGGGAAATACCACAAAATCTGTGTTTCCTGTGGGCCTGTTTCATGCCCACGTGTATAGCCTTTGTTTTGATTCCATGACTGATTGAGAACAGCGAGGAACGGATTTCCGGTCGGCCTCTACATATATATTGTACAGGGTGAGCGAAAAGTCCCTGTCACCTGTCCACTTCCAACATAGTGCAAGTACAGGTAGGGCATGGTTAATTAATCATTTTTAAGAAAAAGTGATGAATGATGAAATTTTCTAATTAATCAATGATTAACTGATTAAAAATTACTTAAAATTAAATACTTCTGAAAAGAGTAAGAAAGAGCTTCATTGTTTTTGTTGCGTGAGATAAGACCGAAGAAAACATTTTGCTCAAACATTTAGTTTGCTTTAGTTCAAGAAATCAGGCATGGGTGGATTAGACAGTTTATACATGCAAAAAGGTGCCAAATTCAAATGATACATTACAAAATTTAAGGTAAAAATGATCGTGAAATTATGAGAAAAATTAATCATTTCCCATCATTTTCTAAAAATATTTTTTGATTAATTAATGATTAAATTCAAAACAATGATTAACTGGTTGACTGATTAATCAGGACCAGGCCCTAGGTAAAGGTTCACTACATTTCTTGCAGATGCACAGGGACTTTTCGCTCACCCTGTATATAATTCATAAAATCTTCAAACAAATAGAAATGTATATTTATCTAAATTTAACAACTAACAAAAATCAAAGCTATGTACAGGGTGGGCCGTAAGTTTCCATACATAGGAAAAATAAACATTTTTTTATGGACAACCATTTTTATTTATATAATATGCTCTACATGGTTGCCATTGTTTTGAAAACACATTTCAATACGTGTTCCCCACTGTTGATGAACACGCATTAGCACAGTTGACGTTATGCTTGTAATGGCGTTGGTGATACGTTCCTTTAGATGATTTATGTCTCGTATCTTTTCCTGATACACCATGGCCTTCAAGTGCCCCCAAAGATAGAAATCAAGGGGGGTGAGATCTGGGGATCTGGGAGGCCACTCCACAGGACCACGCCGACCAATCCAAGCATCCGGAAACTGCTGCTGATCCAAATACCGACGCACGTGAAGACCATAATGAGGTGGAGCTCCATCTTGCTGGAAGTAAACTGGGAAGTTACCTTCCTCGTTTAGCAGGGATGGGAAAATCTCTTCTTGCAACATGTTAAGATACCTTTCGGCATTAAGATTTCCACTGACAAAAATTGGTCCAATAATTCTGTCACCCCATATCCCGGCCCACACCATCACTTTACCGGCACCTTGCATCTTCGTCGGACTCAGCCAGTTAGGGTTAGCATTACTCCAATAACGTATGTTTTGCCGATTAACCTCTCCATTGACGTAAAAATTTGCTTCATCAGTAAACAAGATCTTACGTCAAACGCATATTCTTAGGGTATCTGAAACATAAAAACAAACGTTTAATTTTTCCTATGTATGGAAACTTACGGCCCACCCTGTACATTAAAAAAACATCAAAAACAGGATACAATTCAAATAGAGAATGATTGGTGCTACTATAGTATGCGGTCTACCTACGATTCGGCGGTCTACCTTTTAATTATAGCTTCTTATCTTGTTTACTAATTGCTTGTTTACATCCCAATGTCCATCGCCCTTGACGATTGGTTAGGTTTAGTCATGATATTTTCGTTAGTTTTAACGAAAATATCATGACTAAACCTAACCAATTGTAGGTAGACCGCATACTATAGTAGCACCAAATGATGTCTTCCTTTCTGGCTTTAAACCAGGGACTTTTTTAAGGAATTTTTCCTAGTGGGCCACTTTAAAAAAAAAAAAGAGCACATATATCTAAAATGGGTAGACACCAAGTACTAATACTAATATACTAATAAAATACTAATCACTACCTTATCTTCGGTATCCACAGGTATTCACTATCTATATAAGCAGTAACAGTAAAGTGAAAACCAACAATAAACATCGAAAAAAGAGAAAACGTTACCTCCAGCTCCTCTAAACGCAGATAAACAATCCCTCTAACCGCCACAGTCAGTCACTCAGCTGATCGCTCCCATTTTCTTCTCAAGTGCATGGGAGACCTTGCTAGAATCAATATTTTTACTCCAAAGCTTAAAATTGACTACTGGGCCAAGAGAATGTGACTAGTGGGCCAAATACAAGGGCAAGTGGGCCATTTGGCCCACTAGTATATATATTAAAAAAAGTCCCTGCTTTAAACTGTGATATCAAACAAAATATCCCCCTTTCTTCGACATGCTGAATGATCATTACATAGTTCCAAATTCCCAACGTCTGAAAAACAATTTCGGAAAAAGATTAACCCTTCAAAGCCAATCATACAAAAAGGGATGGAAATCATACATAGGCCTACATGTCGACCATAATACACCATCAGATATAATGACATATATAAAACACTTAACTAAAACTAAAAAGACTCTTATTTTCCACCTCTGAAGATATAATTATGCAGTTATATAGGATATTACTTAACCAACCTTGTGACAAACATTTAAGGTTTATGATATAAAAATTAGGGCCTAAACTAGAGAGCCTAAGGCAGGGGCGTACCTAAAGTATTTGGCACCCGGGGCGGATCTTTCCTTTGACACCCATAAATAATTTTAAAATTTAAACACAGAAAAATATATTATGTTTGCAAGTAGATTTTTAAACAGTACAGTACTGTCATAAGCAAATTGGAAATAAGAAAAATGCAGGACATTAAAAATTCAGTGAACAGGTAATACTGCATTTTATTTTATACAAAAAACACAGAAAATCCAGTCTCAACGCTCAGCCTATTCTTCAAAGGTAAATAGAGAGGATTCACAGTCTCTGCTTTCGAGCCTTAATTTCTGCAAATTGATCAATGACCTCATCAAAATTCACCTTCTTTGCATATTCATGTTCAATTGAAAGTAAAGCCTCATGGTCGAGCGAAAGAAATTTTTTATCAATTTCAGTTTGGAAAAACTTTCACATGAAGCAATAGACACACAGACAGTCAAAATGAATCTTAAACACAGAGACAAGCTTGGCAAAGATTCACAAAAATCCCATTTCACAATAAACTCCAGAAACTGCAATGTTGTCCATTTCTTTGCCTCTTCAACGCTGATTTTGGCAGTTTCCAAATGCCTCCGAAGTCGTCCAATTTCCACACTGATATCTTCATCAGAGAATTCATCGAAAATCTGAGTCAAATTTGGAATATACTTCCGAAGTTCTTCTTCTGTTGCAACAACCAAAGTGTTTGGCTGAATAACAGCGAAGATTGACAGAATTTGATCCATTGCCTTAGAACGAATCTCAAATTCTTGATGAAAGCGATCAAGATATTCAAACATAGCCCTTTTTACTTCCTCTGGCAATGTGAGACCAGCATCCTTTGCCATCTCTCCTGGCATCCTTTGTCGGAGTTTTACCCTCCCTCTTCTCTCCATAGAAATGTCCATTTCTTCACATTTTGTAGTTGCATAACGAATGACCCTCTCCACAATTTCATTGCGCTGATCTTCAAGAAAGTTTTAGAGCTTGGAGCTTCACAATAAGGTAGGTTGATTTTGGAACTGTGATCTTGGACTAGTCTAGATAGAAAGGTATTAATGTATAAAAAACGTTGCACCAACTCATATTTGTGAAAATGATTGTATTTTTTGAGGATTGTTAATTATTTTTAAGTTGTAAAATTGCCGAATTTTACGCGTAAAATCGCGCGCGCGACATTCGCGCAATGTAAACAAACAAAATATCGGACCTTATTTCATCAAAATAATCAATTAAACTTCGGCTTTTTTAACAAAACGATGCTTGAAACTTATTGTAAATGCATTATAGATGTTTATTAGTGTATTATTTTGTATTTTTTAATGATATTTACCTATAAAATGTGTATTAAATTAAGTTATTTTATGATGCGTTCATTTAATTGTGTTTATTTTCAGATATTTCATAAAAATGGGTAAAAAACGGAAGTCTGCAGTGTTAACTCGAAGTGATAGTGCCAAAAAATTCAGTGGCCAGCCTTCCCCTTTGGATAAAACAGAGCCTCCTACCCTCCGCCAAGTTATTCAGTACAGTTATTTCCTCCAAAACAGCCACCCGGACTTGAAAGACTATGATATTGCTAAAATGATAGCAAAGGATGTGATTGAGATCTGGCAGGCAGTGAACCCGCGGCTGCCCCTGTATGAGGAATATTATGTAGTGAAATTGGTGGATAAAGTGTGCTTCAAGAAAGCAAAAGAGATAAACAGGAAATCTCTTTCTACAGTCCAGGAGCAGAATCTGGAGGAAAAGCTGGATAAACTTTTTGACATTTCTGCTTGCACCTGTAAGCTACCTGTTCGTCCCTGTGATGACAATGCTGTGAAGTGCAAGAAAGAAAATTGTCAAACACAGCACATAATCTGCACTTGTCCTCCCAGTAAGAAGGTAATGCTATTATTTTTTTAACTTTTAACTGGCCTAACTTAGTGCGATTAGGTGCCTTTTAAATGGAAGGAAATTCAATGCTTGTAATTGAAAAATATCCGCATTTTCCTCCTGTAATCTTCCTCCCCCCCCCTGGTAATAGAAATTAATAATCAATTTTTTTTCAGGATTTTATCTCTTATTTTAGATCCGCTATTTAATATACTTTAATATTTCAGGTTCCAGTAGAGGAGAGGGAATACTTGAGAGATCAGAGGGCCAAAATAGGACCCAAGGGCTCTTTCCAGCTGGGATCTGTGGATAAAGCTGCTGTGAAGAGAGACCAGAGGGCTGCAGCTGAAGCAGAAAGATTACAGAGCCAGATTCAACAGCAGCAGGAAGTGGATTTGGCCACTTTTGCCTCCACACCTTCACAAGATATTTCTTTTGAATCCAGCTCAGGAGAATCAGGAGAGGTAATATATTTTTTTTCTTATATCTTATCCCATTTTTACCCAAATTTATCCCTACTTTTTGTCCCTATTTCCCCCCTTTTTCCCCCATTTTCGCTTTAGTAATTTATTCTTTTTTTCGCCCATTTTCGCCGACTTTTTACCTGAATTTTTACCCATTTTTCCCCCTATTTTCCCACTTTTTTCCCCCATTTTCGTTTAAGTAATTTATTCTTATTTCCGCCCATTTTCGTCGATTTTTACCCATATTTTTCCCTACTTTTTCCCCTATTTTCCCCCATTTTCGCTTTAGTAATTTATTTTTTATTTTCATTTCAGCCATCTGGTGGTGAAGCTGAAGAGTTCAAGCCAAGGAGGCACCCAAGTGGAGGTTACAGCTTTTTGAAAACCCCCAGATATGCCATGGAACTGATCAGGGGTGATGTTTCTTCCAATCTTGGGGCAAGTCTTGCTAATGCCTTCCTCCTGGACTTACAAGCTATGGACCTGCTTAAGCCTGGCCTTGATGTGAAACAGATAATAGTTGATAAATCGAAAATGGACAGGGAAAAAGCTAGAATGAAAGTGAAAAGTGATGAAAAGCACAATGAGGGTCTGGAAAAGTTAGTCTGTATTGGGGTTGATGGGAAAGTTGACAAGGACACTTTGCTGTACAGAGAAGTTAAGGATGAAAATGGGGAGACTAAGCTGAAGAAAGGAAAGGGACAAGAGCACCATTTGACTTTCACAAAGGAGCCGGGAACTGAAAGTGGAACATATCTTACTCACAGAGTCATCCCAATTAAAGGTGCGACTGGAGTTCTTCTTGGTGAAGAAGTTGCTAGTGTCTTGGAGGAGTTTAACAGTGTTCATACCCTGAAAGCTGTCCTCCTTGACAACACAAATACAAACACTGGCTGGGAGGGAGGCCTTGTAACAGCTCTGGAAAATAAAATTGAGCGGAAATTGCACACCATTGGCTGTTCACTCCATCAGAATGAGCTTCCTTTCAGAGCTGTTTTCAAGCATCTTGATGGCAGTACCAAAAGTCCCACTGCTTTCACTGGTCCGCTGGGAAAACTCTGTGAAATTGACTACCAAGATCTGCCACAAGTGGAATTCACCAAACTCAGTGGCCCCCTGGATGACATGGAATTTGCTGAGGAGACACTGAATGATCTCAGTAGCGACCAGAGGCTTCTTTTGGAGTATGTGCTTGGAATTTCCAGGGGCAAAGTCAACCCAAGATTTGCTGCCTGGAAAATTGGACCATTAAACCATGCAAGATGGTTGACTTTGGCAATTAGATTGATGTGTCTGTGGACCAGAGGTGCTTACCCTCCAGAACTACAGGATAAGCTTTACCAGGCCATCAAGTTCATTGTGGAAGTGTATGCAGTCAGTTGGTTTGAGATCAAAAGGGACAGCAAGTTCCACAATCAGCAGCTGTACATCTTCAACATGATCCAGAGGATCAAGCAGCAGTCTGAAGAAATCCAGGGTGTTGCTTTCAAGAACCTGAAGTACAATGCTTTTGCCTTGCTGCCCGAGAATGTGCTGTACTCCATGATGAAGTCTGATGACTTGGAAGTGAGAGAAGCTGCTCTCAAGAAAATTCTGTCCATCAGGTAAGCATTTATTAATTTAAAAAAATGTGAAAAAAAAATTTGATTATGGGGATTTATTTAATAAAAAAAAGGCCCGAGTTCTATAAATCCCCATAATCGAATTTTTTTTCACATTTTCTTATCCCAATTCCCCCTCCCCTCTGATAATGGAAATAATCTTACCTTCTTTCTGAAAAAAAATTCGATTATGGGGATTTATAGAACTCGGGTTTTTTTTTTTTTAATTTAAGTTAAATTAAATCAGCAATTCTGAGACTAATAGGGATTAAATCTTAAACTGGAATAAAAAATAAATTAATTATTATTCTTTCAGAAGTGGGAAGCCAGCCAAGAAGAGGCTGAAGAAGATCACAGCCATCAACATTGAAGCTACCCACTGGTCAGAACTAATCAACCTTTCTCAAAGTGGCATCTGTGAACCTGCTCTCACAGAAGACTTTTCTGACCAGGAGCTTCAAGAAGCATTGCTGAATGGCACCAAGCTGGAGCTGCCTGATCTGCCTTCACATTCTCAGAGTGTTGAAAGGGCTGTGAAGCTGACATCTGAAGCTTCCCATACTGTTTATGGACTCGAATCAAGGCACAAACACATTCTGGCCAAAACCCTAAGCCGCCAGATGAGGCCTTCCTTTGCTTCTAAGGGCTCTTACAGTGAAAATTATGATGATCTTGGGATCTAAATGTGTCTATTTGACTCTGTACATGTTTTTTTTACTTTTTTTCAATCAAATTGTAACTTTTTTCAGGATTTTTTTATAAAAATAGCATGATTTTTTGGGGCGAAAATGCGATATTTTTCGGTACGATTTTTTGACGATTTTTGAAACGGTTTCCTCAAAAAACGGTTAAAGCTAGGGATCTGAAATTTTTTGTCAGTTATTATCATATTAAGCCCTAACTATCTCGACTAGTCCAAAGTCGATATCTAAAAAAATGCGGAAAATCAACCTACCTTACTTCACAATGCACTTTTCAAGGCTGATTCCAACTGATTTGCAAGGCTGATTTGCAACTGTTTCCAACTGTTTGCAAATATATATATATATTATATATTATATATATATATATGCTTTAAAAGATACCACATTACATGAATTTTATATTTTAGAACTACAAACATCAAATTTTATTTTCCATCTTTGCCATGACTTCTTTCACAGTAGTAAATAACAAATTATTAACCTTAAGTTTCTGTAATTGCAATTGTCTTTTTATTTTATTCCTCCTTTGTCTCTAATTAAAAATTTACTCAGTTACCATTTCATAAGAGCTTAAAGAATAATGTTATTTTCTTGGCTTATTTCAAATCAGATAAGTTTACCAACAGCATATAACACACCACACACACACACACACTATTTTTTAATATATCCGCCTGAAAGAAAACTGGCTGTTGAATTTCTCAGGGTATTCCAATTTAACCGAGATTCTCTCTCTACATGTATTTGAATTGTAGAGAAACTTTTATTATCAATCTTTTTATTTCGTCATGACTAACACCTATTTGCATTTCTTCAATTAATACTTCTCTAATTTAGCGTCTGTTAGCAACTTCCTATTTTTTTTTCTCGTAATAAATCCATTCTTTTCATTTTTCATACGCGTGTCAATGAATCATACCATTTACAACAATGTACATACGTGCCTGATTGTAGCAAGATGAACCAATCCACAATCTTTACATTTTCAAGCATACAGTTATACATCTCTGCACGAATAAACTTATGGAAAAACTATACGCGCTCACAACATGGTATCATATGTGGTACCTTTATTTCATAATTAAATATAAATTATTAATTAATTGAATTAAATATCCATACAAAATTGCCTCGGGATTGGCGACATAGCCTATTGGGGATGAAATAATTGCCATACGTACAAAAAACCTGTATGTATGCATCGAGCCTCACATAGCAACAAGAAAACCCAATTTATTGTTTGGTCTACCACAGAGAAGTAGACCAAACAAAACTTTGCCAGATCAGCAAATAATGAAAATACAACGCGAATATAGGAACGGCTCTCGGAGCTGTTTATTGTACAGCGAACGCTTTAAACAGGGAAGATGTGCTTTTGTCTTCCCTAAAGTTCTGAGTGAATTCCTTATAATAAACTTAATAACTACAGATAGGATAGGCCTATACCTACAAGTGTTTATATTGTGACTGCCTATATTAATTACATCAAGTTAACTCATCGCGTAGCTCCATCGTGGCGGCCCTACACCGAAAAAGATCGTGACGCCCAACATCGAAGCAAACTAAGACCCAGCAAAAGAATAAGGTGGGACAATTTCTTTTCGTTCACATATAGGCATCTAAAATCCCGACGCTAAAATTACCATAAACAATTAAATATAAAGAGGTCCTTTAAAGACCTACATATTCATAACTCTCTAACGAAAAAACATAGGGCTTTTGTCGTTTAACTCTCCACTGAAATCTGTTGGAAATTTCCAACGGATGAGGGTATCAGGCAATCAACCCATAGCCCTATATAGTTTTTTCAAAAAACTGTTATTATCAGGTCATCCCATAATTAATGTCGTTTTTTAGATCAGAATTTGAAGAACCAAAAAAACTCAACTGAAACTTTTTAATCTAGTATATATTTTCCATCGGAATCAATGACACTCTGCCAACGTCCTACAAGCTTTTCAATGCCATGTTTATAAAATTCAGGCGGTTTTTAGGCAAAAAAACGTACAAAGACTGGTGTGCAGGTCATCTAAAGAAGTATACTGTTTCTCGTCAAGATAGTTTTGCAGACTCCTGAAGAGATGATAATCTGAAGGCGCAAGGTCTGGAGAATATGGAGGATGTGGAAGTTTTTCCCACCCAAACTCCTCAATATTTGCAGAAGTGATCCGAGCGGTATGAGGACGGACGTGCGTTGTCGTGGTGGAACACGATTCCTTTCCGATTAACCAAAGAAGGTCTCCTTTCTTTTAGTGCAGTGTTCAATCGTATCCTACCAAACACTAAGCAACAAACGGATCTTGGAGTTCACGGGAATGAAGAGCTGTGCTAATGTTTACCCGCACCCTGAGATTGTCGACCGACAATTCATGTGGCACCCATTTTCCCAACTTAGGCACTTTCCCGAGTTGTTGCAAATGTCGATGGATGGTGGACGGGTCATCATCAAACTCAGCAGGGCGTCCAGAGCGTGCTGCATCTGTCAAACAGCAGTCACCATTCCTAAACTTTTGAAACCATCTTTGACATTTCCTCACATGCAGAATATCGTTGCCATAAACGTCCTGAATGTTTCGCGTTCCTTCAGTAGCACTATTCCCTTTTTTGAACTCATAAAGCATTATATGCCTGATATGCTCTTCTGATACTGCCATGTTTATGAGGGGTTCACATAAAGCAAAACACACGTCTTCACTGGCCAAGGTCTGTAAAGTATGTAGCGAAACACGATAGATCTCCTCTTAGATATAACCTTCCGAGTAGGACTAGTTTAAACTTAATCTATCGTAAAAAACGACATTACTTATGGGATGACCTGATATTCTAATTTCTCAGATCTCATACAAAACGTTGATAAAGAAACTTTTTCAAAATCAATATATGTACAGTATATCATCCACCATACGCTTTTTACACATGTATTTAAAACGTAAAACTTAATTACTAGTCAGGCATATTTACACAAGTGAAATCTAAAGACATATTATACAGGGTGTCCCATAAGTCCGGCATCATAGGAAAAATAATAAAAAAAGACAAAACAAAAGCTTTTATTTACAGAACGTGCTCAATATGTATTGTTCCGTAGCCCATTCACAAAATTCCATCCGCCGGTCGGGATCATCTTCGTTTAATTTCTGTAGGATCTGAAGTTTATATGGATGCCATTTGTGAGCCTGAAGAATGCGATGGATGCTACTTTTCGACACTCCTGTGTCGGCGGACAATCGCCGAAGAGACTTATTGGGACTTCTGTTAAAATGAGCCAGGATAGCAGTCGCTGTATCATCGTCAATGGACCTCCTTGAAGGTCCACTGCGTGGTTTATCTTCTATGGATCCTGTTTCCTTAAACTTTGCAACAAGTCTGCTAACACAACTCTGTGTTATTGGCTCGCGGTCTGGATGCAGTCTGTTAAATTCAGTAGCGGCCTCTCTTTGGCTCCGATTTCCTCTGAGTAGAATTATCTGGATTCGTTCTTCCTTGCTCACAGACATTATGGCCTGTAGAAAGAGAAAAATATGAATTATGGTTTGTAGAAATATAAAAATATGAATTTCTCCTATGATGCCGGACTTATGGGATACCCTGTATATAAATAGCAGAATGTCGGCATTATTCAACCAGAGGACAGGAAGTGTTTAAGCCCCGTTTCTCCCAGCACTGTGCTCCTTACCTGATCTTCTTCCATCTCTCTTCTACCCATGAACAATTCAGCATACTCTCAAGCACACACATTTCTCTATCTTTTCCTCACTACAAATACATGCATCTTATAGGTACACAACCTTTCAAAAAAGGTAGGGTTTTCAGCAGCCTCGGAGTTTCGCACTTGCACCCTCCTTCCTGCAACATATACTATATATATATCGAGGCATTGTTGCTAAAAAGCATATGCAGGCAGGAACATTTTAACAAAATTAAAATTATTCACTTGTTCCTGAATATTATTCTTTATAAGGCTAACTAACGAAAATATCACGACCTAACCTAACCAATCGTCAAGGGCGTACAGTTGACCTAACGATTGGTTAGGTTAGGTCGTGATATTTTTGTTAGTTAGCCTTATAAGCCTAACTAAAGAAGGCTGGGGTCCCTGATCTTCAGGTGATCCCACTTTTGGAGTTGATATAATTGTGCTTAAGAGATAAGTAGGTCTGGTGTAACTTGTAATATGATGTGGTAAATAGTAACTACTTAGCTACTTTTAAGAAAAAGATAGGCTCTTTCATGAATGTGAGCTTATGCATGGCGTTTTGACAACATAAACTGTATGTATGTTTTAATCAAGAGTGTTCATAGATTAAAGAGAAAATAATAAAGGAGAACTTTATTCATTTGAATCAAACATAGAACAGTTTTATTGCCATTAGTAACTTGTATTGTAATTTCCTAAACAAATACTGCGCTGTTTGAAGCGTATACAAGTTGAGATGCGAGACTTTTTGGTGTGACTTATTTTTATTAAGGAAATTATATTAAACATGCAGTATACAGGGTGTACATAAAAAAGGATCTATTTTTGTGAAGCACTTGGAAATTATATGGAATTCAATCATAAACTAATAAAGTGGTAACATTTATTAAATAATTAAGAGTAGGATTCGACGTGACGCCCATCAGTATCCCTGCACAGCTCAAATCGTTCCGCAGCATTTCTAAACACATTCTGGAGCATTTGCGGGGTTATGTTATCTGCAGCAGTTCGTATACGTGTACGTAAGTTTTCAAGACTCGTAATCTTCGTCTGATAGACGTGCGATTTGATAAAGCCCCATGCAAAGAAATCTAAAGGGGTTAAATCTGGTGATCTCGCTGGCCAAGGTCTGTTGCTTCCGCGTCCGATCCAGCGATTTGGAAAACGTCCATTTAGATAATCCTGAACAATTTTGGCATAGTGACAAGGAGCACCATCATGTTGATAGACGACGGGGATAGGATTGTTAGTACCGTCGTCTATCAACATGATGGTGCTCCTTGTCACTTTGCCAAAATTGTTGAGGATTATCTAAATGGACGTTTTCCAAATCGTTGGATCGGACGCGGAAGCAACAGACCTTGGCCAGCGAGATCACCAGATTTAACCCCTTTAGATTTCTTTGCATGGGGCTTTATCAAATCGCACGTCTATCAGACGAAGATTACGAGTCTTGAAAATTTACGTACACGTATACGAACTGCTGCAGATAACATAACCCCGCAAATGCTCCAGAATGTGTTTAGAAATGCTGCGGAACGATTTGAGCTGTGCAGGGATACTGATGGGCGTCACGTCGAATCCTACTCTTAATTATTTAATAAATGTTACCACTTTATCATTTTATGATTGAATTCCATATAATTTCCAAGTGCTTCACAAAAATAGATCCTGACTTTATGTACACCCTGTATAGCAGTTAGTTTGGCATAAGAAGGCCTTAAAATCTTTGTCAAGTACGTAAATATGCTTAAGCTATCCCTGGAACAGATGTGTATTTCCCTTCTGTTCCAGGGATAGCTTAAGCATCTAATATACTATTTCAGAAATGAAGCCTTATATACGATATATATATATATATATATATATATATATATATATATATATATTAGGTCATCCCATAAGTAATGCGGCATTTTTTAATTTTTTTTTTTTCCATTTTTATCATTATTTTACGGATAGAAATCAAACAACTCTTTCAAGTTATTTATATTTACATAAATATTTATTTAAATATAAATAACTTCAAAGAGTTGTTTGATTTCTATCCGTAAAATAATTATAAAAATGGAAAAAAAAAAAATTTTAAAATGCCGCATTACTTATGGGATGACCTAATATATGTAACAGTTTTTTTGCGCACACCTACAGGTCGCTACAATTGGTGTAGAACAATGCGGTTTTCACCATTCGATGCGTCTTTTTATTGTGCAGTGCCCATGCTAAAAAAAATTCCCTAACATAATTCCTTCCCCCCTTTTAGGGGTACAGCTCTTCCCATGCCTGTACACGCATTTTTTTAATTTTTCATTTTTAATCATAATTTTGGCACAAAATAAGTCAATATTTACTAAACATTTAATATCATTCGATTCACAAAAGATTTATTTATCGATTCAATTTTAAAAAAAGTATATATTTTTGAAATTCATAAAGAACATTTTGCAAAAAACTAAAAACAAACATGCATTTTTAAAATTCAATGATTTTTATACAAAATATTTTGATATTTTTAAAATTCAATGATTTTTATACAAAATATTTTGATATTTGTTATAATTTTAACATTTTTCGATTCACAAAAGATTTCTTTATCGATTCAATACAAAATATTACATAATTAAAACGGGCAATTTAAATAAACACGAGTTTAAAGATAACGAGCCACACTCGAAATTATTTACCGTGACTTTTGTGCGTTTTATTACTGTGGCTTTTGTACAAATAATTTTACGTATACACAAACAATTTGATAGGATATTGATTTATCATTCTATTTTTTAGTTGTCATAGAAATACGTTAATTAAGTTATCTGATTAGATGCGCTTTTATAGTTGGAGATCATTTTTAGAAGATTATTTATTTTCCCCACTTTAAAATATTACAAAATTTTTATTAGGTATCCTAATATCATTATGCCTGTCGCTGTAAGTAAGAAAATAGCAATTAAATAATTAATTTTAAAACATTAAATGACGTCATCAAGATCATTACGAAACCTATGGTAAAATTATTGAATACCCGGTTAGGTTCATTGAATGCCAGGTTAGGTCATCTGTACGCCCTTGACGATTGGTTAGGTTAAGTCGCGATATTTTCGTTGGCTTTAACGAAAATATCATGACTTAACCTAACCAATCGTCAAGGGTGTACAATTAACCACCGGGCATTCAATTAACGTACCCGGGCATTCAATTAATCTAATCGGGCATTCAGTTGACCTAACCGGCCATTTAATTAACCTAATCGGGCATCATTAGTGAGTATAATTTAGCAAAAATGTGTCTGCCTGTCTGTCCGCAGAAAAAACTTTTACGTTTCTGAACCGATTTCGACCAAACTTCGTATGGTGGATGGGGGTGATGAGTAATGAACGAAAATATATGTGTGACCAACCCCCCCCCCCCACCACCACCACCACCACCACCAATTACTGGGCCCGAGGGCCCCCAGCACCGCGATAAAACTATAGAAAAGAACGCAGCAATGAAAATCTTGAGCTTCACATTGTGTCAATATTTGTGAAGCTTAAGATTTTCATGACTATAGTTTTATTGACCATATAATTGAACCCCCAGTAATTAGGGGCCTGCGACCCCCCCAATTACTGTCGGTTCAATTATTTGGTCAATAAAACTATAGAAAAGAACGCAGTCATGAAAATCTTGAGCTTCACATCCGAGTTCATCGTATCAAGATTTGTGAAGTTTTAGATTTTCATGGCTGCGTTCTTTTCTGTAGTTTTATTGACCGAATAATTGGTTCGCCAGTAATTGGAGGGCCACAGGCACCCCAATTACTGAGGCCCAAGGTGAGAGGAATGGGAACGATATCCAGATAAAGGGCTATTGATGTTCAAAATAAAATACGCCGTAGGCCCACAATTCGGTTTGGGTCGAAGGTCCAAGCACCGCAGATCTAGCAAAATCGGCCCTACGCGCCGATCTTTTGCTAGTATTTACCTACTTGACAAAGATTTTTAGGCCCTCTTATGCCAAACTAACTGCTATATACTGCATGTTTAATATAATTTCCTTAATAAAAATAAGTCACACCAAAAAGCCTCGCATTTCAACTTGTATACGCTTCAAACAGCGCAGTATTTGTTTAAGAAATTACAATACAAGGTACTAATGGCAATAAAACTCTTCTATGTTTGATTCAAATTAATAAAGTTCTCCTTTATTATTTTCTCTTTGTAATCTATGAACACTCTTGATTAAAAAATACATACAGTTTATGCTGTCAAAACGCCATGCATAAGCTCACATTCATGAAAGAGCCTCTCTTTTACTTAAAAGTAGCTAAGTAGTTACTATTTACCATATCATATTACAAGTTACACCAGACCTACTTATCTCTTATAGCGCAATTATATCAACTCCAAAAGTGGGATCACCTGAAGATCAGGGATCCCAGCCTTCTTTAGTTAGGCTTATAAGACTAACTAACAAAAATATCACAACCTAACCTAACCAATCGTTAGGTCAACTGTACGCCCTTGACGATTGGTTAGGTTAGGTCGTGATATTTTCGTTAGTTAGCCTTATAAAGTTAACTAAAGAAGGGTGGGGGACCTGATCTTCAGGTGATCCCAAAAGTGTCCTACATAACCTATCACTATTTATAAACAAACATTCATGAAAGCGCCCATCTTTTTCTTAAAACTAAGTAGTTGTCATTTACCACATCATATGGCAAGTCACAACAGACATACTGGCATCTTATTGCACAATTATATCAACTCCTAAAGTGCCCTGCATAACATGGCACTGTTTACCCAATCATAGCTTTTTATCATATGTGAAAGCATCTAAAACTGTATAATTCTCCTACTCGATGGTTTAAAAAAGAATTTCTGGTAGATCGGGGTTGATCAAATAAAGTATCATACTGTTGTAAACCCAAGATGTCTCTTTTGTGTTTCCAACAGATAAGTATGTGTAAGATTCACTTCATCACCATGGAGATAAGGGTAAGATTTAGCTGCTATGTGCATGAATATAGTATAGTGAATATATCAAGCTACAGAAGAAATAAAATTGAGTCTTTATGAGATAATAAATTGAACATGAAAACTCTGCAATATTCACTGATGTTCTATGAACAGCTATATTAGACTCATACAAATGCAAATAATGGATGCTTAGAACTTAGATATAGCATGTGAAATTGGTTTATGACATATTTTTAAATAACAGTGCTCAAAAAAAATATGTACAGTCGCACAATTTGCTGAAGACTGAAAGTACAAAAAACTTTCTCTCTATATGATTTGTTAAATAGTACCTCCTTAGTTAGGTTTGAGGAAAATTGGCTACTTTGATGAATGAGGGAGATATATTGTAAATATATGAATCTAGTACTAGGCTGTGAGAGAATCCCCTTCCTTTACTGTATTTTCTCAAGAACCTACCCAACTCTTTCTTATTAAACTCGACTCTTTGATACTTAATTTTATTGTTTAAGGCTGAAAACCCCCAAATGTTGATTTTTTCTTAATTTTATTGCAACTTCTGCTACAGTTCATTTAAAATAATTTCACTATTCAACGTAGCTAAATATTTAGAAAAACTTGTATTACACCTTTTCAAACAATTTTCTGAGAATTTAACAATTCCTTAAAATAGTGTTGACTCGTCCTGTCTCATCTGCTTAGTTTAAGAAATGCCAAAACCCCCAGTGTATTAAAATACCATCTTCGTAAAGCAATACTTCTGCACACTTGTATAGGCGCTAAATTTAATTATACTGATTTTCTCAACATCATGTAACAGGGTTGGGCCAATTAACTTCAAAATTAAGTAAAGTTAATTTGAGGATCTTGCCAAACAGGTTAAGTTAGCACATATTTTGAAAATTAAGTTGTTAAGATAATTTGAAAAGCTAACTAGTTAAGTTATTCAATTAGCTTTTGCTTTCTTGGAAGTAGTTCGTAAAACCACCGTTATACCTAGCCACTCGTGATATTTTATATTTAACACACAGAATTGACGGAAGAATGCTTGTTCATAGATTGGAATGATGTCTAAGTTAAGAAGGCTAGAGCACACTGAAAGAGTAAAGAAACTGGTATTGAGAGAATCATCTTTTCAATCCTATAGTGCATATTTGGCTAACTTGTGTTTGGGTGAATTCTAGGTGTGGGAACCCCAACATTTGGCTGTTTCCATTTTTTTGTGTGTGTGTGTGTGTGTGCCCGCACAAAAATATACACAGTCATTATATACATAGATATGTACATGTACAAATAATCGAGGAAAAAGTTAATGAGGTCATAAATTTACAAAAGAGTAAAGCTGTCAAGAGTTTATTCGTCATATCAACAACAAAGTCAAATTCGTGAAGCTTTTCTCAAAATCTAAATGGATAGTGACTTAAAATAAGTGTAGAGGTCTCAATGACTTTAAATGTTGTATAAAATTACTTACATGTTGTAAGGTGATGGTAGAATGAATAGAGATAAGTACGCTTTGCTTTTATTTAAAGTCTAAATTTACTTACCAAGTTGCTTCTAAAAAAATACTTCGGTCTTGAATGATTGGGCTTCCGAAATCAGGATCTTATATAAGGAATCAATTGCTGTGAATGATGTCACATTTCCAGGAAATTTGCGGGTGGAACTTAGTCAAACGCAGCGACTTTCAGTTTTGAACTTTTTATTGAAAAGAGGAAATCTGTGAATTCAACTTTTGTATTTCCATATTTAAAAGAAGTTTCCATGATCAATGTTTGAGCTGTGTGCGTTGTATTAATACAACTCTAAAGTAATTAATATATATATATATATATATATATATATATATATATATATATGTGTGTGTGTGTGTGTGTAGGCTTTGGCTGGTGATCTTAGTTATATATCATGCTACCGACCGAAATGTTCATTCTGATGAAGGTCAAGCTTGTCGTACCACTTTAGGCCTACAGTTTAACGTGAAATGCGAACCACGCTCCATATATATATATATATATATATATATATATATATATAATATATATATATCCTGATTGGCGAATTTCAATAAAGCTATTTGGAATTAATACATCGTAAACATAATTAAGAGATTGAAACTCATTTCTCCATCGTATATTTCATCAGAATTGTCAAAAAAAAAATCATAAAATAACAATGCAATAATACAACGTTATATGATGATGGTTTGCAGAGAAAAGAATTATCCTCATGTATATAAACTATATTAACAAGATTTTAGTGTGTCTAACGCTAATCTATAATAGGCTAGCAAACGGGATGATAACGGTATTGTTAAAGATCATACATAGCCATAATTATAATCACAATATTTGTTTAGTGGTAACAAATTATTGAGCCTATTATCATTGTTATTGTTATTATAGTTTTATGTAATACACCACACACATAGATAATAATTTATCTCCTGTAATACATTATTTATTTATAAATTAATAATGTCTCATTAGCTCTAAAATAGCATAAGGTTTCACATTAGTTCTGAAAGATTACAAATCTTAAGATTTAGAACATTTTGGACGTGAATCTGTGACAAACGCAAATCACAAGTTCTCCTCGCTGAGTAATAATATTCAATTAACATTGTACTTAACGGTTGAAGTGAGACTCTCTTCATTATTTGTTAAGTATTACACGTGAAACATCTCAAGTGTGCTTTGGTATCGTCTCACAGCGATCTTAAATAGAGATATTCAATACATTAATTTAGGGAAAAATTATGTCTTAGTTTTATGATCTTAATTAATGATAATAATAATGATAATAATAATAATAATTATGCTTGAAATATGCAATCTCTGCATAAAATCTTAAATATGGTCGTAAGATTATAGTAAGGCATAAAGACTCGTATTCATAATCACATTACATTTTTTTTCAATGTTAAATGCATTTATTAATATCTAAAATATGCTTGCATAGGATAAATTGTCATAAGTCTAGACACCAAAATACTGGCTAAACCCAGTTAAACCTAATGATTCTACTTTTAGTCTCACGAGAATGCTCAGTTATTAAAACATTAGATACGAACCTACAGCCTTACACTCTGAATAACCTGCAAAGAAATCCTGTGTGTGTGTGTGTGTGTGTGTGTGCGTTTCCCTTCAACAATACATACCAATTAAAAACTTGGATTTCTTTCAATCTTTTTTTTTCCTTTTCGGTTTCCGTACTAAGATTTAACAACAATAAGAAAGTGAAGCTGTGTAGCAACATTTTATTGTATTTTAGGCCTAATACTGATACGGTACTTGAAATGAACTAGATTTTCAGTAACAACACCTGGTCAGATGAGTTGATTGTTCGAGCCTGTGGATGGAATCAAAATCTTCACAGAAAGCCATAACTCCTACTGCTGCTTCACTAGATATATAATACAGATAATTAAACGTATTCTAAACTAAAATTATTTACAAAATAAGTATTACAGTTTCTGCTCTTACAGTAGCACGTTGCTAGTAGGCATTAAAATGGCTAAATGTGAAAATATCCCAAAAGTATGCCCTAGTGCCTAGTCAACCTAGTTATAAGTTTTAGTTTTAGTTTTAGTTTTCAATTTATTATTTTTTTTCAATTAACTATAACATTGGTTGGAAACAATTCATTTGATCTTGTGTTGGATTCGAGCAAAAGTGCTAAAAATCGGTAGTTTTTCCATACAAATTTGTATGCTCCTCCCACAATCCTTTAATGTTTAATTTTTATTTTTATTTCTCCGTTTATTGTATGTATATATTTTTTTTCTGTAACGTATATATAGGCTGTAACTCTTTATGTACTTCAGTGTTCCTGAGGATGTCATTAGACGAAAGCGCTTGAGCACCATTTTGTGTTTCCTTTCCTTCGTGGTTTTATTCATCATAAATATTTTTCACGTGTTACTTTCGTGAAATAATTTTCAAATATATATATACTTTTTGATAAACAAATTTATCACAAGGATGGCTTTGAAGTGTCTTGTCAACTGTTGTGGTGAATATTGGAAATTAGCTAATTTAATTAGCTGGATGGTTTCATGAAAGAAAGATGTATTTTATTACTTGAAATGAATAATTATGCAGGAAAGGATGCGGGAAAGTACAACAACATTAGCTTAACATTGTTGGTAGGAGTAGTAATAAAGAATAATATTCAGGAACAAGTGAATAATTTTAATTTCGTTAAAATGTTCCTGCCTGCATATCCTTGTTAGCCACAATGCCTCGATATATATACAGTATATGTTGCAGGAAGGAGGGTGCAAGTGCGAAACTCCGAGGCTGCTGAAAACTATACCTTTTTTGAAAGGTTGTGTACTGTATAAGATGCATGTATTTGTAGTGAGGAAAAGACAGAGAAGTGTGTGTGCTTGACAGTATGCTGAATTGTTCATGGGTAGAAGGGAGATGGAAAACGATCAGGTAAGGAGCACAGTGCTGGGAGAAACGGGGCTTAAACACTTCCTGTCCTCTGATTGAATGATGCCGATATTCTGCTCTTTATATATAATATGTCTTTAGATTTCACTTGTGTAAATATGCCTGACTAGTAATTAAGTTTTACGTTTTAAATACATGTGTAAAAAGCGTATGGTGGATTATATACATATATTGATTTTGAAAAAGTTTCTTTATCAACGTTTCGTATGAGAGCTGAGAAATTAGAAGTAATAACAGTTTATTCGTGCAGAGATGTACAGGGTGTCCATAAATGTTTACCCTGAAAAACAGTATGCTCTCATGTTTTAATGACGAATCTTACATCCGTTTTCTTTTTACAGGTGATCTCGTACACGCATAGAGTTTCTGTGCTGGTGTGTTTCGTCTACCGCATTCGCCGCTAGGAGCGCTGTAGTAGCTGTTCAGTTAAGATGGCGTCTGTGACAGAGAAGGCACAATGTGTTGTGTGGCTTGTAGAAACAAAATCTCCTGTCAGTGTTCAGCGAAGGTTCAGAACAAAGTATGGAAAGAATTCACTTGATGTGAAGTTAATTAAGTCGTGGATGAAAAAATTCTTGGAAACTGGAAACGTGGAAAAGGGAAAGAGCAGTGGTAGACCATCAGTTTCCGAAGGGACGGTGGAAAACATTCAAACTGCTTTCACAAAGTCACCAAGGAAATCGGTGAGACAAGCTTCATGCCAACTAAAGATACCGAAGTCTACGGTGCACAAGGTGTTACACAAACGTTTGAAGTTACACGCCTACAAGGTACAAATTGTTCAAGAACTGAAGCCTGATGACCGTCCAAAACGTGAACAATTCGCTATTGACATTTTGAACAGCATTGACGAGGATAATGACTTCTTGTTACGTGTCTGCTTTTCAGACGAGGCTACGTTTCATCTTAGTGGTAGAGTCAACAGACACAATGTGCGTATTTGGGGATCGGAAAACCCACGTGCCGTAAGGGAGCATATTCGGGGCAGTCCGAAGATCAATGTCTGGTGTGGACTAATGCATGACCAGATAATTGGTCCTTTCTTCTTCGCTGAGAACACTGTTTCCGCAACTGTGTACCTGGATATGCTCACCAATTACGCCATCCCCCAGCTGCAGGACAGGCAGCCAACTGTCATCTCCCAACAAGATGGGGCACCCCCTTATTGGGCGCATGTTGTTCGTGAAACCCTCGACGCAACATTTCCAAATCGATGGATTGGCAGGGACGGGCCAATCCCATGGCCCCCAAGATCACCAGACATTACCCCGCTGGATTTCTTTCTCTGGGGTTATGTTAAAGATTTGGTTTATGCAACAGTTGTTCCAGATATCAGGACATTGCAAGAACGCATTACGGATGCAATTGCAACAGTTAACCCACAAATGTTGGAAAATGTGTGGCGTGATCATCATGTAGGGTTGCCAGATTTTGATGACCGGATTAAAGGACACTCAAAACGTTTTCAAGCTGCCACTCCCAGATTCTCAAATTTATATATATATATATATATATATATATATATATAGAGAGAGAGAGAGAGAGAGAGAGAGAGAGAATGATGCTCCCAAAAAAAATTTAAATGTTATAGGATAAATATTTATTTCAACATCTTTGATTTTTACTATATTTAAAATGTTCTTGAATATAGACGAGAGCAGTACCACTACTGTATCTTTCAGCGACGCAGCATATGGAAAAATAAGTTGTCGTACACATTTGTGGGGGCACTCCGCTTATTGCAGTAGAGCTCACAGAATTATCTATTGCGGCTACATAGAAATCAATGAGCCTACACTGTTATTAACTTATTAAGCCTTGACGATGCAATGATAATGGTTACCTACTCTGTCAAGGAACAAAACGCAAAAAAATACCTATGTAATTATAGTAAATTTCTTAAAGGATTTATTATTTATGATTTTGAAATAGACATAAAAATAGAAATAAAGGACATATGCCGTCCTTTGACGGTTCAATAAAGGACAAGGACAAGAGATCGAACTAAAGGACGTCTGGCAACCCTAGGCCGCCGCCGCCGCCGCCGCGTGAGTGTGAATACCGTTTAGACATTTTACGACGTGCCACTAGGGGTGCACATGTGGAAGCTTATTAAGGTCATTAACTATGTATCAAAACTGTGTATGTTTATCTACTTATGATTAAAACTGTGTTTGAATACGAGTGTTTATTTAAAAGTTATAGCATGCTTTAATCAGGGTAATCATTTATGGACACCCTGTATAACTGTATGCTTAAAAATGTAAAGATTGTGGATTGGTTCATCTTGCTACAATCAGGCACGTATGTACATTGTTGTAAATGGTATGATTGACTGACACGCTTATGAAAAATGAAACGAATGGATTATTACGAGAAAAAAAAATAGGAAGCTGCTAACAGACGCTAAATTAGAGAAGTATTAATTGAAGAAATGCAAGGTTATTATGTGATTTATCACACTCAGTCATTTTACACACCAAAATACATTTTTCTAGTAGTATTTGATGTGATTTGTTCAAATATGACCTCCATTTCCGTCGGAAATGAGATCCAACAAAGTTATAGTACTTTGAAGTTTGGCTCATTTTCAAGGGAAATGGAAGTCAAAATCTAAGCAAAACACATCAAATATTACTAGAAAAATGTATTTTGGTATTAATTAACCTAATCTAACCTAACCTTACCTAACCTAACCCTGGCTAAACGATCCTAACCCTGGCTAAACGAGCCTAACCCTGGCTAAACGAGCCTAGAGTATTACCTTATTATGGATTAGGTGGTGGGATACAGACGAGAGCTCGTTTAGCCAGGGTTAGGCTCGTTTAGCCACGGTTAGGTTAGGTTAGGTAAGGTTAGGTTAGGTTAATTAATACCAAAATACATTTTTCTAGTAATATTTGATGTGTTTTGCTTAGATTTTGACTTCTATTTCCCTTGAAAATGAGCCAAACTTCAAAGTATTATGACTTTGTTGGATCTCATTTCCGACGGAAATGGAGGTCATATTTGAACAAATCACATCAAATACTACTAGAAAAATGTATTTTGGTGTGTAAAATGACTGAGTGTGATAAAACACATAATAACCAAATGCAAATAGGTGTTAGTCATGACGAAATAGAAAGATTGATAATAAAAGTTTCTCTACAATTCAAATACATGTAGAGAGAGAGAATCTCGGTTAAAATGGAACACCCTGAGAAAATCAACAGCCAGTTTTCTTTCAGGCGGATATATTAAAAAATAGTATTTTAGCACAAACTTAGCTATCTTTTTATTGCGTTTTACATATACAGTATATATATATATATATATATATATATATATATGTGTGTGTGTGTGTGTGTGTGTGTGTGTGTGTGTGTATTATATACTGTTGGTAAACTTATCTGATTTGAAATAAGCCAAGAAAATAACATTATTCTTTAAGCTCATAAGTGTTGATTCTCTTATGAAATGGTAACTGAGTAAATTTTTATTATAGACAAAGGAGGAATAAAATAAAAAGACAATTGCAAAATATGGTTACAGAAACTTAAGGTTAATAATTTGTTATTTACTACTGTGGAAAGAAGTCATGGCGAAGATGGAAAATAAAATTTGATGTTTGTACTTCTAAAATATAAAATTTATGTAATGTGGTATCTTTTAAAGTGTGTGTGTGTATATATATATATATATATATATATATATATATATACACAAAGGTGGGCACCCGGGCCTCAAAAAGGACTGACGGTCCCGGTCCCGGTCCTTGCCTCAAACTGGACCAACGGGGCCCGGTCACGGTCCTTTCTGAAGATAGGACCTAGGAACGACTCGGTCCTCGGTCCTTATATATAATATAAGTGAAAAATTTGATTAAAATGAAAAATGAAATTAAAGACACCGGAAATCTTTAATTTTATTAACGTAAATTATAATTAATACAATATATAAATGATGAAAAAAAGTTATTAAGTTAAATGCTTGAGTTTCCCTTCAAGAAGACTAGCATTTCAAAATGGCTGTCACTGAGCCCTGACCTTTTCGGCTTGAGGACGTCCTTCCCCAAAGAGAAGAGCCTCTCCACGGCGGCACTGGATGGTGCCAGGTGTTGAAACAAGTTTCAGTTCAGTCTCAGTCTCTTTCTGAGTCTTCTGGAGGAAACGATCCATCTTCTTTAGAACTTCAAATAATCACTAAACACACTAAAATCACTAAAAAAGACCGTCCGGAATTGCTTAAAAATGGACCGTCGTTCCTCATTTCGGTCCTCACTGAGAAAAGGACCTACTTTCCCGCTCACGTTCCTTAAAAAGGACCGAGTTCCTGGAATTCGGTCCTTTTGGAACTCGGTCCTGCCCACCTTTGTGTGTATATATATATATATATTAATATATATATATATATATATATTTGATTTGATAATTCACTATTTGGCTCTATTCAAATATGCATGACTAGGCTGAGTTATGAAGATGTATTTTTATGCATAGCTTAGAACAGCCGCTATAGTTTAACTGGATAATATATATCTATGTAGGAAGATTTCGATATTTGAATTTATGAAATATAAAATGCTTGTATTCGCATTCATCCTACTCTTTTTAAAAGGGCTGATATATATATATATATATATATAATAATTAACTATGATAATATTTATTGTTGATGATGTTTATTACCACGTTACTATACGATTGGAATGAAATATAATAACTTCCCCTTAGGTTAGATAAATAAAATTAAAATTAATTTAGTTAATAGTTTCTTGATCTATTTCGTAATACAAATATTAGAACAAGGCAAAATTTGTTTATGAGTTGACTGTATTTATTCTAATTTTATTTTGTGTGGTATCGTTATTTATATACTAATTTGAAACGATGAGGTCATGGACGACGTTAAAGAAATTTTTGATATTTGCTTTGTATTACAGTTCTTATATTCAAAATACAGTATGTTGGTTACATTTACTAGTATGTGTGTGTATATATATATATATATATTAGTAGAATTCTGGTGCTCCAGAAATGAATCTTCTGTAAGAACCTTCCAACGTTTGTTTGCTTGTTTTTGCATGTTTGTTTTTGTTTGTCTCATGAAAGATCCCCCACAGGAGGATTTTTACTCGGAAAGGAAGGCGAGGATGATTTTTTTTTTTCGAGGAAGGCGATGGTTTTTTTTTTTTATTTAATTTTTTTTAAACAATTTTAAATTTTTTTTTTTTTTTTTTTTTTTTAAGACCATGAAGGTCACCTTATAAAGGAGGGATCGTCATGAAGGACGGTGAGGGGGAGAAATTTTCAAATTGATCCATGGCTGTCTCTCCAAATGCCATCATACTACTACTCACCACCACCAGCACTTTATGCTTTATCATAATTATTTAGTGAAACATACCTCATGTATGTGGAGTCACAGTGTCAAGTGAACAAGACTTGGAATGTCAGTTGCAGCCAGCTGGCTATGCTCAACAAACTGATAACTAAAACGTCAACAAACGTTCGCCTTTCGATGTAATTTTTATCAAATATTTAAATTTTCGTTTGTAAATTTTGTATTGTCAATAAAAATAGAAATTTATTTTATAGTGGAAATTAACATTAAGCTGTTATAATAGTTTGAACATTTTTAAAATTTTTTTCTTACTTTGGCGAATTTTTCATTTGGTTTGAAAACTTGTACTGATATTTCAACTCTCCGGATGGCACCCCCCTCCTGGCTGTCACCCGGGGCAGACCGCCCCTCTCGCACCCCCCTTAGTACGCCACTTGCCTAAGGCTACAGCTTTATTAGCCTAATGGTTAATCCGGCCCTGCTTATTGCTAGAGAAAACTGTTAGTATTGCCGAAAGGCAGAGGGAATGTAGTTTCTAATTTGTGCATGGTCTTAAAAAACATTAATTTTAAAATACCTTTTTAAGTATGAAATTGTAAAAATATCACCACTTCGCCGTAAATAAAGTTATCTGTACAATCGTGTGAGCGGAAGATCAAGAGTTCAGTAGGTATATTATATCCTGCACATTCGGGATTAATAGGCTTAGTGGGAGACGATAGCACAACCCTATAGTTACCCCTCCAATGGGAACACTCGGATACACATAAACTTTTGATGTATAATTATAGCGTCTAATTTGTACTGATTTCTTAAAATTTGATGTAAATCAGTTCAGAAAGGAACTATGTAGGTTCTTAACCTATAGTTACCACTACGTCGAAAAGACTGAAGTTCGAAAACACAATTAACATTTCTTATAGTACACATAAATATCTGAAGTCCTACAAATTTCATTAAACTCCGTCATATGCAAAAACACTAAATTAGTTACCGCTCCGCCAAAAAATGTTTTATCTCGGAATTTTTAAATTATTTTAAATTTAGTTCCTAAAGTTTAAAAACACCGAATTTGGTGGGAATTGGGCGGAAAATGTAAAAATTATCTTACCCCTAATTTTAAAGAATCATGTCCGGAAGATCTCGTTTCCCTCCAGAGTGAAACCCATTTTCTACATGCCCTGAAAATTTGGTGTTAATCGATTCAGAGGGAACCTTCCAGGGTGTACGGTGTAAAATAAATAAATAATAATAACTTAACATAACAATAATTAAAACAACTTAAGCATAACAATGTAAATCACCTTAGGGAGTGCATTAGTTCTTTCTTAAATTACTCTCATTTAGAGGCAACTTAGAGGGTCATTGATTTTCTAATTACAGATTTTCGCTATGTTCTAATCTAATTAATTAATATGAGAATGAAGGAGAACTCAAAGAAAAATATCAGCAAATAATTTCTACATGGGATACGACACCGGCTTATAATTAGAGCGACAAGAAATGTATATCCGTCCAAAGGAATAAATAAATAAATAATTATCATGGTGTTATATATTATATATATATATATATATATATATACAGTGGTGGGCACGCGCAACAATTTTTGTAGCGCCGCAACCGCAACCGCAACTCTGCTGAAATAGTTGCGCCGCACGCGCAAGCGCAACCCTTTTCAAAAAGTTGCGCCGCAAGCGCAAGCGCAACCAAAAATGTTGCGCCGCAAGTTGCGCCGCAACTTTTTGCGGCGCAACTGCCCACCTTTGCATTTAACGTATATCTGCAGTGGTGGGCACGCGCAACAATTTTTGTAGCGCCGCAACCGCAACCGCAACTCTGCTGAAATAGTTGCGCCGCACGCGCAAGCGCAACCCTTTTCAAAAAGTTGCGCCGCAAGCGCAAGCGCAACCAAAAATGTTGCGCCGCAAGTTGCGCCGCAACTTTTTGCGGCGCAACTGCCCACCTTTGTGTATATATATATATATATATATATATATATATATATCAATTTCTCTTCAGGAAAACTGAAAATACAGATGAGTCTGCCCCCAGCCTATTATATAATATACATGCTTTGTCAGAAACTCTCATCAAGGATCTAATCCCTCGGATTATTATTGAAGGTTGGTGGGAAACTGCTTTTATACTGATTAAAACTCTGGTTGGAAATGCAATCATCAAATTTATATGTACCAGAATTAACATTAAAATTACTAATATAATTAATACACGTTGCTTCAATTATCAATTGCTTGATTGCAATGAACATGAACGTGCATGAACAAATATGACGTAGATTCATTTGCTGCGCGAATACAATATTTATGCTGTTTGATTCTAGCGGCCAAAGTTTTTTTTACCCGTTTGACCAATTTATACGAAATTACAGTCTTTACATTTAATGGAATAGATACGTCCAGGGACCTTCACACGGGTATTACGAATTAATAAACTTTTGACCAAATTATTGTGATGAAATTTTTATATGGCAAATACAATATGTTTTTAAATTCTTTCTTCTCTTTGTTTGTGTTATGAAAGTATTTCTTACCTTTATGTAGAGAATTCCCAATAAATAATTAGAATAACATAATTTGCTTCTAATTTCAATCAACTTGTTAAATTCACTATCTAAAATTTCTGGGCAAACTATCCTCAAGGTTCTTAAAAACATAGAAATGAATATAAATCGTTCAACGCAATTATTTATGGTAGTTGGAAAAGAAATGTACATAAGAATTATTATTGATAAGTTTCCGTTAAATTTCAAATTTAAAGCCATTGGCTTTGAAGCTATGAATAATCATATCAAGAAATGGAATAGAATTATTCCTTTCAATTTCTAAGGTGAATTTAATAGAGGGAACTAAACTGTTGATACTATTAAGAAATTCATGAACATTTAAATGAATGGGTCACAGAGACAAAATGTCGTTTATATACCGTAGCCATTTTACATAAAAATTAACTGAGTAATCTTGTCTCAAAAACTTTCATGTATAAATTGAACAAAATCGGAGAAAGAGACCTACTCATTTGCATTCCAAACACTTACTTGTAAAAATTACCATTAAAATTTAAATATATTGTCCTTAATACACAGGTCAATGAGAGACATTAAAGAGTTTACATCATTTTTCCTGCGGGTTATTTTAGAATAAAGACGTTCACTCGTTTAATGTGAATCTCAGCTATATATATATTATATATATATATATATATATATACATGGAGGCGCTCATAATATTCATACAGGCAAATATTTCAGTTATATTCTACTATACATAGGGTAGTTATAAAAAGGTTACCGTTCGATTGGAAAAATTTAACAAATAAAACAATTAGCTTAACTCCAACATAATATAAAAAGGAGAATATAAGTAGGAAATTGTAGACACCAGTCGACCAGGGAAGTACTCTAGAGGAGATGTTATCATGTTAGGCAGGAGAGAAGGAGTGCTGGAACTCCCGTTTTTCCTGTTACCGTCTTCCTGAGCTGATCTTTTTCCGTGTCTCATCTACCCTATGAGCAGTCCAGTATGCTTTCAAACACACTTATCCCTCTATTCCTCACTACACATACACAAATTTATATTAAAAAAAATGAAAAAGGCATCAATGAGTCTTGGAGACCTTGTTTTTTACTCTCTCCTTCTTCTGCGAAAGGGTCACTTTTGTGGGCGCTCGCCCTTAGCCCCCTCCTTCCTACATAAATATATTATATATATATATATATATATATATATATATATAATGTAAAATATCAAAGAATTTGAGGAAAATGGAAAAAAAAAGTTGAAATGTAAAAGTTTTCGTACATTTACTTACAAAATTATTTAATACTTTGTGGGTCCACCTCTCGCTTGAATGACTTTAATGATTCGTTTTGGGCATTTTTCTACAGTATAAGGTTTCGACAGCTCTCAGTAAAAATTTTAGTCCATCCTTCGAAAGAAAATTGTTGCTGTTCATTCAGATTCGAAGGGTTTCTCTTGCGGACAGCTTTTTTCAAATTATACCATAAATTCTGGATTGAATTGAGATCTGGACTTTGTGACTGGGCCACTTGAGAAGCTTGAAATTCTGTTGTTGAAGTCATTTTGTGATGCTCTTACTTTTATTTTTGAGATCATTATCTCGTTGCAGTACCCATTTGCAACTCCCGAACTGAAGGCAATATATTTTCTTCTAAAATGTCCTGATATTTCTTCGAATTCAAGATTCGTTTGATGACAACAAACTTTCATGGACCAGAAACACTAAAGCCGGGGTGCTCAAACCCTGGCACATGGACACTCATCAAGGCAAATAAAAAATCAATGGTTATAATGCTGCACAACCCGAATTCAGAATGCTCTCGCGTAAGCAAGTAATTTTGGAATTTTCGGAGTGGTAAATGGCAACTCTTCTAAGACTGCCTGGAGCGCTTGCGCAATAAGATTTAAAATCAGAGCTGGGCATTTGCGGCATATTTTGCGGTACTGCGGTACTTGCGGTACCACCGCACTACCACCCCGGGCCCCCATAACGCAGTACCGCAAAGGATCGCTGAAAGTACCGCAGTACCGCTACCGCGTTCAAATTTCCGCGTACCGGTTTGGTACCGGTTTGGTAGTGCAGCAGTACCGCAGTACCGCAATATGCCGCAAGTGCCCAGCTCTGTTTAAAATTCAGTTACTGAATAATCATTCATGTGTTAAGTGCGTCATATCTGACAAATTGGCTGGAGGGAAGCAAGTACACAAGGCTTTGTAATGCAGGTACCGTAAAGAAAACGAAAAATGTTATAAAATACACACGACATTTATTGTTTTACTAATAATGCAATTTATTTGTACAATATAAAAAAGTATATTAATTTAGATCTATTCGACATAGTCAAAGTAGCACATTACGTTTTGCATTTTGGAAAAATGGCATAAAATAGCACATGATTGCCATAAGTTTGAGCAAACACTGCACTAAAGCATCCTGAAAGAAGCAAATTACCATTACCATGTTTAACCATAGGAAGGATTTTTTTCCCTCGAATGCAGTATTTGGTTTTCGCCAAACATACCGTTGCTCATTGTTCCCGAATAATTCAATTTTTATCTCATCTCTCCAGAGAAGAACTTTCTTTCGGAATGCAAATCCGTAATTTTGATAATCCTTGGCGTACTTTAAACGAGCTTCGTTATGCACTTTTCGTAGCAGAGATTTTCTTCATGCAACTCTTCCAAATAGACCATTTTTTCTCAATGTACGACGTACAGTAGAGGGATGGACATCAATTTTAGAGTCTTAATGTTTGGCAAATATCACTTGCAGTCACACGTGGATTCACAACAGCCATTCTTTCAATCCGTCTACCTGTACGTTTTGAAATCTTGCGAAGTCGTTCACACCTTGGTAGAGTTTTGCTTGTTCAAAAGCCTTTCCATTTCTTTATAACTGCAGCAACCGTCTTAAGTAGAATTCGAAGTTCTCCTATCTTTCTATAACCCTTTCCACACTCGTACGCAGCATTAACAGATCTCTTAAAATCTGTAGACAGCTCTTTACTACGACGATCCATTTCTTACCTATTTCTTGTACAGTCATCCGTCTTCCATGAAGATTCAAAGAGAAAATTCTAGAATTCAGAATTGCAAACAGTCTCTAATCAGTGAACAGCCAACTACTGATAAAAATTTTAAATTCTTCAAGCCTAAAGTGGACACGCAAAGTAATAAATAATTTTGTAAATAAATGTACGAGAACGTTTGCATTTTAATTTTTTTATTTTTCTCAAATTCTTTAATGTTTTAATTATATGTTGGAGTTAAACTTATTTTTTTAGGTGAAATTTTTTCAAACGAATGGTAAAGTTTTCATAATTATCCTATGTATGGTATAATAGATAAAGATGAATATAACTGAAATATTTCTATCAGGGTGGCGCAAAAGTCGCGCATCATAGGAATGTTCAGTGTTGATTATAATATATTATTTTTTCTTTTAGGTAGGGGATGGCTGCGAAATTAACAATAGACAAGAGGGTGAGCTTGGTTTTAATGTATGGAATACCTGGTACAACAAATCGATGAATCGGTGCAAAATTTAAATTCCGTACCGATTCATCAAGTTTTTGTACCTGCTATTCGATGCATTAAAACCAAGCTCACCCTCTCGTCGATTGTTAATTTCATAGTCATACCCTACCTAAAAGAAAAAAAACAATATATTATAATCAATTCTGAAAAAAAAAAAAATATATATATATATATGTAGCGCTTGAGCACCATTCTGTTTCCTTTCCTTCGTGGTTCTTTTCATCATAAATATTTTTCACGTGTTACTTTCGTGAAATAATTTTCATATATATAGAGAGAGAGAGAGAGAGGGTTCTAGCAAATTATACTTCTCACCCCTCACATATAATGTTCATGTACGGACGTGTCCCAAAATTTCTGCTCATCACCCCTTCCCGCCGACTTCTTGATTGTGAGCAGGGCCTATCAGAGGGGGGGGCTAGGAGGGCCATTTGGCCTGGGCCTCAAGCTTAAGGGGAGCCTCAAATTTAGAAACTTTCAGGTTTGAATATAATGTTTTGCAGTGAAAGTAATAATTGGGTTTAGCTATGGGCCTCAAAAGCTGGAAGTGGCCCGGGCCTCTCTGGACCTCTGAGAGGGCCAGATTGTGAGTATCGATTTGTTAATATACCGCAAATACCACCATCGATATATTTAAACAGTACAGTGTAATCAGTAAAGTTTCCTATGACACGAAAATTTTAAAACGTTTGGTTCGCAGTACATGACAAAATAGGTCGAGGAAAGGTTCATCTCAGAATTAAGTTCCAAGAGCTGGGGACCGCATAGACACTAACCAGGAACTTACTACGGTTCTCTATGACCTTACATACCAAAATGCTATACGAAAAAGGGGGCATGAATGGCTAATGTTGGGAACCCTTTATTACAAATTACAAAGAATCCATTTAAGTACTTCCATTTGAATGATCTAATGATCTAAGATCTTCCCAATTTATTGTGTATTATTATTCGTATAATACTGTAAAATCCTCTAACACTAAATCCTGTAGTTTCCACACCTGCATAATTATATAGTTTTCTGCACTTGGGGTTCAGGAGAGAATAGTTTATCTTTTTTATGTTGGAAGTACTGACTATCATCACTCAAAGCGAGTGAATATAATTTTAAAAAGGTTTTGTTGTATAACTTTTACAACGTCTCTCAAACATAAAATCATAAAAAATAAATGAATAACTAAAGTGTCTCTGGGATTTGAAGTTGTACTGAAGGGGTATTAGTGATATATGACTGTCTTCCCTTCACAGCAGTAAGAGGAAAAAAGAAATGTGAACACTTTCAGTTGCTTTGTTTACAAAGCGCCGAAAACAGACGTGACATGATAATTTTCTTTTTCTTTCTTTTATAGGGAAGTCATCCGATACGATGTCAAATGACGTTACAGCCCGAGAGAATGAAAGGTTTGTAAGACATCAGATGTATTTTCGAGGGGGGGGGGGACTTACGTAACGGAATCTAAAAAGTTTTAAAACTAGGGTTATTTTTTTCTAATTTTCAGATTTTTGTCTGTTTTGTTAAAATATGTAAAACAGGTCTTTTAGACGCTTACATAAATTACCCTCGAGATACTCAGCTTCGCAAATGTTTGCTAGCCGCAATGTCCTGAGCTTCTCGGAGGTAACAAGACGTGCTCAATAGAGTCTAATGCAAAGAATTAAAAAATCAACCAACCCGATTATCCGAGCTATCCATGAGTCCTGCCGTTTGACCTCTAAGCTATGGCTATGGAATTCTTGGTACGAAAACGTATGTCTGTAGCTCCACTTAACTTCGACATTACTGTATTATTTCTAATCAATTGTACATATTTCTATCCTTAGTATGTGAACTGTCATTGTATTATTAGTATTTGTATATGGACTCCGCCAATAAACCTTTTCATTTTCATTTTCATTTTCGAAAAAATAACTGAATACTCAAGTTCTACCGTAGGATTTGGGGAAAGGAAGCGCCAATTTTGTCACTAACCTGCGTTAAGTTTGGCCAATATTTTCTAATAATATTTAATATTTAATATTTTCTAATAAAACAGAAAATGTAACTGAAAATTTAAAATCTCTATTAAATTTGGGGTAACGAAGTGTAATAAAAAATGAGAAATTTCGTAAATTTTTGGTCATTTTTAACAAACACTCACCCTTCCCCGCTTTTAACTAATTAACCCTTTTCTACATGACGTCATTTGATAAAAGACGGAATTGTATTGATAAACGGTGTGTTTTAAATTGAAGCTTAAGTTTTAGGCCAAATATCGATAGATACACTCTGAAAATAACATTTTCAGTATTATGGTAAATGGGAACGTAAAATCCACTCATTATTTGTAATCAAACACTTATGAATGGAAGGGCAATACAAACACAGCTTCGAAGTGTTACATCAATGCGTACTTCAGTATGCGTCATAAGTATAAAAATTTGCCTTCTTATGGTTTTTTAAGTTCTTAATATACTCGTGTGTGTGTATATATATATATATATATATATGGGCTACGTCGTGGCCAATGTCGTAACATCGCTTGCCGGAGATCAGCGAAGTTAAGCGACATTGGGTCTGGGTAGTAGTTGGATGAGAGACCGTCCTCCGCGCCCAGATATGACTGTGAGATGTTGCGAAGGAGGTTAAATAACCCCCAATAAAAAAAAATAATATATATATATATATATATATATATGAACTGTATCAGCCCCTGCTAATTAATTATTATTCATTCAATATTTCTTTCCTTTTTTTATTTGCTCTGATTCTTTTCCCTTTTTTATTTTATTTTTTTTTTATTTAATTGGAGACATCTGCAGGCAGCCATTTTGGTCTCACGATTTCCTTCCGAGGCTGATTGAAAATTACGCTTCCTTGGGTTCCCTTCACAGCGAAGAACAAATAACCGTCATATCGTATGATGGAAAGAGAAAGAGACAATGAGTGACATCGACTGGGAATGAAAGACAGTCAGACAGAAAAACAATGAAAGGGATTAAAGAAAAGGAAGACACAACGAAGAGAAACAAAGGAGACAAAGAAAATGGGAAACATTGGTGTAGAATGAGAGAAAATAAGGAATAAGGAGAAAATGAGGCAGTCTAGCATGAAGACATAATGGAAGATAATAAAAAGGAATGATTGTGAGGTAGACAAAGACAATAAGAGATATTGATACAGTCTGTAAGAAAAAAAGGGAAAAAGAGCACAGCTGCAGAATACCAATACAATAAAATTAACACTAAAACAGAGAAAGCTTTTTCGGCTTGTACAATGGCCTCGTTTTCCATTCAAACAAGTACGCACAACTTGAAAGCTGGTATTCAAGTTAAAAACCGAAGCGCGGAAAATCTAACTCACTCTGACAGTAAAACAACTAAAGGACATTCACAGTCTACACTGTCATCCATTTTCATCCTCATCCAGTGTTCTATTCCTCGTTTTCAGACTGCCAAAAACATCATCGTCCACTCTTGTAAATTGTAAACATGATGCCAGCCAGTCATGTTTGAGATCGAAATGTCGTACGGTAACAAAATGAACAGCAAGGATTTAGGATATGACTTAATGAAAACAGCCGATATTTAAAGTTTAAGCTTTTCATTTTATTCATATTATTATCAGCATCCTTGGTATCCTATTATTTTTTGTAAAACATGCAAGAATGAAATTTCTTCTTTCTTTTTTAACTCTTTCGGTTAAAAATGAAACAAGTTAGATTACGTTACGTTAGGTGCAAAATGAACACTGAAGGAGTTAAATATTGCAGACAAGGCAAAACTAAAGGAGAACGATAAACTTGTGACGACAGTGTGAATAGAAGTTGTAATAATAAATCATTCAGGAGGGTCAGAAACTAACACAGAGCTCAGGCCATCTAGCTAACTCCAGAATTATTACTAGCATCATCAGGGTTCGAACTGCCGACCTGAGTGTCTTCACTTTGCTTACAGGGAAACGGTGTAGTAGTATGGGTCCAATTATTTAGAGGGAGGTGTGGGAAAGGGGAGTGAAAGTGGGGGTGGGGGTGCCATCCCCCGAAAAGAAGAAAATTGAATATAGAGTAACCTAAGCTATAAAGTATAGTAACCTAACCTAACGTAACCTAACAAGACTCAGATCTTTATAGTGCAATAATAATTCGGGTATGTACCATCAGGAGTCGAAAAATTTATCTATTTCTTCACACATTTTCAATAATAATTAACAATTATTAGTTACAATTTTTACTGTTATAATTGTATTACATTACTATTACATTAATTTATAACTTTTAATTTTTTATTTTTATTTCTTATGTTTTATATCTTATGATTACTTGCACTAATGAGGGATGATGATGATGATGTCTGATGTCTGTCTGTTCGTTTATGCACCCCTAAACGGCTAAGGTAAAATGCACCAAATTTAGTATAAACATTAAGGAAGAGAAGGTCTTAATAACCCACTCGCTCCTCCTATTTCTCTCCTAAGTTGTTTGTCGGGGACTTTTGCTGCGCAAGAAGCAGCGAACATTTATATATATATATATATATATATATATATATATATATATATATATATATATAGTGACCCAACTGAAGTGGCAGAGACGTTTGCAAACACCTTAGCAATATCCCATCAACACAATTAGCGATATAACTCATCAACTCAGTAGTATAGCCGCAAAAGGGGAGAGTGCAGGAATGTTGCAATTTATTACGTAATGTTGCAAAGGAGGTGGGGGTGTTGCAAAGAGGGTCGGGTTGTTGCGAAGGGGGGTTGCAAAAAATCCCCAAAGGGGGGATGCTGCAGGTGCAACAAGGAAAACTTGGAGGCGGCGTTATCCCCCAAGAGAAAGAAGGAGAGAAAGGAGGAGAGGTGTTCACCTGGCAGGAGCCAAGTGCATATTAAGACTTCAGCCGAGTAGGCGTTGTCTTATAGACTCCTAATCAGCCAGTTGGCTTGGAAGGCGTAAATGGCTTGAGTTGCCAGATAGCGCCATGTATTCAGTTTGTGCTATCTAATTAATTAATTCTAATCGAAGACTGAGTTGCCAGATACCATTGTATACATTATTATAGACTCCTAATCATCCAGTTGGCTTAGAAGGCGTAAATGGCTAGAGTTGCCAGATACCACTTTTTAGCATTGCCAGATACCATTGTATACATTATTATAGACTCCTAATCAGCCAGTTGGCTTAGAAGGCGTAAATGGCTTGAGTTGCCAGATAGCGCCATGTATTCAGTTGCCAGATACCACTTTTTAGCATTATTATGGTGAGTTGGCTCACTAAACAATTAAAAGATTTCGTGCCATGTATTCAGTTGCCAGATACCACTTTTTAGCATTATTGCCAGATACCATTGTATACATTTAGAATTCCGCTAGTAGGTTTAGAAGGCGTAACATGTTATAATTATCCAAAAGAATTAAGTAAAACAACATTGCATCAATCTGTTTATTATAAATATATAGAAAATAAATATACATTTCAATAATAAGAAATTTATACACACACACAATTATGGAGATATATAGAAAATAAATATACATTTCAATAATAATGAGGAATATGCATATAATCAAAAAGTACAGGAGAATATACACACACACAATTATGGAGATATATAGAAAATAAATATACATTTCAATAATAATTGAGGAATATGCATATAATCAAAAAATATATACACACACACATTATGGAGATATATAGAAATAAATATACATTTCAATAATAATAGAAATATGCATATAATCCTTCAATATAACAGTACAGGAGAAATATCACGCAAAATAAATACATTTCACTTTTTTTTCAAAATACTAAACTCGCACTTAATCGAGTTTACAATTACATCATTATTGCTCTGCATTACGCAGTATATGCGGTTTAATAATATTTCACCGCTTAAAGTATAGGGAAACCTGTATTCGATATGAAGGGCTTTCATATCGTTCAGTACTATTTTTGTTCCCACTTTACAACCGGTTGGTAAGTCATCTTTAAATACGTCTAGAATACAATCAAAAGCACGCACAAAGAGTTCATCGTTAGCTACATTATTAAACACAAGTTTATAAACACGCTTTTCCAATCGAGGGTTTATTTCTACCGACTCGAGCTTTTCAATCGTGAACTCATCTTCACTCAACATAGCGGCAATTGAAATAATCTTCTAAATCGTTACGACAACTGCGCGTTATATAAAGAAATAGTTCTTCAGGGTGAACGGTGTAGGTGAGCTCAGCCTTGTACCGATCAATTGCTTTGTACCAAAGTTCATGGTATTTCAAAGAGTCTAAACTTTTTAAATAAACGTCCAGCTCTAGACCATTCTCACCCTGTTCAGCCCTACACTCGGTAAACCCATCGAGCAGAGCGGTGTATGCGTATTCAAGTACTGTATCAAAATAAAGCATATCCGTAACACGCGCGTCTAATATAGGTTTCAGCTTGCGGAATCCGACGATTTCAAACATTCTGTCGAGGATGAAACGGTTTCGCGTAGGAACAAGAGCGTTATTATCAGAAGCATTCTTCCACATCAGCCGTATATCAATGCACGGCCGATCGTTATTTATACACAACGTACATACAACGGCGTATGAGGGTGCGTCACTAATCTGCTCTCTTCTTGTACCTACGTTAGCAGGTATTTTATAACGATCTTCACTCCACTTCTCAACTATCACGAAGATTCTATTCATCTCCTCGACACTTAAATAAACCCGTTTGTTTGTTTGTCTACATTCCGTTTCCAGTACATAGCTAACGGTACCGGATTTACGCCTGAACACGCGCAACGATTTCGTCACGGACACATCGTACGAGGCGTTGAGAATGCTGCTCAAAGGAAGTTCCATCGTATTCGAGGAGCGCACGTCCACTCGGTTCAAGCTCTGAGATAACTATGAGCCGTGTGAGGCACGCAGGTAGGCAGGAACGGTTCGACGGGCGGCTGACTCGATGATACGTGAATGGGGTTGTTCGAACTCGTATGATCCGCGAGTCGCACGAATTGTTGTACATATTGGGTAGGTGTTTTTCCGGTACAAGAATTAATTTCGGTTTTATCACTACCAGACTACGCACCAGACAGTTTACCTCAGGATAATTTTCACGAACTAGGCACATTTTATGTTTTACTAAACATCTTCACACTCCGGCGCACTATTTGAGAGGAACATATGCTCATATTTTTCCTTTCTGCCCATCAAACGATACTCGTCTCTAAAGTCTGTTAAAAACTCACGCAGGGCACTAGCCACAACCTCACTACGAACCTCATCATGATATACATTAATATAGTGATAAAAATACTTAAGATTGTCCATGATCACGAGATTCACATTTTCAGTCGTAGGGTATGAGTAATCGACATGGTGTAGCATGACGTAATACCGCTTGTCACACCACCCATCCGCAAGACTCATTATCCATACCTGCTGCTTCTCTTCTGCACGCGTTGTTTCTTTTACTTCACGGTATATGTGAGACTTTATAAAGTTTAGCTCTGCAGCATACTTCAGCACATCGTCTGTGCAACGAAAGCCTTCAACGGTCTCACCAGAACATCCGTAGAGTATTTGTACATCTTGCAACTTCGCACAATCCAATGTGGTTTTAAAAGAGGCATAGGAGGGGGAATAGGAAGTTTTTCGGTATCCACCACATCCTGGCACTTTGCTGAATACCATTTCATAAACGTTGTACAAGCAATATTAAAGGTAGCCATTTGAATACACGTCTGATCTTTTTCTTCTACGCTGGCGAATACACGTCTGATCTCAAGGGCTTACTGCAGTCGACTGACCACGCAGGGACTCCCAGATAGTAGCATGACTCACGTTGCTGATCTTACAGTGGGCGGAGCTTAGAACTTTCACCTGCGCGCACACACACACACACACAAAGGAGAAAGTGAAACGCTAATTGAAACATGATTTATTTAATAAACGAGATATTCAAGTTATAATATATATTTACAAATACGATTTAATAAACGAGATATTCAAGTTATATATATATTTACAAATACGTGTAATAAATCAATAGATACATCAAAGATTATATACAAGACAAATACGTGTCAGTTAACAATAGAAGCATCAAACGTTATGGTATCCAAAGGGTACGGTATCATAGGTACCAGGTAACTGGTAACGTTTCCTATAGGTGTTACGGCACACCTTCGTACCCCTAAGTTCCTTCACGCCCCCCAGCTTCTGCGCCCGAAAATTGTGGTGCCTACAATTAGTTGGGGAGGTCGTTCGCCCTCATCATCGTCCAAACACACTAGATCCTTCAACGATTCAAAGTTAACAACCCGCCGATTCGCATGGTTGAGCGTAATACCCTTTGCCTTCACGATATATTTCATTCCTCCCCCACCCTGACCCGTACCCCATAAGTTTTAGGTCCTGTTGAGACAAAAGAGTCGGCGTATGCGTTGTCCCCATACTCATCCTTGATCTCATCAGTGAGCTCGCCGAGGAACTCCCCAATAGCGGGCATGTATTCACCCTCCCTCTCTGTGAATATCACGCTATCTGTATCGGCATACAATACTCTCCGCCCAAGAGAATGCAATAGACCCCAAAGTTTTATACGGGCGTAGGCTGTTGTGAAGCTGGCCACAGGTATGTTTGTAACCCTTGAGGTATCTGTGGCCAATTCAGTGTTGTTGTACTTTATTATGTAAGTATTACCTACATTCACGATCTCCATGACCTCTTTATCGGGAGCATTGGCATAATCCCAGACATCACTATAACTTTGTGCCAAATGAATGTTCCCTTTGCCGGTATTCTGCGCAAATTTTCCCCATAGACTGTTTAGACACAACTTTGCACTAAAGCGCTTGCCAGGATTCTTTGCAATTTGGACACGATCAAGTTGTATACCTTCGCGGTCGCGGTAACGTTGAATATAGGCAGACTTTTCATCTTCGGTATCAACTCCTCGCGGATACCCTGATGCCTCAACCTTATCCTTCAAAAAGGCGTTTATATATGGTGTGAAAAGGTTGGGTAGCTTCTGAAACCTCCACACCTCATGTATCTTCAGTATTCTATAACCATGGCGTACGGCTAGGGCCAGCTCAGGACTTGTATATACGCCTCTGATCTTACGCTGGTGGGGTATATGGTTACAATCGCCGTTATCCTCTTCCGCGCACTTCACGCACAGGGGAAACATGAGCTTGTCGTCGATAACGACAGGTAAGATTGGCATCCATAAATTGCGTGGGGGGAGTACGTCTACGAAAGAGAGCCCAAAGTAACGATCATTCAAATTTCTTGAAAATTCATTGATGGAGGGAGGTAGGTCCCACCAGTTTCTCAGGAGCGCCCACGGGGTACGGATTGTTCTTCATCACGTATGGGTATAAAGAACAGAAATCGTAGTAATGGAGCTTCACGCCCTCCGTAGGTGGAAAGTATAGTCTGAATGGATTTGTACGTCCTCCAAACAAGCTATCACCACATTTGAGAGGATCCAGCACCATTGAACGCTTGATCGTGTTTATTTCCTCACGGTACACCTCGTCTGTCTCCATCCGTGCATCATATTCATGCTCCCACAAGACTTTGTGAGTGAACTGTGATCCTATAAGTTGATCGCGGGTGCGGGTCCATGCAAGACAGTCGGCAGGAGATCTACCGTGGATATCTCCGGCGATTCCGCACTCAGGACGGGGGCATCCATGCCACCAGCATCCGTTAAAGGAGTACACAGTCTTCACACCAGTGACACGGTTTTCACTTAACCCATCAACCCAAAAAACACGTCCATTAATCTTAATGGGTACTTCACCCGTGTTGCGGGCGTGCTTTATGTATACACCTGTCTGTTGCTGTAGGTGTATGAGCCAGTAAATAGCCTTGTGTCCGTAACTGCGGGGTTGTTTCGGTGAATAATGGCTAAGGTGTCTTTAGGCATGAAGTTATTCTTGAACACCGTAAAACATAATGATGCGATGGTGGTTGCGACTTGCAGCGGATCGCATTTGAAACGGGCTATGTACATCCTTCTAAAGGCCTGGAAACATACTCTAAGCACGCGCACATCATTCACGCAATAACGCTCACATTCATCAGCTATATTATAAGGGTTACTTTCATTAAAACTGTTGTAGTATCGATCAAAGTCTTCACGTTCATCCATACAGTCATAAAATAATGTTTGGGTGGTGGTGGGCCTACGTAGTTTAAAGTCTCGCTGGTGAGGAAAGTGTAAGGGAAGTATCCTTTGGAAACTTCAGCTGCTACTCCCATCACCTTGGGTAGCTTTGCTAATTTACAAGGTGTGAATAATAAAGTATCTTTAAATTGTACATTGCCTCTTATCTGCATCTGTATTAATTTGTTGCCTCTTTTCAATGGATCACCTGTAAATATCTCAGAGGATTCGTGTTCAAGCAACTCCTTATAAAGGAACTGCGTGTCAAACTTTGCCCCGTTATGGGCGAGAATATACACAGTCATTTTTTTGAACTTGTCGGCTAACTTGACAATATAGGACACAAATAGTTTCACAGGACTATCGCGGACATTCGTTTTAAAAACGTTTGTCCGTTTACCGCATTTGGGGCACTCGTCACATTCGATCCCCATACACTCATCACAGATGGTCTGGCTCACAAGTAAATGTGGAATTACCTCTTTGGTTTCAGCGTTCGTATATGTTTCTATATCGTAGTATACAGTTATACAAGGGTTATTTTTAGGCTTAGCATCTTTCATATAACATACATGCTTTACTCCATCCGCCTTATATTCCTCCTGGCATGTAGGACAGTGAATTTCGTCACACTTGTGCTTAAATTTCCCCCAATTATCCATTGTGTGAAACATACCACATTCACAGATTCTCATTTTCCTGCACGTGCCAATTGATTTATGGAAATCAAAGCAGTTATTATTGAAGAATGTGCGTCTACACACATCACAGTCTCTCTTCTCAGCTTCAACTACACGGCTTTCACATTTGGTGCTTTTACACTGCTCACATACCATGTGACATTCTTTACAATGTCTCACTATATCATCCGCAAACTCGAGGCACCCCTTACACAAATCATGATGTCTCCCATATTTTCGACTTTTGTCATAACTCGCGTAAAGCCACCTTATATTACGGATGGGGAGATACGTTGTCCCTGACAATCCTAAAATAAGTAGGGGTCTTGTACGATCTCTCACACAGCTTTTAAAAACATACACAGTCCTACGACGATCATCCAACCCAAATACAACTATACGGACATTCATTTCCTGTTCTACCATTCTCAGCTCTTCAGGACCCATATTACAGTCAAATTCAAGTTCACAGTCTACAGCTAGTTTACGGGCACGTTCCACGACCGTAGGCAACCAAATTTTTTGAGTCCGTGTATTTTGTACAGTAAACATACGTGCTAAGAGTACTGCTATAAAGCCGCAACCACGATCGACGTTTATATGCTTTCGGTAAATAGTCGGAGAATTGAAGTTAAGAGTATACGGTATGGCACTATGGCCCGCAACACGGAATACACGATCAATATTTACCGTGAAGTTGTCCATATTAAAGGCTATACTACTTTGGGCGGCCTGCATTATACGTCCTAATATATATTCTACATCTTCAGCCGCCAAACGTCTAAATGGCACTATCACCCAATAATCATCTACATCACCGTCATCTGACCCGAATCCAAAGGACAGACTCGTCCTGACTTCACGCTCGTCGCGATTCTGAAGAGCAAACTCTACAATACGCTGTACAACCCGGCGTAGCCCGCGCTCAATTCCATTGCTATACATGGCTCTAGGGTCGACCCTGACTCTATACCGATTTCTAGTCAAGGCTGGGGTGGGGGCTGCGGAGCGCACCAATTCAAACGTTATATCATCCTCAACAGAACGGGGGGCAACTGTGGCGGATGAATTAGGGGTATATTAGCGGAAGGTGCTGATGGGGGGCCTGTTGCGTAGGAGGTTGAGGGTTGGGGATCTATTATTGTAGACTTAACAGAACGGGGGGCAACTGTGGCGGATGAATAAGGGGATATATTAGCGGGAGGTGCTGCTGGGGGGGGTGTTGCGTAAGAGGTTGAGGGTTGGGGATCTATTACTGGTGCAACAGGCGCGTATTTCGGTCGCTTTATACCTGACGTGGGGTTCTCTTCATCATACCTCCGCTTTGGACGTGCTACCGGTATCGCTGGTGAGGGTTCGTTGGCAGGGGAGGAGATCACAACTACACTGTCGTCGAGGTCATCCGTAATGTCAATGATGGGATGCTCTACCTCATCGTCATTCACGGTTCTGTGGGAGAAGAAAGCAAAATATAAGGAACAGCACTCAAAATTTGTAATATTTTGTAAATGACCCACTTAGGAGTGTGACGTGTTAGAAATGGACTCTGTAGAAAAATTCAGATTCACGAGTCCATCCACATGTATTATATCTGGACCTACAGGATGTGGTAAAACTGTGTTTATGCTTAAAATCATTAAAGAAAAGGGAGAGATGTTCTCGAAATTTGTGCATAAAGTTATATGGTGCTATTCGACGTATCAATCAGTGTTCAACGAGTACCAAGATGATATTTTGTTCCACAAAGGCGTATATGACGTTAATTCGTTAAAGGGAAATGAACATACAATCATTGTAATTGACGATCTCATGTTGGAGATGGATAAAACGTTTGCCGAGACATTTACAGTATTCTCCCACCATCTTAAATAAGCGTGTTCTTCATCAATCAGAATCTATTTTTCAAAAATAGATACATGCGCGATGTGTCGTTAAATACGCAATATCTAGTCTTATTCGCGCAACGTAGAGATGTATCACAAATTGGGGTATTAGCCAATCAAATGTTCCCGAATCAGCGTAAGGAGTTTTTGGAAGTTTATAAAGAAGCTACAAGCACGCGTTACGGATATTTGCTTTGCGACCTTCATCCGCGAAACACGTTTAGAGTGCTTCTACGAACGAATATATTTCCAAACGAGCCTGAAACGGTGTATATTCCAGAATGACAAAGAGACTAAAGAAATACCGTGAATTAATAAAAATCTATCATCGACTGCCCCGGGCAATGCAGCAGATGTTTATTAAAAATATCGACGCCGACTTTTTAAAATGCATCTGTGAAATCTGTCTTAACGTTATAAATTGCAATGTATCAATGAAAACCCCTCAGAAGGCTCGCCTACGCCGCTACAAGAACATAATACGTGCACTCGCTCGTAAAAGTCAAACTGTAGCGAAGAAAAAACGAATTATTGTACAAACAGGAGGGTCATTTCTCCCCATCTTATTTTCAGTTTTGGGTCCTTTACTGACTAGATTAATATAATGAAGAAAGTGGTAGTGATTCCCCACGAGGTGTACGCTTCACTGCAAAGGAATCCAGACACGGATCTAGATCCCCGTAAAAGCAGACTTAAAAGAATGGAAAGCGAATTGCTAGCCCTATTAAACAGTGAAAAAACACCTGATGAGAAAAGAATCTTATACCAAGAAGCTCTGCAGAAATTTCTTCACGAGTACGAAAATTATAAGAGCCCTACAGAGATTCCTGTGGTTATTAGGCACAGCACGGGGGACGATGGACATGGCGACATAGGATCTGAGCCCGACGATACAGCTGACCAACCAAAAATTAAGGGATTAGCCACACAACATATCGAACATGTATTAAAAAGCACCCTCCCACATACATTGATGAGTAAAGGCTTAAGTCTTTATAATCTATTGAATGAGGATCCAGCCATACAATGGACCGATACAGGCGAGATCATTGTGGAAGGATCAAAGGTACAGGGATCGAATATCGTAGACATTGTCCATGATCTGGTGAGAAAGTGGGATAGGCCATCACCATCAGGATGGAAGCATATTAAAGCAAGACTACAACAAATAAATGTCCCTAAAACGTTGATAGGAAATCTGAACAGGTTAAAAGACTTGGAACATGCAACGCATGTGACACAATTGAAGACGCCGTCACCCCCGGCGGTAACACCTTTGAAGAGGAGAAGAAGAGGTTAAACCAACCCTACCCACGTGCCTCTAAAATACGCAAATGGCTAACGTATTAACTAAACGCTATTATGACATTTCTAACCCATCCTCTTACGGCGGCGTAGATAGACTGTACAGAAGTGTTTACGGAGTAGGAAAAAAGATGTTGAAAGATTTTTGAGGGAGCAGGACGCTTATACGCTTCATAAGCCTGTGAGAAAAAGGTTTAAAACAGCCAAGACAACGGCTTCCTCGATTGATTCTATTTGGCAAGCAGATTTAACAGACATGCAAAGATATTCTGTGTATAACGATGGTTACCGCTACATTCTATTCATAATAGACGTATTCTCTAGATATCTGTGGCTAGTTCCTCTGAAAAATAAATCACCTGAAACAGTTGCTAAAGCCACCAAAACGCTAATGTTAAAAGAAAACAGGGTTCCTGGCTATTTTTGTACGGATATGGGGAAGGAATTTATAGGCCGTGCTTTTCAGAACATGTTGACAGAGTTTAATATCAGCTATTACACAACCAATTCTATACATAAGGCTTCTTTAGCTGAAAGAGTTCAGCGCACCATAAAGGAACGCATGCACCGTTATTTTACACATAAAAACACATACAGATTTCTAGACATTCTGGAATCATTGGCATCATCCTACAACCGCTCACACCATCGCACGATTGGGACAACACCTAACGAAGTTTTAGAAAGAGGTACGCTCCCGAGAAGAGATGGATCACCACACCACACTCGGCGCGCTTCAAAATCAATGATTATGTAAGGCTGTCGCGTTCGGGGAATAAATTCGCAAAGGGTTTTGAGCAAGGATGGACACGCGAGATTTTTAAAGTTAGGGCTATGAGACCTAAAGGTGAGATAATGATGTATTACATTGAAGATTTGAATGGGGAAGAAATCTCAGGAGGCTTTTACCGCGAGGAATTGCAGAAAGTTGCGTTTAATTTAGGAAAAAATGTGTTTAAAATTGAGAAAATTTTAGGAAGCAAAGGTTCAGGAAAGAGAAAAATGTACCTGGTGAAATGGCTAGGGTACCCAGAAAGCTTCAACACCTATATAAAAGCTGATGCAATAATGAAGCTTAAATAGTATGCAACATGGCTCCTAACCATTTCTACGTCACACTCCCGTCCTCCTCGTCCCTGTCTGTACACCCTAACAACACACTAGCCAACTTTGTAACAGAACTCCACGGGCACATTGAATTGGGTCGTGATTCGTATGAGGTGGGGATATGCGAAATTCAGCTGGACACCATCTTTTTAAATATTGAACATAAAGAAACCGTTTTTACGATTCTTAGAGACATTGACGAGTGTGAAAAAGCTGGGGTAGCTATGGATGAAACTATGCGTATCGCTCGGACTAAGGTTGCACGGTATTACAGTACAGAAGTAAGACTAGGACCGGGTCAATATGGTTCGGTCGAGGATGTTGTGAGAGGCTTAAACGTAAGTTTAAGAAACTCAAACCTTACGAATGATTTAGTATACGAAATCGTAAACAACCCTGCACATACACTAATCCTAAAATCAAAGACTAACAGACGTATTAAAGACCATAGAAAGTTCAAAATTCTAACCAATGGCCGATATAGCGCAGCCTTCCAAAGAGACACATTTCACGAGACACAGCATGACTTGTCCAGATTAATGTATCAATTGAAGATGGAGAAATTGGCTGAAAGGTCCCCAGACATGTGCTATATTTACAGTAATATAGTGGAGCACCAGTTTGTTGGGGATACCCAGGCACGCCTGCTGCGCATTGCTCACATCCCCAACCATAGAGGAAGGAGTTTGAGTATTACATATGACAGACCCCATTATGTGAATGTCGCAACTAATTTAATAACCAATATCTCAATATATATAAGAACGATTGAGGGTGAAAACTTCCCATTCGGTAACGGGAGCTTAACAGTGAAGCTACACTTTCGACGCACTGAGTTATAATGGATAGAAAGCCTTTCACCGTCTATCGAGGGGTGAGATACCAGCGCGGTAGTGGACTTGGATCCATTTTTTCATCCATACTACGTACGGCTGTTCCTTTGCTGAAGAGGGGTGCCAGATACCTCGGAAGGAAAGCGCTACAATCAGGTCTTAACACTGCAGAAGACATATTGGCCGGGGCTAAACCTAAAGAAGCTCTAAAAAAACATTTAAAGCGTACACGGGACGAAATCATCAAAGATGCAAAGAGAAAAATGCGTGGTGGCGGGAAGAAGAAGAGGGCTGCCCGGAAGAAGGGGTCACGTGGTATTAAACGTAAAAGGCTATCAAAAAAGAAGTGCTGTAAGCGAATGAAACCTATGGTTGACCACTTTTTTGACTGATATAAGCTAAGGACATTGATCTCATGAATCATAGTTTGTTTACCACTTGTCGAGAGAGGAGGCACTATTTCTAACTCGCCATGGCACGCTTCATCCACCCATGTAGTTCACAATGCTGTAAATCGGAGCTGTCCCTTTTTGAGCTGCCTCCAACCCAAGTTTCTATTGAGCACAGTGATTTATTACAATTAACCCTTTAAACACAATTAGTTCCCCGAGTGCACCTATAGAATTCGTGATACCCAGCTCAGGCCCTTACTTTTTTGATCCAAGCTGTGTGCACATGTACGCTAAGCTACGTATAGCCCATTCTGATGGAACGGTCTGCGATGACAAATATGCTGTATACCCTGAAACAAACTTTCTGCACTCCATATTCAACCAGTGTGACGTATATTTAAATCAGACCAACATATCGGCAGGCACGGGGTACTATCATCTACGCGCCTATCTGGAAAATGTCCTCAACTTTTCCAAAGAAGCGAAGGCTACCTTTTTAAGTGCCGAGGGATATTATCAAACTAAAGATGAAAGTAGTATAAAGGACAAATTTAAAAATTCTAAAAAGAAAATATACGAGTGTTTTGGACGGTTGCACACAGATTTCACTTTCCAGGAGAAGTTGCTTGTCAACGGGGTGGATATGAAAATAAAGCTCACCCGCACGAGTCCTGAGATCTGCTTAAATCTGGATGCTGATCAAGAAGAGGGTGCAAAGCCCGTTGTGGTTCACATTATGGACACATACCTCCGCGTACGGCGAGTGAAATTAAGTTCACCAAAACAACTAGAAATTGAGAAAAATTTACTAAACGCTACAGTGAAATATCCTATTAACAGAGTACAAATCAAACTATATACGGTTCCTGCAGGGTTGGCATCGAAGCAGATAGAAAACATTGCCCTGGGAAATCTTCCTAAAAGGATATTAATCGGTATGCAGGACCATGCTTCGGTGAATGGAAAATATAAAAAGAGTGCCTTTAAATTCGAGAATTTCGGACTTAAAAATATAACTCTATACGTTAATGGCACTGCTTTGGGTGGAACAATGGGTACGGACTATTCATCAGACGCTGTGTTACCTCTTTGTGCCAGAGCCTATAGTAATCTGACCCATATTGCAGGTGATTGTGATGAGCTTGGTAATGGGGTAACGCAGGAAGAATTCATTGATCAATTTAACCTTTATCCGTTTGACATTACACCTGACTTATCTGCTAGCGTAAATACCCATTTAACCCCACAGCAGAGCGGAAACATCTCAGTGCGGCTGGAATTCGCCAAGCCTATAGACGCTCCTATTAGTGTACTAGTATATCTCGAATCGCAAGCCCTAATAGAAGTAGATAGATTTAGGAGCGTTATCACTGACTTTTAAAATGGATGCTAATACACTTCAGAAAGTAATGAATAGTGAACGAGTCACACGTTCCAAATTTATCGGCGTGTTTGCGAAGAATGAAACATTGAGTTTGCCAAGTACGCGAGAATGCGGTAGTCTTATTGTGAACACAGATGTCATCGGTAATGAAGGGATTCATTGGATCGCTGTCTATTTTAAAAATAGACAGCGCCTGTACTATTTTGATTCACTCGGTACTCAACCCTGGAGTGACCCTATTATTGTAAAATTTCTCGCTCAGTTACATATTCCCGAAGTTGTATGGAACCCGTTTCGTATACAAGGATATTTTAGTAATGTTTGCGGAATGTACTGCGTCTCATTTCTCATGCATATGTCATGTGATAAAGAATTTATAAATTTTTAAATTTATTTGACCCGTGCACACTCGCCGAAACGATGAAATGGTATGCAGACAGATAAAAATCCGTTTTCCAATTGTACGTACTCGTTGTATAGTATAATGTTTTTGTTCGTGTGTGTATATTTGTAACGGTATATTCTGTAGTTGGTTATTGTACTGATTTCTTTCATTTAATAAATTTATGAAAATATATTGTCTTCTTACCCCAAAAAGATCGAAAAACACTTACATTATTTCGGTGTGACATTCATTATGCTGACTGATCAGTATATCCTCCGTATTCATGACACGAGATTCTTCAAAAGATTGTATAACACGTGTCAAATCCTCATCGGACCTTAAAGGAATAATGTTCATTCTTTTAAAACATATACAGAGTATACAGACAGACCCCATTATGTGAAGATATCTTTGGTTCGAAACTCATTTAAGAGGTAAATCCAAATAACATTTAAAACGATTGCCATAAAAAATTTCGATTTTAGCATAATGGCGATAAGAGGTAAATCCAAATAACATTTAAAACGATTGCCATAAAAAATTTCGATTTTTGGTGAGTATCTAAATGAAGTATTTGACGAGATACTACAACCCTCCATATATATATAAATATGTTCATGTTGAATATAGACACTTACATTTCTATGGTAGTCCCTTGCGTCGGATTGTAAGGAGCGTCACTGCAAATATCTTCAACGGTTTGCGTTGGAAATAATTCATCACGGTCAATTGCGTTAAAAAGATTAATTGCAGTTAATGCTGCAGTGTCACTTTCTTCATACAAATCCGGGGAGACGTACAGTTCGTGGTCCATGGTGGAGGAATGCACTGGCAGAGGGAATGATTATTCACTGACGCGAAAATAGCTACTGTTACTCCAAACTGAAAAATATCCCCTTTTATATGCACAATCGCCAAGCTCCGCCCAAAAGATTAAGGCCAGATGTTCGTAGTGATTGGCTGCCGGTGTAGCTGGGTGGAGCTATGATAAGTTTGTGTACCAATCCGCTATAACGGGTCCGGACGAGTAATGGCATCTTTATATTTTCACCAATAGATTTAATGCTCGTATTACTCCTTGCTGTCTTTACCATGTCAATATTTTTCCCCCACTATTCCCGGATCATTAGTCACTAATGTAATCGAGAGGATTTTAATAAAGAAATATATCCTAATTATATTTTTAAAAGAGCATTCGGTTTCTACGTTAAACTGTGGGTCTAAGGCGGAGTGAAAACCTTTCCAATTCGGCGAGAAATTGCACTAGGGACAACATTTCTTGAAAACTATTTGGTGTTCTTATAGAACTTTTGATGCTGATTCCGGTTTCAGAATTTTTCTATCACCCATAGTTTTCGAGAAAATAATATTTCCATTTACTCAGAGTTTCCCGCAGATCTTATAGACAATGCAGGTCCTGTATATGAGCTTTAATTATCTCGATGAAATAGTGAGCAATCATTCCCTGACGAGATGTATTTCTGAATCCACGTTAAACTGTGGGTCTAAGGTGGAGTGAAAACCTTTCCAATTCGGCGAGAAATTGCACTAGGGGACAACATTTCTTGAAAACTATTTGGTGTTTCTTATAGAACTTTTGATGCTGATTCCGGTTTCAGAATTTTTCTATCACCCATAGTTTTCGAGAAAATAATATTTCCATTTTTTCCCAAAATATTATCAAGTACAGCCATCCCCCGTTTAACGACCGGGTTCCGTTCCGACGACTAGGTCGGTAAACGAAAGCCTTGTTTTACGGGTTTGGTGCTTCTTCTTTTTCTTCTTTTCTTTCTTCTTCCTGCAAATGCCGTTGTTCTTCCAACTCTATCAGCTCTTCGTTTGTCAGCTCTCCCTCTTGGTATTCCACTAAGTTTTCCAAATCTTCCACTTCTACTTCTAAATTGAGGGTATTGGCGAGTAACACTATTTTTCTATTAATTTCATCGACATTTTCAAACTTATCGAAGTCCTCGAAATTACCCACAGATCGTTTTAGGCACTTCTTCCAAATGCTTTTCATACACTTCGCAGTAACATCCTCCCAAGCAGTTGCAATGTTTTTTATACAATGCAAAACATTGTATGATTTCCAAAAATCGGTACGATCGGTCGCGGTCGTAACCGCGGGTGGTCGATAAACGAGTAGGTCGTTAATCGGGGGATGGCTATACTTTGAAGTGTCGCATCGAGGTCTAGTATGAATTGTGCTAAATTTTCACTTCTAACACTAAATATTAAAAATCAAAGATTTAAGCAGTTAAGATGTAGTTAACTAAAAATTAAGGTAAATACTTTTCACATATTTCTATTTAAGGTAAATATTATTTTTATTTTTACTTACAAGTTATTAGTAATTTTTTCACAATTTTTTTTTTTTGGCGCATCCGAATTAAACCTAAAAATGGCCCGCATCAGTTGGCCACCACTGGATTCCTTTATTTATTAATGAACAAAACTCTCGCTCTCTTTCTATATATATATATATATATATATATATATATATATATAATTATTAGTACTTTCATGTTTGCCTACCTTATTTCTTTCGCTGATTAATATTTATTAATGAACAAAACTCTCTCTCTCTCTCTTCTCTCTCTCTCTCTCTCTCTCTCTCTCTCTCTCTCTCTCTCTCTCTCTCTATATATATATATATATATATATATATATATATATATATATATATATAATTATTAGTACTTTCAGGATCGCTAAGAAAGGGAGTCAAGAGAGGTTTTGGTCGAGGTGACTGAAGAAAGGTAAAATTATGGTCAAAAATCGCCTCTCGCAATCAGGTGTGATTCGTGTCGGAGAAACGAATCCTCGTTTGCGTGTGTGTGTGTGTGTGTGTCTGTGTGTGTGCGCGTGTGCACGAGTTGTTCATTCATACAAACACATCTATCTTCGTAAGTTTCCCACTGTTATTCGATATTTATAATAAAAATAGAAATAAATTTAATGTTTTAATTCGGGGAAATTCAATTTATATATATATATATATATATATATATATATATATATATATATATATATATCTATATATATATATACTGTGTATATATATATATATATAAGGGTTGACAAATAGACACGGTTATTATGATTCTTTCTATATATATAAATTATAAACACAGATGGGATTGGGGTCGAGCGTGTGTTTTGGTTAATTTCAACTTTCTTCGTTTCTTTAGATTTCGTTTTTTCAATTTTCTTCGCAGGGATTGGGGGGGATGTACGAGCGTGCTTTTTGGTTTTAATTCGGCTAAATTCAATTTATATATATATATATATATATATATATATATATATATATATTTATATATAAAACACAGATGGGGGATTGGGGTCGAGCGTGTGTTTTGGTTAATTTCAACTTTCTTCGTTTCTTTAGATTTCGTTTTTTTATTTTCTTCGCAGGGTATTGGGGGGAATGTACGAGCGTGCTTTTTGGTTTTAATTCGGCTAAATTTAATTTATTATATATATATATATATATATATATATATATATAAACACAGATGGGGGATTGGGGTCGAGCGTGTGTTTTGGTTAATTTCAACTTTCTTCGTTTCTTTAGATTTCGTTTTTTTCAATTTTCTTCGCAAGGTTTCGTTTTTTTCAACTTTCTTCGCAAGGTTTCTTCTCCTTTCGTTTTTCGGTATTTAAATAGGAATTAAGTGATTTATTGGAGCGTGTGTTTAAATGAATCTTCCAATTGATTAACTATATAAATATATTGTGGTATTTTATATGGTTTTTGCTATCTGGCAACTGAATACATGGCACTATCTGGCAACTCAGCCGGAATAGAGGTCTATAAAAGAGTGAGAAGCTGATGACGGAGTCATTACAAGCTCGGCTCCCAGCCGAGCAAGGACCTCTGGTCCTATCTCTTTCTGGCCCTTTGGGAAAACCCCTTAGAGGCCTCTTAGGTTAGGTAAACGAAAATAGCTTGGGGGAGAACTCCGCCTCCAAGTTGCATGCCTTGCAATCAAAGGCCACTACTCTCTCTCTCTCTCTCTCCTTCAGGTGTACCCCTCCCCCCCCTTGGCTCAGCCAACTGGCTGATTAGGAGTCTATAAAACAACGCCTACTCGGCTGAAGTCTTAATATGCACTTGGCTCCTGCCAGGTGAACACCTCTCCTCCTTTCTCTCCTGCTTCTTTCTCTTGGGGGATAACGCCGCCTCCAAGTTTTCCTTGTTGCACCTGCAGCATCCCCCCTTTGGGGGATTTTTTTGCAACACCCCCCTTTGCAACACCAACCCTTTGCAACATTGCAACATTACGTAATAAATTGCAACATTCCTGCACTCTCCCCTTTTGCGGCTATACTACTAATCAACTCAAATACGATCAAGATGACGTTACACAAGCACGCATAAGATGACGTCACAGCGCGGGAAGATCTCAAGGACTTCTGGACATGGCGTCTTCTCTCTCTTCGAAGACCATCAGTGACACGCAAGATCTCACCATGTAAACACCATTCGTCCGGTCCCCATTCGCCCGGTGTCATTCACCTAACTTTAAATAAAGACTAATCATTACATCGCGCGTTATAAATGTCAAGCCATTATTATATTTTGAAAGCACTATTTCAAGTGTGCACATTATTGCAACTGTAAACGACATGTTTCTGTTCATTCATAAACCATTTATTTTGTGTAATAAAGGAAGAAAACTCATTCTATCAATCAACCTAATTAATAACATTCTTTGATCTAAAAGATCTGGTGGCCTCGGCCTCAGCATTTATTAATAACAATCACTTATAACATTATCACTTACCCATAATTATCATCATTCCTTTAGTACCGATTTACGCATCAAACTGGCTACGTAATTGGCCATTAAATTCATAACTATTAATTGTGTGTGTGTGTGTATATATATATATATATATATATATATTATATATAATATATATATATATATATATAAAGTAAGGACCCAATTTCAAATGGCTGTATTTACTAAACGAAAAGTGGTATTAAAGAAATGCTTTCAACATTTAAAACAGAAACATTGCCATTTATTCTGCTATCTCAACATACGCCCCGGCATTCTGAACACATTTCTATAGCCGCGAAGACACAGACGCAACACTTTTCCGAAAGAAGTCTTTAGGCAGAGCGGCAAAAACATCTCGGATTCGCTGTTCCAATTTGTCAAGTGTCCTGGGTTTGCTCGGTACACTTCCTCTTTAGCCGAGCTGCCTGCCGTATGGATTTCTGTGGGCTCCTCTGAAACATTTCTCTGACAACATTCACATTTTCCTCTGATCGGGATGTCGATGGTCTCCGGACCGCGCTTCATCCTTCACAGAACCCGTTGTCATGAGCTTTGTGTGACAGTTTCTGATGGCCTTTGCACTGAGGGTAGCATGTCTTCCATGAATTGACCTCCACCATCTCTGCACTTGAATCACAGACTGCCACACCCTGTGCCTGGCAGATATTTGAGCGCGTTCCCGTACTGTCAATTTTTGTGCCATTGTTCACCTGCAAAACAAAGGGGAAATTTTATTAGCTTCAAATGGCAATGTTTGTGCTTTAAAATGTGCAAGAATAGTAGCAACACAGCATTCCGTTTAGGAGATACAGCCATGTGAAATTGAGTCCTTACTTTTCAATCACCCTGTGTGTATATATATATATATATATATATATATATATTATATTAATATATATTTAGTGGTGGATCGGATATCCGCATCATTTTTAACATCCGCATCCGCACTTCTGACCGCGGATGTGATGCGGATATTACCTCTAATAAATTATGCAAGTTGCAATTAAATTAGCTAATAAAGTAGCTTATAAGTCCAGTCATGCACATTTCATGTAAAGTATTAATTATTAATGAACAAACAAATTATAACCCTCAAAATATAAATGCCTAGAAGAGTGGTTGCGAGGCAGGAAACAGAGGGTGGTCGTTGATGGAGCGGAGTCGTGCTGGGCTAATGTAGCGAGTGGCGTTCCTCAGGGTTCTGTATTGGGCCCCTTGCTTTTTCTTATATATATTAACGATTTAGATGTCGGCCTAGTCAGTACAGTTTCAAAGTTTGCGGATGGCACGAAGCTGGGTGGTAGGGCGATTAATGACGAAGATGAGGTAAAATTCAGGCAGATCTGAATAAAATCGTTGATTGGTCAGTCACATGGCAAATGAGATTTAACGTTGATAAGTGCAAAATTTTGCATATAGGTTCGCGTAACGGTAAATTTGCGTATAGTATGTCAGGGAAAGATTTAACAAGCGTAGAGCAGGAAAAAGATTTAGGAGTTATAGTCACTGGTGATTTAAAAGTAGCGAAACAAAGTACAGCAGCGGTCAATAAGGCGAACAAAGTGTTAGGTTTTATAGCTCGAAATTTTGAGTACAAATCGCGCGATATTATAGTTCCACTTTATAAATCATTAGTTAGACCCCATTTGGAGTACGCGGTCCAATTTTGGAATCCGTATATGCGCAAAGATTAGACAAAATCGAAAGAGTTCAAAGACGAGCAACTAAGATGATTCCGTCGCTTAGGTCAAAGTCGTACGAGGATAGGCTTAAGGAGTTAAAATTGACAACACTCGAGACCAGGAGGTTAAGGGGTGATCTAATCCAGGTTTTCAAATTATGAATGGGTTCGATAACGTAGATAGAGATAGCTTTTTCGAATATCTCATATAATAGGACTAGAAATAACGGTGTAAGTTGACAAGTAGAAGGTTCGAGACAGCAGTTGCGAAAAACCTTTTTACGCATAGAATAGTAAATAGCTGGAATAGTTTGCCGGTAGAAGTAATTAGTAGCACGTCTATAAACATGTTTAAAAATCGATTAGACGCATATGTTGATAGAAAGGGTATAGTTTAAGGTAGTAAAATTAAGGCTTTCTGGGATAGATCCCACAGCTCACACAAGTGTTGCGGGATATAGGGAGGCAGCGTCTTGGGTTAGGGGATACTCTCTGTCCTTACACACCCCATTTAAAGAGATTCCTCTGCCGAGCGGTGCCCCCAATAGTACTGGAGGTATTGAAAAACTCATGATCTTCACTTGCCCTACAAACACCTTTAAATGGGAGACCCAAAATGGGTGCACACACATTTCTACATTACTGTACAGTCTTTACAGCCACACCTACTCTTTTTCTCGAAAGTGTATATATTGTAATGTATATGATTGTAAATTTTGACTTGGTCCGCTGTCGATATGGACCGTGACTTGATGGATACCGTAATGAAATTGACTGGATTCTTTGGATCCGATATATTTGCATGTCCGTTATAAATAGATATAGAGTGTAACATATTTGTGGATAGTAGTCTATTATGACTTGATCCTCTGGATCAGAGATTCTATCTTTAATTTAAATCGATAATTAATTAGTTTTAAATTGATAATTATTTAGTTCGTAAAAATTGGTCGTTGCCAATTTACCGGCAGTTTTTACATAAATTTCTTATGTTCTTGTGGTTCGGAACCCACGTAAAATTGTAGGTCCCCTCCGCCACCACGGAGGACATACACAATACACGAACACAGTTAGGTAGACCAGCCATGAGTGGATCCTAGGGTCTTTGTTGGTCTGAAACATTATAACATTATAACATTATAACATTATAACATTATAACACAGAAAATTGAATGAAACTTCTTTCATTGAATTTTCTGTGGCTGAAACTCTTGAGAAAGTTATTATTTTTATCATAATGAAAACATTAATATTAATTTTAATTCTTAGGCATTGCCTGCCATAATAGTAATATCACGAAATTTGAATAATTGTGACATATATTCATAATTCTATATTATATTGATAGATTAACTAAATATCCGCATCCGCATCCGCAGATGTTGGAAAACTGACATCCGGTCCACCACTAATATATATATATATATATATATATATATATATATATATATATATATGGGATGAATTTCACAATTAAACACATGAAATGAATGAATGCTGCAAACCCAAGGGGTTTGCAGCATATACATATATATACACAACAAGATGGGCTGCCTTCGGTCGCCACTCCAGAAAGATGTTCGGGTTTCGCGCGACTAGAAGCTTGAGTGTTATTAATATTGTAGCGCGTTAACCTATGTCTAAAGCAGCATTCTCAAACTTTTTCTTCTTCTGTACCCCTTGAATTCTTTTACGGGATTTTCTGGATTTTCGAGAGATAGAGGAATTTTACTTTCTTTACGACGTGTGACTTGTGGCCGTTTGTTAATCGCATATAAAATTAAAAGGGTTATATTTTCAGGACCCCTTTGCGTACCCCTAAGACTCCCTCGCGTACCCCAGTTTGAGAACCACTGGTATAAAGTATATAGAATACCCAGAGATGGGCAGTAATGTATTTGCTAAATACTTAAATACATATTTAAATACAATTTGTATTTAAATATGGTATTATAAACACTTTTTTCAGGGTATTTAAATATGTATTTAAATACATTATTATTCATGTATTTTGTAATTATAAATACATATTTTCAAATCCCTTTTTAAATACATTTGCAAAAAAATCTTGGTTTTTTCCATTACAGGGAGTATTTTAGTCCCTCATATTTTTGTAAATCAAGAATTTAATTATTTTTCCTGTAACTGTTCCAAACTGTACTGTGTTATGTTTATTATGATTTATGTAGTCCCTTCTTTCTGTTGCCTCTCTTTGGATTGCCTTTGTTGCAGATAAGAAACCTCAAACTACTATAAACTAATAAACACTGAAAATTGAATGCATTTAGGATGTATTTACATTGTATTTAAATACATTTTTGAAGTAATGTATTTAGTATTTAATTACATTCCAGTTTACAGTAGTAGTATGGTGTCAAAATGTGAGACAGAAAAAAAACAAAAAAGGATTCGTTTTCACCTTCCTTCAAAAAAAATTTAAGAAAGGATTCATCCTCGCCTTCCTCGAAAATAGTTCTTTCATAATCTTTCATGAGAAAAACAAGAACAAACATGCAAAGACATACATACATTCGAGTACTTTCTGTTCCGGCGTGTTAGCGGTCCCCGCTAGTTTTAGCTGTAGGGGGTACAAACATTCTGTCAATTATAGCATAAAATAAATATCTGAAAAAGGTTTAATAAGTCTAAAGACAGTATCTAACAACCTCAAAGCATATTATCATATTCTCATATCACCTACTCATTCCGTATTTATATGTTAACAAATTGCATACATCATAAATTAGAATCTCAGACTAAACATGTTTTAAATCAAAAACAATTTCTTTGATTAATATTTGTATTATATAATATTAAGTAAAAAAAATTAAATAAATTGAAATAAAACATTTTACTTTCAATTATAGGGGTAACTTTTGCTTTTCCTAATCAAAATTTGTTTATTCTACACTAATATGAAGTGAAGCGAAGTGAAATGAATTGAAAAGGCTTATTACCAGACTATAGTCCATATGATAAAAACCATTAAGATACATTATGTTGTTTAGCTAACGTAAATATTATTATTTACCCTCAATAACCATCTTAAATAATATTATTTGTTTTTATATATATATATACGATAAACAAATAATAATTTAATTTGGCCCTTAAGCTTTAGGTTTTACTGGGATCTTATTAAAAATAAGCAGCTAGTTGTTATAAATTTATAATAATAAATAAATAAGTAAATAAGAATTATTAATAGTTATAATATGTATTACAATGTTAAACAATATTAATGGACAATATTAAACAACATTAGTGGACATTAATCCTAGATTTTTGTTAGTATGCCAATATTAATCGGGGTTTCAACTTGGTTTTAAACAAATTTACATTCACAATATTTTTTTATATCGGCATGCAAGTCATTCCATAGTTTCAATCCAATGAAAATGGGTAGTTTTTGAGATGACAATCGAGGTATAACAAGCATTGATCTATTTCTGGTTTGATACGAGTGGATTTCTTGTTGAGTTAAAAAATATCTATTTACCCATTGCAAATTAAAGATTTTGTTCTTACACTTGTAAATAAAAATAAAATGTGCCAGTTTGGTTATATCGTTGAGCTTTAGTAGGTTTAACTCTTTAAATAAAGCACTAGAGTGATCAAGGAAATCAGCAGCAGATAATAACCTTATTGCTAGTTTTTGGATGACAAAGATACCATTTAAGGCGTTGTTAGCGGTAGTTTCCCCAAACAAGGGAGCAGTATGTTATATAAGGAAGAACAAGAGTATGATAAAGAGCCAATAAAACTTGTTTAGGGACTATATTTCTAAATTTAAACATTATGGCAACGCTCTTTGAAATCTTTTTCGCGATATAATTTACATGATCACTCCATTGCAAATTCTTATCTAGCATTACACCAAGAAATTCTGTTACAGCACACGCCTTTATGGCGATTTCATTAATATTAAGTTAATCAAGATATACATTTCTTTTATTAGTAAAAATCATGAAATTTGTTTCACTAGTATTTAGGAAGAGTTTATTGGTGGTCAACCATTTCATTACACTGATGAATTCTGAATGAGATATATTCTTAGCTGTATTAACATTTTTGCAAGAAAAAGAGAGAGTTGTATCATCTACAAACATTAGGAAGTTCAGTATTAGATGAACGTGGAAGGTCATTTATATATAGGGTGAACCAAATGTAGGTGGACAGTAAATGATAACGTTTATTTTGAGAATACATATTTAATTTTTTTGTATACTATAATACAAAATAAAATTTAAATAAATTTAGTTATAATATTTAATATAATATAACACAAACACCATAGTTATAATGAACACCATAGTTATAATATAATATAACACAAGCCGTATTCAACCTACTGTCCACCTACTTTTGGTTCACCGTGTATAATAAAAATAACAGTGGACCCAGAACTGAGCCCTGTGGCACACCATGCTTGAGAGGCGCTTTAGTTGAGCAAACCTTATTTACTGATACAAAATGATATCTATTGGACAACAACCAAATAAGTAGGTTTGACCAAAAAAAAAAAAACTTTCTCATTTCCAGTTAATAGAAAACGGGGAAAGGTCTTTAGAAGGCATAACTCTAATATTTAGCATCGTTGCAAAGATTGTTGACTAAATATAGCACCAGTTCTTCATGAGGCAATACCACCAAAGAAGTTCAAAACACATCTTCAACGATAATTCAAGTAAGGATCTTTCACTACACGGTCGCTTCCGTTTATTTTAGCAAACCTGAAAGTTACATACTCTCAAATTCTGTATGCTTTATACAACAAGAGGAAGAAATCGTAACTTCTCTCAAATCTCCCTAATTCCATTATTCTAAATCCACGTATTCTCTGTGATATATATATATATATATATATATATATATATATATATATATATATATATATAGTCTTACTTATGTCTGTTGATTTTTTTCTGTTGCAAGCTAGAAGTCGGGTGTACGAGGAAACTGTATTATTATTATTATTATTATTATTATATTATAGTAGTAGTAGTAGTAGTAGTAGTAGTAGTTTAAAACTTATCCTCACTTCTACACATCTGTCTCTTTCATTGCAGTCATAAATCACCTAAGCTATCCTCTGAAGCAGGAATCACGCCAAACTATTTTACATCGAAAGCATTCTAACATCTACATACTAACAGAAATGAGAGCCCGCATATACAATATACGAGTTTAACCATTTGGTTAATACCACAATGCTTTTGTATCACTGTGCAAATTTTTAGTTTGGAACCGAGCCTTAAGCTCGGTCCCAAACACACACACACACACACATATATACACACCATCCAAAATTTTTAGTGTTCCGTACGATGATTCATCATTTCACGAAGGTTAAGCTTGTCTCTCTCTCTCTCTCTCTCTCTCTCTCTCTCTCTCTCTCTCTATATATATATAATATATATACATATATATATATATATATATATGAAAAGAAGGATCAACACAACGGCAAACATTTTCATTTATTTGTACATCAGACGTTTCGACAAATCTTTTGTCATCATCAGTGAGTTAAGTCTTAAAACCTTAAAACAAAATTGAAAAGTGAAAGTTACATCAATACAATATTAAAACCATTAAAATTAAAACCTTAAAGCAAAATGAAAATTGCATCAATACAAAATTAAAATCATTTAAATTTCATCACTATAAAAACTAAAATTAAATTAAATTTCATCACTATAAAAACTAAAATTAAATTACCTCAATAGGTAAATACACAATGTTTACATCCACCTCCATACTTGGCAAAGTCTAAGGGAACACTGGATGGTCAGAGGATTAGAAAGGATATGTCTGTGAAAAACGGTTGGTAGTCAAAAGAGTCGTAATTTGTAGGATGAGCTATTATTATTAAGGGAGGGTTTGTTTCTATAGATGTACAAAGATTCTAAAATTCGGAGTTCTGTAAGGTTATTGGATCTAGTTAAAATTTCAAACTGAGTTTTGTGAAGGGGATGGTCGTTTTCATTACTGTGGTTTCTAATTGCGGATTGTGGAGGGCTACTGAGGGGACGGTTGGTACGGACTGACAAGCCCAAATGTTGAGAAAGGCGCACCTCCAGTTGGAGTTGAGTGCTGCAATATACGCAGCCTTACAGCTGTCGCACGTGTATTTGTAAACAACATTGGGGCATACAGTTTTGGGGAATTCATCTTTGAACTTTAAAAAATTTGATACTTTAAGTGGGTTGACGAAGGCGAATCTAAAATTTATTTGGGGATAACTAGACTTGAGTAGTTTGGACAATTCACCTCGAATACGCAATGATAAATAACCATAAAAAGGTAATTTAATATATCTGGTTTCTTTTTGTACTGTAGTGACGGGGAGTTTAGTATCAAAAGTGTTATTTAAAAATTTCTTTAATTGGTTATCGAATAGATGAGAAGGGTAGTAATTGTTAATAAAGTACTGTTTTAAAAATTTAAATTCTTCGTTTAACGAAAAGTAATCCGAACAAATACGGTAACTTCTTGTTAATAATGTTACTATACACTAATCTTATATTTATAAAACATACAACTTAAATAATTGGTTCCCAAGCCAGTAAAAGTTTGTTTCCGAAATAGTGAAGTATGGAACTTATTATGGGTCCGTTTAACTAAAACATCCAGGAAAGGTAAACTATTATTTGTTTCGTTTTCACACGTGTACTTAATATTACTATGTTGTTTATTAAGATAATCAAGAAAAAGTTTTACGTGTGAAGGATGGTTAAATATTAAGAAAGTGTCATCCACGTATCTTCTGTAATATATGGGTTTAAAACTACTAGGACAATTTTTCAACCAAATTTCTTCGTAATGGCAAAGAAATGCATTTGCTAGTGTTGGGCTTAACGGGGAACCCATAGCTACCCCATCAATTTGGCTATAAAGGTTGCTATTAAATAAGAAAAGATTATCAAAACACACTATTTCGAGAAGGTTTTTAAATTGAGTCTGAGTGAAGCCATTAATAAGAGTATTATCAGTAGTGAATAACTTTTTAGTATGATATTTAATGTTTCTTTTAACGGGACATTAGTAAACAATGACGAGACATCAAAACTGGCCATAGTAAGAGAATCGGCATGATTGATTAAACGGACCCATAATAAGTTCCATACTTCACTATTTCGGAAACAAACTTTTACTGGCTTGGGAACCAATTATTTAAGTTGTATGTTTTATAAATATAAGATTAGTGCTATAGTAACATTATTAACAAGAAGTTACCGTATTTGTTCGGATTACTTTTCGTTAAACGAAGAATTTAAATTTTTAAAACAGTACTTTATTAACAATTACTACCCTTCTCATCTATTCGATAACCAATTAAAGAAATTTTTAAATAACACTTTTGATACTAAACTCCCCGTCACTACAGTACAAAAAGAAACCAGATATATTAAATTACCTTTTTATGGTTATTTATCATTGCGTATTCGAGGTGAATTGTCCAAACTACTCAAGTCTAGTTATCCCCAAATAAATTTTAGATTCGCCTTCGTCAACCCACTTAAAGTATCAAATTTTTTAAAGTTCAAAGATGAATTCCCCAAAACTGTATGCCCCAATGTTGTTTACAAATACACGTGCGACAGCTGTAAGGCTGCGTATATTGGCAGCACTCAACTCCAACTGGAGGTGCGCCTTTCTCAACATTTGGGCTTGTCAGTCCGTACCAACCGTCCCCTCAGTAGCCCTCCACAATCCGCAATTAGAAACCACAGTAATGAAAACGACCATCCCCTTCACAAAACTCAGTTTGAAATTTTAACTAGATCCAATAACCTTACAGAACTCCGAATTTTAGAATCTTTGTACATCTATAGAAACAAACCCTCCCTTAATAATAATAGCTCATCCTACAAATTACGACTCTTTTGACTACCAACCGTTTTTCACAGACATATCCTTTCTAATCCTCTGACCATCCAGTGTTCCCTTAGACTTTGCCAAGTATGGAGGTGGATGTAAACATTGTGTATTTACCTATTGAGGTAATTTAATTTTAGTTTTTATAGTGATGAAATTTAATTTAATTTTAGTTTTTATAGTGATGAAATTTAAATGATTTTAATTTTGTATTGATGCAATTTTCATTTTTCTTTAAGGTTTTAATTTTAATGGTTTTAATATTGTATTGATGTAACTTTCACTTTTCAATTTTGTTTTAAGGTTTTAAGACTTAACTCACTGATGATGACAAAAGATTTGTCGAAACGTCTGATGTACAAATAAATGAAAATGTTTGCCGTTGTGTTGATCCTTCTTTTCATCTGTAAGCTCCGGTTCCCTAAGGAGAAGTCAATAGCTTTGATATATATATATATATATATATATATATATATATATTAATATGTTACTTAAATAATTATATGGATATTATAATAAACATGTAAATATAAAATATGCATAATATCAAGATTTTATACAAAGTAAATGACTAACAATAAATATCGTATTATGAAGCAAACTATGGAATGACATCTCGATCTCAAAGGGTTTTAATTTACATTTCCCTCAAAAACTGTGGTTATTAGAAAAACGTGTTTTCATTTTTGTAATCAGGGTAAAAAGAACATAAGAATCACCCATATTTAGCAAATGGAGAAAAACTTTGTTGATCAATGTTATGATGTGATGAATATGTGCATTTGTACATTGTGGTAAGACCATAGTTCATGTGACAAATATTAATAATACGAACAGACACTAGATTACATTTGACAGCTCAAATACTAAGTAGAAATGGAATTAATAGGAAATAGTACAATAATGTCGGATGTAAGTAGAGCCACAGTCAGAAGTCTTTATATCATGAATCCCATAGCTTACGAAGATATATATATATATATATATATATAGTTTTACAATCATGTTCTAAATCAATTATTCAGCCGTTAATGTTCTCATATTTGCTGAAATAAATTTGTAATAATAAAATTTTTATAAGTTTATACATCTCAATTTTGTTTATGTATAACACTTCTTGGAAACAGTTGGACTGAGAAAGCCATATATAAAGATTTCACATGATTCTCCGACTCATTTATTTATATATATATATATATATATATATATATATATATATATATATATATATATATATATATATATATATATATATATATATATGATACACACAGACAGTGCATGGAACCAGGAACTCTTCTGGGATAATTAAATCCACTATAGTTCGAGTAAGTAATGGTAAATGACAAATACCATAGTTTTTCTTTTTCATGATGCTAGCCCGACGTGGGCAAGGGGTCACTCGCAAAGAGGTCCCATAAATATAGCTTCCCTCACCAGCTATCTGCAAAGCAGACAGGATCCAGCTTTGGGACATGGATCTAGGGTTTAGATCTATGTCCCAAAGCTGGATCCTGTCTGCTTTGCAGATAGCTGGTGAGGGAAGCTATATTTATGGGACCTCTTTGCGAGTGACCCGTTGCCCACGTCGGGCTAGCATCATGAAAAAGAAAAACTATGGTATTTGTCATTTACCATTACTTACTCGGACTATAGTGGATTTAATTATCCCAGAAGAGTTCCTGGTTCCATGCACTGTCTGTGTGTATCATAAAAACTCAGGGGACCATTCTGAGTTCTTTCCCATATATATATATATATATATATATATATATATATATATATATATATATATATATATATAAAATGTTAAAATTTGAATACACACATATGAGCGTGTAACAACATAGTATGAGCCTTATCAACCAATTATACGACGCTGGAAAAAAATAAATAATTAGATAAATATAAATGAAAAATGTTGACGGAAATGGAACGATTTGAGAATTCCCCGTCAAGACCCACTTACAAATTTATGAGTTATACATCTGCTAGGGTTTCTGGTAGGATGATGGCTTCATACTTTTTTACAATGTATATTTGAGAATAAAGGGGGATCATTCTCGCCTAAACATCCAAAAACCGCACAGCAGAGATCACCCCTACAAACAGATGACATTTTGTAGAGGCCTAAACTACATGAACAAGCAGGAGCCCCCAAATAAAAGTTCACATACTTCATGCTCGTAGAGCCATGTAGTTTTTATAATGCTAATACATGAATGATAATTTAACAGACTGTTTTCGCGACTCTTTCTGTTTTACCCTAAATTCTTCCACGTATATAACTATATGTAGTGATAAACATTCTTTGACAAACTTTTCATTGCGGACATCCTATCGCTGGATGCATGTAAAACTCAAATTCGCACGCTTTTCACACATCTCTGTTGCATTATCACCCGGCTGTAGCATTTAAGACAGCGTTTTTCATGGATTAATGCGAGAGCCCAGTGCATCCTCAAAATCATATTGTCAGAATTTACGAGTATATATAAACATAAGAACAAATAAATTCCATATAGGCTACTGCTGATCAAAATAATAGTCAAAACACTACAAATACATGATGTTGTGAAACCTATAATACAATAAGTTTACAAAATAGTTGCTAATTATAAGCCATCAAAATTTCAATAAAATTAAGCATGTACGAATTACTTCTCAAATTCTGAGTTTTTAAACATTGCGTTTCATGGCATCATGCACCTTCTACAACACACACACACACACACACACACACACACACACATTAGCTTTCTGAGTTTGGTTCGAGGTCTGTGAGCCTCACCAAAGGTACACCTTTCTTAATGCACGAAGGTCACATTCATACTGAATACACCCTGGTGTAGGATTTATATTATCATTATGAAATGAAGTTCATTCCTAACTACGGTCTCAGAGTTAGATAAATGTTCTCAGTAGTAGCTAGGTGTTAGTAAAATTATTTATATGTTAATGAGCTTCCTGATGATTAGATATTCTGTATTGTATATTTTGTACCAAAATATATTTTCCCTATCTCATCTATCTGAACTTGGCTTATAACAGGGTTTCATGAAACCTTTATATCAGATTTTTTTGGTAATTAGAAAGTGACGTTAAAATACTCGTAGTTAAAAGTAAAAAATCTGGAAAATATTTGTGAAGGAATGTTCATAGGAAATTTCGATATTGTAAAGTATATATATATATATATATATATAATATATATGCAGGAAGGAAGGGCCACGGGCAAATGTAAGTAAAAGCGCCCCTCCCACAGAAGAGAGCCAAAATCAACGTCCGAGATTTTCGAGATGCCTCGGCACGATGCGTTTGAAAGATGGGGGGATCATAGACAAAAGGAAAGGCGGATTGAGGAAGATTGTTCCAGAGTTCACTGGTTGAGTAGATGAAAGACTGAAAATGCCGATTAACCCTTGTATTAGCTAGTTGAATAGTAAAGAAATGAGAAAGTGTAGAAAGTCTGGTACTGCGTGCTCTCCTTAAAGGAGGAGGCATGAAGTTTTGGAATTTAGAAGAGCAATGTCCGTTATGATAGCGATAGTGAAGAGAGAGTGAGGTAACATTGCGACTAAGAGAGAGAGAATGAAGACAATCAGTAAGAGGCGGGGAATTGATAAGACGAAAAGTCTCTGATTCCATCATGTCAAGCACAGCTGTGTGGTTGAACCACCCCACACATGAGAAGCATACTCCATACAGGGGCGAACATGACCCCTGTACAGAGACAGCAACTGAGTGGGGGTGAAGAAACTGCGGAGGCGGTACAGTACAACTAACCTCTTAGAAGCTGTTTAAGAAAGAGAGTATATTTATTCTTTCCAGGAAAGATCACGAGAAAAGGAAACGCCAAAGATGTTAAGAGAAGAGGAAGGATTGAGTTGTGTATTGTTGAAGGCAAGGGGATAAACGTGTGGAAGATTGTGACGAGCAGACAGATGGAGGAATTGAGTTTTTGAGGCATTGAAAACCACAAGGTTTTCTCTACCCCAATCAGAGATAGCAGAAAGATCAGCGGTCAGGTGCTCCATAGACGTACTACGCGAATCATGGAGTGGCTGATGAGAGGGACGCTTTGGGAAGCGGGTAGAGAAGTGAAGAGTGGAAACATCGGCATAGGAGTGAATAGGACAGGAAGTGCGAATTAAAACATCATTAAAAAATAAAAGGAGAAGAGTGGATGACAGGACAGAGCCCTGAGGAACACCACTGTTAATAGCTTTAGGAGAAGAACAGTGGCCATCTACAACCGCAGCTATTGATCGGCTAGAAAGGAAATTAGAGATGAAGGAATATGTAGAAGGAAAGAAACCGATGGAGGGCAGTTTGGAAATTTAAGATGACTCTATCAAAATTTTTGATAGGTCTAACGCAAGAGAAAAAGCCTCACCGAAATCCCGAAAGGAGGATGACAAATAGTCAGAGAAATAAACAAGAAGATCGCCAGTACAGCGACCCTTGCGGAATCCATAATGACGATCTTCTTTCAGAATAAAGGTATTTAAGAATCTTCCTAATAAGGCTAGATTCAGGTGCTTTGGAAAGGGAAGAAATCAAAGCACTTGGTCGATAGTTGGAGGGTTGAGAACGGTCACACTTCGTTGGGACAGGCTGAATGAAAGCGAACTTCCAGCAGGAAGGAAAAGTACCAGATGAGAGACAAAGACGGAAGAGTTTGCCTAGGCAGTGTGTCAGCACAGAAGCACTGTTGTTAAGAAGAACAGGAGGAATACCATCAGGACCATACGCTTCCGCGAATTGGCCCCAGATAGGGCAGGAAAACAACTTTAGGAGAGATTCTAATTTCAGACATAACAAAGTCAGAGGGGGTGGAGATGGAGGAACAGCTCCGGAATCGTCCAAGGTTGAATTGTAAGCGGAAGTTTGAGCTAAGAGTTCAGCTTTGACAGGAGAAGAGGCGGCATGGGCATGTGGGCCGTCGGAATTGAAAAGAGGAGGGAAAGAAGAGGGCGTAAAGTTGTTGAAGAGGTTCTGAGCTAGATGCCAGAAAGAGCGAGAAGAATTAGAATTGGATAGATTTTCACATTTTTGTCGGTTTAAGGAATTTTTGGCGGGTCGAAGATCAGATTTTGCACGATTCCAGGCAGAAATATAAGCTGAGTGAGTCAGGAGCTGAATGGCTACGGTAGCCTCTGAAAGGCTCTTCTCTGTTGCGAATAGCATTAGAACAAGTTAAATTAAACCAATGTTATTTTGCATTAGTAGTAGGAATAAAATATGGGATGTACGCCTCCATGCCCGAGAGAATCACCTCTGTGATGCGCTCAGCACACGCAGAAGGGGCCCGGCCACGGAAGCAGTAATCATTCCATGAGAAATCAGGGAAGTACTGCCTAAGGTCCCCCAATCAGTGGCACTGAAGTACCAAAGCAAAGGGATTCCAAAAGCCAAAGAGATACAAAAGACGTATTGAATCGCTAGGACAGGAAACAGATATAAGATTGTGGTCGGAGGTCCCCAACGGTGGGAAAAGTTTCACAGAGTAAGAAAAAGGATGAGAGATAAGGAATAAATTCAGAATGTTGGGCCTATCTCCAAGACGAACAGGGATACGAATAGGGTGCTGTACAATCTGTTCTAGGTCATTTAGGATAGAAAAATTTAAAGCTAGTTCATCAGCGATGTCAGTGAAATGGGAGGAAAGCCAAAGGTGGTGGTGAACATATATATATATATATATATATATATATATATATATATATATATATATATATATATATATATATACACGAAATTTTAAACACAAAATAAGATAGCAGTAAACAGAGCAAAAAGAATAACTGGCCAGATACTGTGAGCCTTTAAACGAAGGAATAGGAATATAGCGCTTACTCTATTGAATATGCCGTTCATACCCAAGTTGGGATGCTGTTCGGTCCTAACAACCCCATATAAAAAGAAGAGAGTCAGCTAGAAGTTGTTCAGAGAAGCTTCACAGCTAAGATCAATGGGTGCAAAGAACTAAATTACTGGGAAAGGTTACGCGAATTAAACCCGTATTAACTGGAAAGAAAAGAGAGATACATCAATTATTTACACTTGGAAGATAATGGAGAAACCGCCCTCCAATACTACTCTGAATCCTTTCACCCACCATACAACAGCGGAAAGTAGAAAAGGAAGACTGTGTCGTTTCCCCAAATTAATGGCTAGTCAGGGAACATCCCCATTCCTGAAGGAAAATAGCCTTGTTGTGAAAGGGCCAAGACTGTTTAACCAGATGCCCAAGGAACTAAGGAACACGAATGGTGTTGCGATGGACATCTTCAAAAGATTAGACGCCTGGCTCAGAAGAAACCCAGATGAGCAGGGGGTACCTGGTTATGTGAGGTGGAGAGTATAAGAAGCCAACTCTCTACTTCACCGGGCCATCTCGAGAGGATAGACGACAAGCTTGACCTTCTTCAAATGCGGAATAATCGCACAGAACGTCCGAAAAGATGAAAGGGAAGGTATATATATATATATATATATATATATATAGAGAGAGAGAGAGAGAGAGAGAGAGAGAGAGAGAGCACCAACAAATGCCAAACTGTCAGTTTCGTCTTTAGGTAGAAGGCGCTTGCGTTTGGCCTTACAATATCGAAATTTTCTATGAACATTCCTTCACAAATATTTTCCAGATTTTTTACTTTTAGCTACGAGTATTTTAACTCACTTTCTAATCACGAACAAAATCTGATATAAAGGTTTCATGAAACCCTGTTATAAGCCAAGTTCAGATAGATGAGATAGGGAAAATATATTTTGGTACAAAATATACAATACAGACTATCTAATCATCAGGAAGTTCATCAACATATAAATAACTTTACTAACACCTAGCTACTACTGAGAACATTTATCTAACTCTGAGACCGTAGTTAGAACTTCATTTCATAATGATAATATAAATCCTACACCAGGGTGTATTCAGTATAATGTGACCTTCGTGCATTAAGAAAGGTGTACCTTTGGTGAGGCTCACAGACCTCGAACCAAACTCAGAAAGCTAATGTGTGTGTGTGTGTGTGTTGTAGAAGATGCATGATGCCATGAAACGCAATGTTTAAAAACTCAGAGTTTGAGAAGTAATTCGTACATGCTTAATTTTACTGAAATTTTGATGGCTTATAATTAGCAACTATTTTGTAAACTTATTGTATTATAGGTTTCACAACATCATGTATTTGTAGTGTTTTGACTATTATTTTGATCAGCAGTAGCCTATATGGAATTTATTTGTTCTTATGTTTATATATACTCGTAAATTCTGACAATATGATTTTGAGGATGCACTGGGCTCTCGCATTAATCCATGAAAAACGCTGTCTTAAATGCTACAGCCGGGTGATAATGCAACAGAGATGTGTGAAAAGCGTGCGAATTTGAGTTTTACATGCATCCAGCGATAGGATGTCCGCAATGAAAAGTTTGTCAAAGAATATTTATCACAACATATAGTTATATATGTGGAAGAATTTAGGGTAAAACAGAAAGAGTCGCGTAAACAGTCTGTTAAATTATCATTCATGTATTAGCATTATAAAAACTACATGGCTCTACGAGCATGAAGTATGTGAACTTTTATTTGGGGGCTCCTGCTTGTTCATGTAGTTTTAGGCCTCTACAAAATGTCATCTGTTTGTAGGGGTGATCTCTGCTGTGCGGTTTTTGGATGTTTAGGCGAGAATGATCCCCCTTTATTCTCAAACATACATTGTAAAAAAGTATGAAGCCATCATCCTACCAGAAACTCTAGTAGATGTATAACTCATAAATTTGTAAGTGGGTCTTGACGGGGAGATTCTCAAATCGTTCCATTTCCGTCAACATTTTTCATTTATATTTATCTAATTATTTATTTTTTTCCAGCGTCGTATAATTGGTTGATAAGGCTCATACTTTGTTACACGCGGTGCTGGTTAAGTGTGCGGTCTACCTACGATTCGGCGGTCTACCTTTTAATTATAGCTTCTTATCTTGTTTACTAATTGTTTGTTTACATCCCATTGTCAATCGCCCTTGACGATTGGTTAGGTTTAGTCATGATATTTTCGTTAGTTTTAACGAAAATATCATGATTAAACCTAACCAATCGTAGGTAGACCGCACACTTAACCAGCACCGTTACACGCTCATATGTGTGTATTCAAATTTTAACATTATATATATTATTATATATATATATATATATATATATATCAGTGGCGACTCCAGCTCTTCAATTTCTTTTTCAATTGAAATCCTAGCCAGGGACGAGAGCCGTTCTTGAGCCATTGTGTTTCTTAAATATGATCTAATTCGATCAAGAACAGAGAAACTTCTTTCATTTGAAACAGAAGTTACCGGTATGGCAAGGAGCTGAATCAGCTTTGTGGTTTCCGACATCGCAGACAATAATCCTCGTTCGTGAAAGACTTCTAAAATTTCATTTGCAGATTTGCATTTTCTAAAGTCACTGTCACGATAAAGATATTTCAATTCGTTAACTAAGGATTTGGAATCAATTACATTTGGATATTTAGTTTGTAAAGCATTAAGATAATGCATTCGAAAATTTTCAGCAAATTCTGGAAATTTGGTCACATGAATCAACTCAAAGAACGCAAACTCCTGAATGCAATCAAATCGTTCCCTCATTGACATAAGTATAATGTCAATTATTTCGAAATATATTGTTTTATAGTTCATTTGTTTGCCTCTAGCTCTTTTCTCGGGGAGAAGGCAGGTCTTCGGATTGCTCGAAGTCTGCCATTGTTTCTTGAAAAACTTTACTATATGCTTTATCAGTACGAGCGCACTCAATAAATTCAATAAAGTCATTTACTTTCTGTTGTGCAAACTTCATGTCAAGCCGCTTGCATTGCGGAAGATCAAATAGTTTTTCGGCTTGTGACAATATATTTTCAAAGCAGTTAATAAAAAACAGAAAAGTGAAATCATGCAATTTTATAAGCAGATTATTATCAGTTTGATTAAGAGTATCTTCATCCCATCTTGCACTGTCATCTAAAATCTTTTGAAATGCATTTTTCAGAGTTTCACGCTGCCTTTTTATTGCTGACACGGTTCTAGATCTATAGCACCACCTTGTTTCACAAAGTGATGGAATGCTGATATTAAGCTCTCTAAATACACCTTTTCGTTTCATACTTGAAGAAGCAAATTTACTGAAAGCACGTACATTGGAAAAGAACATTTTAGCCCCGTTAACTTTCTCTGACATTTTACTTAACACTAAATTTAACTTATGTGCATAGCAATGAATAAAATAGCCGAATTTAAAACCTTTTTCTCTCAATTTCGTTTGAACCCCATTAATTTCACCTGCCATCACCGCTGCCCCATCGTACGTTTGGCACACCAACTTGTCTTTAGCATTGCTGAAGAGCTCCAACAAATTTCCTATTACATCAGCAAGTTTTGAAGCACTTTTGTCATCACTGACATCGTAAAATCCCAAAAATCTTTCCTTAATTTTATATCCTGAAATATATCTAATTACTACGGAAAGTTGGGCATGCATTGCACAGTCAGTTGTTTCGTCTGCTTGTACTGAAATAAAAGGTGCATTTTCAACTTCATTTCGAATGACATTACCAATTACATTATCGATTGCAAATATCAAGTCATTCTGAATTGTACAGGAGACACCTGAAAAATGCTGAGATCCTCCCTTAACTGAAAGCCTCGATGCAAAAACGCTGTTCATAAGGCACGCTTATCGAAACGTAAAAAGTTACCATGCATCACCAGAATTAAAAATTGTGCCTCTACAAGGCCGAAGGATATAAGCCCGAGTTGAAATGTTTTTTCTTTATAAAAAAAAATTAATAGGAGGAAAAACGTTTTTTTTAATGAGAATTAGAAGAAGGACTATTATGTAACCGTATGCAAGCAAATAATTATTCATTAAAAGAACTTTAAATATACGATATTACTTATACTTTCTCGGGCGTAATGTCTTGCGCCCGAGTAAAGGATCTTGAAAGATTACACGAAAACTTAATGTGTCAATATAGTTTTTTTATAGGTAGTAAGTGTATCTAAATGCGCTCAAAATTTGCTTGCGTGACGAAGGCTAGACAGAAAAATAGTAACATACTACCAGCCAAAAACCATTTTTACAATTTGTATTTAAAACTTAAATCTATAAATACACAATTTTATCTCTCGTGCTTCTCCTTGTCCCTTGCCTCTCGGGCTCAGCCCGAGAAGCCCGAGTGCAGGAGTCACCACTGATATATATATATATATATATATATATATATGAGTCGGGGAATCATGTGAAATCTTTATATATGGCTTTCTCCGTCCAACTGTTTCCAAAAAGTGTTGTACATAAACACAAAATTGAGATGTATAAACTTATAAAAAATTATTATTATAAATTTATTTCAGCAAATATGAGAACATTAACGGCTGAATAATTGATTTAGAACATGATTGTAAAAGTATATATATATATATATATATATATATATACACACACAGTGTTAATTTGTAAATGAAAAAGAAGTGGAACGCAGGTGAAGCCCTCACAGTTAGGGGGTCTGGGGGAGCGCTGTAAGCTCCCCCAGCGGGATCCGTGGCGGCGACCGGAAACCAACGCATTTTGCGCTTTTTCTGCGAAAACTGCGCAACATGCAAATGAAAGTTCTTCGAATACAGTATTATTTTAAAGAAAAAGTTAGACTGTGATTGCAACATCTAAGTGAAATGTTATTTCATCTAAGTGAAACAAATATTATATGTATTTGAAACAAAATAAAATTGCTTTACTTACATGCTATTGCTATATATAGGAAGTTGATAGAATAATCACATTAATTTCCACACACACTCCAAACTTCTTTCTGCTTGATCGACTAGTTTTCGCTTTCTACTGTCTGTATTTCATTGGATTTTAAATCACGAAATTGCGTTGCTGACCTTTTTATTAAAATAAAAACCTTTTTTTTTAATTAGGTTTTGAAATAAAAGTACCGGAACGGCGTTCCGGAGCGTTCCGTCACAAATTAAGCACTGTGTGTGTATATATATATATATATATATATATATATATCTTCGTAAGCTATGGGATTCATGATATAAAGACTTCTGACTATAGTAAGGGTTTATTCAACTAAATCAACATTACAGCTGAAAAGATCAGAAAAGAACAATTAATAACACATACCAACATTAATAAGGTATAGAGAAAAGAATAATAATGAAGAATACTAATAATGATACAGTAGCTGAAAATAGGCCCAATAAAGCAAAACACACAACACTCGCCCCCGCAAACTAGAATGCAATGAATAGATTAATATACAAATATTAGAAGAAAAAAAAACTAGCGGGTTAAATAGGTTTGTAATGCGCGGCCGTAGATAAGCGACTCATAAGTTCAAGCGATGCACTGGTTTGCGTACACGTGAAGACCGTCTGGGGACTGACGTCTCAGAAGTCGGAACTGCGGGTCCACCAGGACTGGGACCATCCGAAGCCTGGGCTCAGTCCTGTTGTGAATTAGTATTGAGTTGCAAATCCGTACGGTCCAGTTCGTCGAGTGGTGCCCCTGAGTCCGCATTATTGGGGCGATTCGAGTCCAGTTCATTGAGCGGTGCCCCTGAGTCCACATTATTGGGGCGATCCGAGTCTCGGGTATCGGAAGTTTCAAGATCAGCCTTTCTGGGGCAAGGTGCCAGGTTGCGGAGTGCGACAGTGTCCTCTCTTCCATCCCGGAATTTCACACGCGCGTGAATAGGATTGACATTGATTAGCTCTTGAGATTCGAGAGCCAGCTTGACAGTGGTCCAAATGATGCCATTATAGCGTTCGCATTGGCCATTACCACGCGGATTGTAAGGACAGGTACGACTAGCGCCAACGCCAAGGCGTAGCATGAATTGTTTCAATTCATTGGACATAAAGGAGGAGCCGCGGTCCGAGTGAATATATGCTGGTAGACCGAACATGGTGAAGAGACTCATGAGGCAATCGATTACCACTTTGGATGAAATGTCACGACATGGGAACGCGAATGGGAAGCGGCTATATTCGTCGACAACAGTAAGCATGTAGCGACAAGACTGTGATGAGACCGGAAGCGGCCCTTTGAAATCAATAGAAAGACGATGAAATGGTGCGGTCGCTCGTACCAAAACAGTATCGTCAGGTTTGTAGAAGCACGGTTTAATCCTTGCGCACACTTGACACTCAGACGTAACACGTCGGATCTCATCGATCGAGTAGGGTAAATTTCTGACGCGGACATAATGCAACATACGCTGGATACCTGGGTGAACGAGGCGTTCATGAAGTGATTTTAAGTCACAAACACCAGAGATGGCGCTGCAGTGTGCTCGCGAAAGAGCGTCAGCAACGATGTTCTCGTGACCTGGCCGATGGTGAATGTCAAATGAAAACGGCAAAAGTTCCATGCGCCAGCACATTATCTTGTCACTTTTAATTTTACCCCTAGCGGTAGTATCGAACATGAATGATACGGCTCTCTGATCGGTAACAATAGTAAAATGTCTGCCAGCCAAGAACGGTTTCCATTTGCGTACGCTTTGTACTATCGCATACGCTTCTTTCTCAACGATGTGGTGCCTCATTTCAGCCCGATTCAATGAGCGAGAAAAGAAGGCAACCGGGCGGCCGGACTGTAATAGTGCAGAACTGATTGCTCCATCCGATGCATCAGACTCAATGGAGGAGGGCAGCTGCTCGTCGATTACTTTCACTGAGGATTCGACGATGTCACCCTTTAAAGTTTCGAAAGTAAGAATGGCAGCAGAGGACAACGGAAACCGGTGACATTCTACTAGCGGACGCACCTTCTGCGAGTAGTTACGCACCCACTTAGCATAATAGCGAATAAGCCTAAACAGCACTGGAGAGATTTTTTGCTGGAAGGTACAGGTAGCTCCAATAGCGGCCTCATTCGTTCCGGGTCTGGTTTCAGAACACCGTCAGAAATACGATAGCCCAGAACATCGATTGTGAAAAATGCTCTGTGTGAATTGGTCCACAATTAACCCACCCCTTATATCTCCAGTCTAACTATAGAGTAGATTAAGCCTAGCCCTGTAGGGGTCAGCCTAGAGATTCCGGAAATGGTCCAGAGCGGGCAGATAAATTGAGGTCCACAGTAGGATTCCTCACCAAACTAGGTTAGGGCAATCTACCTTCACCTTTGTTAAGCTATGAGTTGATGCTGGGTCTTAGGCCACAATGTAGGCCTAAGTTGTCTGACCCAGCTTAATTTAATGAGTCTTCTAAGTTAGAAGATCCAACTGGGCTAAAAACACAATTAGTCACTTACTGCTAGTTATTAGAGAGTCCCTTTTCCCGTCTTGTTTGTTTATTAAGAGCGTACTTGCTGGTGGGGATCTTATTTTCTTGTCTGTTCTTCTCCCTTCCCTCGTTCCGTCTTATCGCCCCGTTCCTCGTTTTCGTTCTCCTTTGTTCTCCTTTTAGCGGGGCTTTTTCCACCAGCGTCGTCTTGGTTTTTTCCTCGGTTCGTTGATCGGTAATGTATATCTATTACCGAGCACGCTCTTGTCACACAGTATATAAATACTAGTGTGGAGAATAACTCTGGTGAAACCAATTGGTTTCATCCACCCAGTTATTGACATAAAAGGAATTTAATAATTGTTAGATTAACTACCTACCTACTCAGTGAACCATTTTCGTTACCTCCCAACTACCCACTCATCAGTTTTCATATACTGGGGGCCCCGGGAGATAAAAATTTTGGTGTCATTGTCACCAATTTTTATGTCTGAGTGTAGACTAGCTAACTATTTGACTGTAAATGCCTGTTAATCTGATTAACAGTGCCTATCCTCACCTTCTCATGGAGAAGGTGTAGCATTTAATTAGAAGAGAAAATATACATTCATAGGATGAAACTGTCTATGGTCTTTACCATAAGAAAAGAAAAAGTGAAAGTTAGAAGATAAAATTACAATTCCCCAGCATCTATTTTTTGTTGTAAAAATAGTCGCGCCTTTAATGCTGTTTGTCGCTGAGGTCTTGTGTCTGTCAATGTTGTAGTAGGATGCGTTACCACTCCTACTGTCAAAGGAATAGTTACTGGAAGTTCAGTGTCTCCAGTTGTTACTGTCAGTGGAGAAGGTTCTCCAAAGTCCATTGTTTTGGGTCCAGACTCTAAAGGGTACAAAAGAGAAATGTCTCTTGTTGTGTCACCCGTTGAAGTCCTTAATTTGACCACTCTTGTTACCCCGTCTGCCCCTGGTCTGAGTTCTGAAACTCTAGCCAGAGGCCAGTATTGTCTTGGAGTACTGTCATGTATGAGAACAAGGTCCCCTACCTTAATTGTGTCAGACCAATCCTTCTTAGTCATTTGTTTATGTCTCTCCCTTAGACCCATCAAGTACTCAGTTTTCCACTGTTTAATGAAATGAGCTTTAACTCTAGTTAAATGTTGTAACTTAGTCTGGAGCTCATCATGTCGTTGAGTCCAGTTTGGGTCTTCTGAAGAGTCTATATTGTAGTCCGGCAGGAGACTAACTTGTTCTCCCCGAATCAAATGATTTGGAGTTAATGGTTCCGGGTCATTAATGTTGTCACTCACATAAGTGAGTGGTCTATTGTTAATGATGTTCTCAATCTCAGCCAGGAGAGTGAGCAACCAAATAAGTGTATCTGTTTTTTACCAATTGCTTTCTTCAAGCAATTCTTTACTGTTTGTATATTTCTCTCCCAGATAGAACCATACCAAGGAGAGGCAACTGGAATTACTTCCACTTTATGTTTGAATTTTGTATATATAATTGTGTGAGTTCATCGCTTAACAAGTCGTGGATGACTTGTTCACCAGCCTTGAAATATGTAGCATTGTCAGTCCAAACTGTCTTGGGTACTGAATGTCGTGCACAGAATCTCTTAAAGACAGCAACAAAAGATTCTGCTGTAAGGTCCTCCACAACATCCAGATAAACAGCTCGTGAGGCAGCTCATGTAAACCGTACAATGTACATTTTTTGTTCAGTGTCACCCACCCCTACAGTCAATGCTCCTGTATAGTCAATGCCTACAGTCTCAAAGGGTCTGTTGAGAGTAACTCTCTCCTCTGGCAAAGCAGGAGGATTTGGTTTCCTATAGGGCCTAGCATGAATACGCCTACATGTGACACACTCACTCAGGACTGTTTTAACAGTGATCCTTCCCTTGGGTATCCAATAAGTTTTTCTTAATGTAGTTAGTGTCTGTGGTACCCCCATATGATATACATCATTGTGTGTTTTTCTGATGATTAATGTTGTCAAATAGCTAAATCTAGGTAAAAGGATTGGATGTTTGCTTTTGTATGACAGTTTTGATTTGTCTAATCTCCCTTTACACCTTAGAAGGCCTTCCTCATCTCTGAACAAGTTTAGATCCACAACTACTGATGGTACAGGTTCTTTTGTTTGTTTCCCATTAGTCAAGAATTCTAACTCTTTATTGTACTCTTTTTGTTGTGCATGGCCTATCCAGTATTTGGTTGCAACTTCTGTATAATTATGATTGTTTTTTATTTAGCTGTTTGTTAATTGTAGTTAACAGTTGTGAGCAACCTCAAACAGTAGGCTGTGACCCTGACAAGTTTACTGAAGTCAGAATAACGTTCATAATTAGTGATTGGTTCAACCTTTTCATTTGAAAATTAAATTTAATGTCAAGTTAACTTGTTCCACAGGCCATTGGTCTGTATTACAGAGCCACTTAGGTCCCATAAACCAAGTTTTGTTTGACTTCAACAACTTGTAGGATAAACCTCTGGTCAGAAAGTCTGCTGGATTTTGTTTAGTTGGAACATAGTGAAAGTTTACTTGTAGGCTTTCATTAGCTTCAGCTATTTCTTTTAGCCTATTTCTTACAAAGATATTCTTACTATTAATGCTATCATTCCGTATCCAGGCAAGACAAATCTGACTGTCAAGCCAGATGTGGATATCAGTTTGTTCACATCATGGTAAGCATCCTTAAGCAATGAATGGTTTTAATGGCTAATGCAGCAGCCAATAGTTCCAATTGAGGTATGGTTCGGGTAGGTTTGAGAGGTGCAACTTTCCCTTTGCATAAATTAGATGACTTTCTGTAGGACTTACAAGATACGCACAGCACCCATAGCTTGTGTGCTTGCATCAGCAAACACATGAAGTCTCTGGGGCTTATCCCTAAACCCACAGCACCTTTGAATTTTAATGTTCTGCACTTTTGTTAAATCAGCAGCTAACTTCTTCCAAGATTTTTGATTTTCATTTGTTATTGGATCATCCCCCCAACATTTGTCCTCCAAATTTCTTGGAGGAGAATCTTTGATTTTATTGTTGAAGGCAGGAATAGACCCATAGGATCAAAAATTTTGGAAGCCTCTGATAATATTTGTCTTTTAGTATTTGCTTCCTCATCAAGTTTAAAACCTTTAGTACAGATTGAATCATGACTGTTAGAAGTTGCATCCAAATACCAGTTCATACCTAAAGTTTTAACTCTGTCTGATGGCTCAGTAAGACCATTATTATCCTTTAAAATCTTTTTTTTAAATCCTCATCATTTGAAATCCACTCTCTACTGTAAGTTCAAAGTTACCTTGTTGCATAATGTTTTGAGAGTGTTCATAGACTTCAGATAATTCAGATTTTGTTGTTGTTGAGCCTATTAGATTGTCTACGTAAAAATGTTCCTTAAGGAAGTTCAATGTTAAAGAGTTATTAAACTGGTTCAAATGATGTCCAATTGTCAATGCTAATAGGCTAGGTGAGCAATTGGCTCCAAACAACACAACATTAAATCTATAGGTTATGAACCCTTTATTCAAATCAAATGGATCCTTGAACCATAAGAACCTAAGTTGGTTCTTATCATATTCATTTTTAAGATTTATTCTCAAAAATGCCTTTGAAATGTCACTTTGTACGGCATATTTATCTAACCTGAACCTCAGTAAGATCTTCACAAGGTCAGAAATGAGATTAGGACCCTCAATCAGGCAATCATTCAAACTGTGTTTATCACTGTCTTTGAGGCTACAGTTATATACTACTCTGAGTTTTGTTGTTGGGGCATCTTGTCGATAAACCCCCCTGTGGGTTAAATAATGACAACCATCTTTTTAAAAGGGTTATTGTTACTTCTTCAATGAAGCCTTTCTGTAGCTGTTCTTTGAAGACATCATTATATGTTTGAATATTATCTTGTTGAGTTTTTTCATTACTTTATATAAATGTCCTTTAGCTACTTTGAGATTGTCTCTTAAAGTTCGACAATTTATTTTCCAAGGTAACTCAATAAATAACTATTGTCTTTGCACTGAATGGTGTCTTCAAATCTTTCTACCATTAACTGATCTTCTGAAGTTTGATTTGTGTCATGTATACCCACAGATTCTAGCAACCATAAAGTTTGAATTGCCTCATCCAAAGTTTCATTTGATAATGATGAATTAATGTTCTCAGTTGAGATAATATTATTCAAAGTGTTGCTATTCTTACAGGTGTTATGTAGGACTGACTTGAGGCACATAGTATTTGTTGGTCATGAACTATTTTGGTTTAGGTCTAGTTGTATTTGGATAGGTCACCCAAAGGGGCTATCCCTGATGGAGTCTGAATAGCTATACCATTACCTATCTTCACTATGCCCTTATGAATAAGATTAATATAATCTGCCCCCATTAACATTTCAATGTTAGCTACTGTGTTGTTTGTGATATGTCTATCAGCTATTTTTGTAGTGTTTTCCCAAATGATTTATGGTTTGTTCTAGTTTGGGTATAATCAGTTTGTTTTGTCCTACTTTAGAAATAATAACTGCTTCAATTTTCTCTAATTTATTTTCTAAATGTAGTTCCAGGTCAATTGTCTTATAGCTATTTTTGTCCGAGTTATCCTTAACAAAGGATGCAATATTGAGGTTTTTTCATTCGGGTTTGTGTCAAACCCAATTTATTAACTACATTTTTGAAACAAATGTTTGTTGAGAACAACAGTCTATAAGACATCTCACTGGAGTGGTGCTACCCTCACTATTCAAAGTCCAAAGTAATAGTTGGTAAAGAATCTCAGTGTTTCTTGTTACGTTGTTGAACAAACAGAATGTCCCATGAAAGTGGCATTTTCTTGATTACCTTTGTTTGGTGGAGGTATCTTTTGAGTTTGAGTACTATTGTTTGGACACTTTGGTGAATCACACATTGATGAGACATGTCGTAAACTTTTACAAAACTTACACTTGAATCTTAACCTAGATTTACAGTCTTTCTTATAATGTCCCTGGCCAGTACACTTTTTACATAGTTCAACTGTTCACATCTTTTAGCTCTTTGGTTAAAGTCTGAATATTTGTCACACCCAGTACTACTGTGTTCATTACTTGCACAAAATTTGCAATGTAGTGTGTAAGTTGAGGCAGCAGTTACATTAAAGTTCTGTGATGTAGGTGTTCGTGTATTACAGTTGGTCACCTTTGATTCTACAGTATCAAGTTTTGTCTGTTTGGCTGTAGCTAGTTGGTCTCTGGGAACAGGTTCTAGGAAATTTCGCCGCAAACATTTTCGCCGTAGGAAAATTCGCCGTAAACATTTTCGCCGTAAGACAAATTCGCCGTAAGGACATTTCGCCGTAAATTTTTTTAAAAATAATCAATGGATGATAAAGGGTATTATATAAGCATTAAAAAGGCAAGTCTTTATTCAATGGTAAAAGTCAGTGATAAAACTTCTTAAAAATAAACTCTCTTCCTTCATCAAATTGGTTTGAGTTTCTAGATACTTGGATGCATGTTAGTAATAGAGCTTTGTATTGCATTGTGGAAGCCTTCTATACTGTTGTTCGTTCTCGGCATATTATTATGAGTTCTTTCGACAACATTCCACAATTCTATAGAAATGTTGGCTCCATTCTTCGCCTTCCGCGCCTCGGCCTCGTTCTCCTCCATATAGTGAGTTTTCAACGCAAGATAAGGAATTTATTTAAGAAATTTATTTAACCAAACTATCACGACTTAACCTAACCAATCGTCAATGCCGTACAGTATAAAGAATGTTGGCTCCATTCTTCGCCTTCGCGCGCCTCGGCCTCGTTCTCCTCCTATATAGTGAGTTTCAAAGCAAGATAAGGAATTTATTTAAGAATTTATTTAACCAACTATCACGACTTAACCTAACCAATCGTCAATGCCGTACAGTATAAAGAATCTTAATTGTGGTAGACTGCTCGAAGCTAGGTAGACCGCACACTTAACCAGCACCGCCCGCTATTATAAGGTTCAGTTAAACTTTTTTTTTAATTTTAATTTTATTTTATTTACGGCGAAATATCCTTACGGCGAATTTGTCTTACGGCGAAAATGTTTACGGCGAAAATGTTTACGGCGAATTATGGAAAACTGATGAGTGGGTAGTTGGGAGGTAACGAAAATGGTTCACTGAGTAGGTAGGTAGTTAATCTAACAATTATTAAATTCCTTTTATGTCAATAACTGGGTGGAAGAAACCAATTGGTTTGCTCACCAGAGTTATTCTCCACACTAGTATTTATATACTGTGTGGGAGGAGCGTGCTCGGTAATGGAGATACATTACCGCTCAACCAACCGGGAATAAACCAAGACAACGCTGGTACAAGAAGCCCCGCGAAGAGGAACAAAGGGAGAACGAAAACGAAGAACGGGGCGAGAGGACGTACCAGCAAAGTACCTCTCGAATGAGACAACCGGAGAAGGGAGAGACTGTAATAACTAAAAGTAAGTGACTAATATGAGTTTTTACACCAAACAGTTAAGAACATAAATTAAGCTGGGTCAGACAAGTTAGGCCTACATTGTGACCTAAGACCCAGCATCAACTCATAGCTTAACAAAGGTGAAGGTAGATTGCCCTAACCTAATCTTGTGAGGAATCCTACTGTGGACCTCAATTTATCTGCCCGCTCTGGACCATTTCCGGAATCTCTAGGCTGACCCCTCTAGGCTAGACTTGATCTACTCTATAGTTAGACTGGAGATATAAGGGGTGGGTTAATTGTGGACCAATTCATACAGAGCATTTTTCGCATTGGTGGTCCGTGTGTGGGGAATTTACAAACCTTAACCTTACTTAACAAAAATTGCAGAATTAGGCTAAATGGTCTAGCCTAAGCCTAACCTGAGCAAGCCTAATTAGGTCTACAACCTAGGGCCTAACTAGGAAACATTTACATTTAAGGAGTCTCATTCTCTTATAAGCTTAGACCTGAGTGACACACAAGTACTTGGGGGGGATTAAACCAAATTTAAACTTGACTGTTTTGTCTGTTCTCTCTCTTCTCTGGTAATTTCTTCTTGTCCTCTATTTCATTACGATCCCCAGTTAAACAATTTTGACTTAGACATGGACAGTGCAGAATTGAAAAAGTTAAAAAAGAAAAGGGGGGCAAAGTTGGGAGCTGTTACAAAGGCTGTGAACACTTTTAACAATATTACACAACCAGGTAAGAAAAATATAGAGTGTGTAATTATTAAATTAGAAATTAAAAAGAAGGAAATAATAGCCATTAATGAGAGTATTTCAGAGTTAGTTGAATCCGAAATGGCTGAAGAACAATTGATAGACCTTTACGCTGATGATGATGATCAGGTAAGCTCAATTGAACAGCAAATAAGGGAACTACGGTCTCGGTTGACTGACTTAACACCAAAAAAACCTAATTCTGATTTTAATCAAAGTAGGGCTAACCTTCAACAAAATTTAAGTGGCATGCAAAATCCTGAGTCACAAGAATTGAGGGCTCAGTTACCCATTTTGCTAGTACCAACATTTGAAGGGGACACGGTACAATTCCCATCTTTCATTGACAAATTTGAGAATTTAATAGGTAATAAACCTTATATTTCAACTGTTGAAAAGTTTAGTTACTTAACTAGTTCCCTTAAAGGCCCAGCCTATAACCTAATAGCCTATTTACCAGCCGTAGGGGATTCATATGAAGTAGCTATTGATCTTTTAAAACGTAATTACATTAATAAAGATATGATTGTATATGAATTATCTCAACAAATTTTTGAATTTGCACCCATAAAAGATAACCATAGTGATATGGAAAATTTTTATACAAAATTAGAAGCTATTATAGGACAACTGGTTAGCAATGAGATAGATATTAAAACTTCATCTTGGCTTATACAAAGCATAGTACTTAGGTGCCTTCCTTCGAGGGTTAAAGATAATTTAATTCTAAAGACGGGAGAAAATTATCCTAATTTAGAACAAATAAGAGAAAACTTCCCCAATATCCTAATTAATTACAACTTGAGAGATTTTCCAACACATAAGACCCAGACTATGGATAAACCAAAGACTGTTCCCAGAGACCAACTAGCTACAGCCAAACAGACAAAACTTGATACTGGAGAATCAAATGTGACCAACTATAATACACGAACACCTACATTACAGAACTTTAATGTAACTGCTGCCTCAACTTACACACCACATTGCAAATTTTGTGCAAGTAATGAACACAGTAGTACTGGGTGTGACAAATATTCAGATTTTAACCAAAGGGCTAAAAGATGTGAACAGTTGAACCTGTGTAAAAAGTGTACTGGCCAGGGACATTATAAGAAAGACTGTAAATCTAGGTTAAGATTCAAGTGTAAGTTTTGTAAAAGTTTACGACATGTCTCATCAATGTGTGATTCACCAAAGTGTCCAAACAATAGTACTCAAACTCAAAAGATACCTCCCCCAAACAAAGGTAATCAAGAAAATGCCACTTTCATGGGACATTCTGCTTGTTCAAACAATGTAACAAGAAACACTGAGATTCTTTTACCAACTATTACTTTGGACTTAGTGAATAGTGAGGGTAGTACCACTCCAGTGAGATGTCTTATAGACTGTTGTTCTCAACAAACATTTGTTTCAAAAAATGTAGTTAATAAATTGGGTTTGACACCAAACCCGAATGAACAAAACCTCAATATTGCGTCCTTTGTTAAGGATAACTCGGACAAAAATAGCTATAAGACAATTGACCTGGAACTACATTTAGAAAGTAAATTCAAGAAAATTGAAGCAGTTATTATTTCTAAAGTAGGACAAAACAAACTGGTTATACCCAAACTAGAACAAACCATAAATCATTTGAAAAAACACTACAAAATAGCTGATAGACATATCACTAACAACACAGTAGCTAACATTGAAATGCTAATAGGGGCAGATTATATTAATCTTATTCATAAGGGCATAGTAGAGATAGGTAATGGTATAGCTATTCAGACTCCATCAGGGATAGCCCCTTTGGGTGACCTATCAGAATACAACCTAGACCTAAACCAAAACAGTGCATGACCAACAAATACTATGTGCCTCAACTCAGTCCTACATAACACCTGTAAGAATAGCAACACTTTGAATAATATTATCTCAACGACAACAAAATCTGAATTATCTGAAGTCTATGAACACTCTCAAAACATTATGCAACAAGGTAACTTTGAACTTAGAGAGTGGATTTCAAATAATGAGGATTTAAACAAAAAGATTTTAAAGGATAATAATGGTCTTACTGAGCCATCAGACAGAGTTAAAACTTTAGGTATGAACTGGTATTTGGATGCAACTTCTAACAGTCATGATTCAATCTGTACTAAAGGTTTTAAACTTGATGAGGAAGCAAATACTAAAAGACAAATATTATCAGAGGCTTCCAAAATTTTTGATCCTATGGGTCTATTCCTGCCTTCAACAATAAAATCAAAGATTCTCCTCCAAGAAATTTGGAGGACAAATGTTGGGTGGGATGATCCAATAACAAATGAAAATCAAAAATCTTGGAAGAAGTTAGCTACTGATTTAACAAAAGTGCAGAACATTAAAATTCAAAGGTGCTGTGGGTTTAGGGATAAGCCCCAGAGGCTTCATGTGTTTGCTGATGCAAGCACACAAGCTTATGGGTGCTGTGCGTATCTTGTAAGCCCTACAGAAAGTCATCTAATTTATGCAAAAGGGAAAGTTGCACCTCTCAAACCTACCCGAACCATACCTCAATTGGAACTATTGGCTGCTACATTAGCCATTAAAACCATTTCATTGCTTAAGGATGCTTACTATGATGTGTTCATAACTAATATCCACGTCTGGCTTGACAGTCAGATTTGTCTTGCCTGGATACGGAATGATAGCATTAATAGTAAGAATATCTTTGTAAGAAATAGGCTAAAAGAAATAGCTGACGCTAATGAAAGCCTACAAGTAAACTTTCACTATGTTCCAACTAAACAGAATCCAGCAGACTTTCTGACCAGAGGTTTATCCTACAAGTTGTTGAAGTCAAACAAAACTTGGTTTATGGGACCTAAGTGGCTCTGTAATACAGACCAATGGCCTGTGGAACAAGTTAACTTGACATTAAATTTAATCTTTTCAAATGAAAAGGTTGAACCAATCACTAATTATGAAAAGTATTCTGATTTCAACAAACTTGTCAGGGTGACAGCCTACTGTTTGAGGTTTGCTCACAACTGTTTAGCTACAATTAACACATAAAGTGGAAGTATATTCCGGTTGCCTCTCCTTGGTATGGTTCTATCTGGGAGAGGAATATACAAACAGTAAAGAATTGCTTGAAGAAAGCAATTGGCAAAAAACAGATACACTTATTTGGGTTACTCACTCTCCTGGCTGAGATTGAGAACATCATTAACAATAGACCACTCACTTATGTGAGTGACAACATTAATGACCCAGAACCATTAACTCCAAATCATTTGATTCTGGGAGAACAAGTTAGTCTCCTGCCGGACTACAATATAGACTCTTCAGAAGACCCAAACTGGACTCAACGACATGATGAGCTCCAGACGAAGTTACAACATTTAACTAGAGTTAAAGCTCATTTCATTAAACAGTGGAAAACTGAGTACTTGATGGGTCTAAGGGAGAGACATAAACAAATGACTAAGAAGGATTGGTCTGACACAATTAAGGTAGGGGACCTTGTTCTCATACATGACAGTACTCCAAGACAAAACTGGCCTCTGGCTAGAGTTTCAGAACTCAGACCAGGGGCAGATGGGGTAACAAGAGTGGTCAAATTAAGGACTTCAACGGGTGACACAACAAGAGACATTTCTCTTTTGTACCCTTTAGAGTCTGGACCCAAAACAATGGACTTTGGAGAACCTTCTCCACTGACAGTAACAACTGGAGACACTGAACTTCCAGTAACTATTCCTTTGACAGTAGGAGTGGTAACGCATCCTACTACAACATTGACAGAAACAAGACCTCAGCGACAAACAGCATTAAAGGCGCGACTATTTTTACAACAAAAAATAGATGCTGGGGAATTGTAATTTAATCTTCTAACTTTCATTTTTTATTTTCTTATGGTAAAGACCATAGACAGTTTCATCCTATGGATGTATATTTTCTCTTCTAATTAAATGCTACACCTTCTCCATGAGAAGGTGAGGACAGGCACTGTTAATCAGATTAACAGGCATTTACAGTTAAATAGTTAGCTAGTCTACACTCAGACAAAAATTGGTGACAATGACACCAAACTTTTTATCTCCCGGGGCCCCCAGTATATGAAAAACTGATGAGTGGGTAGTTGGGAGGTAACGAAAATGGTTCACTGAGTAGGTAGGTAGTTAATCTAACAATTATTAAATTCCTTTTATGTCAATAACTGGGTGGAAGAAACCAATTGGTTGCTCACCAGAGTTATTCTCCACACTAGTATTTATATACTGTGTGGGAGGAGCGTGCTCGGTAATGGAGATACATTACCGCTCAACCAACCGGGAATAAACCAAGACAACGCTGGTACAAGAAGCCCCGCGAAGAGGAGAACAAAGGGAGAACGCAAACGAAGAACGGGGCGAGAGGACGTACCAGCAAAGTACGCTCTCGAATGAGACAACCGGAGAAGGGAGAGACTGTAATAACTAAAAGTAAGTGACTAATATGAGTTTTTACACCAAACAGTTAAGAACATTAAATTAAGCTGGGTCAGACAAGTTAGGCCTACATTGTGACCTAAGACCCAGCATCAACTCATAGCTTAACAAAGGTGAAGGTAGATTGCCCTAACCTAATCTTGTGAGGAATCCTACTGTGGACCTCAATTTATCTGCCCGCTCTGGACCATTCCCGGAATCTCTAGGCTGACCCCTCTAGGCTAGACTTGATCTACTCTATAGTTAGACTGGAGATATAAGGGGTGGGTTAATTGTGGACCAATTCATACAGAGCATTTTTCGCAGAATTTTCCTACGGCGAAAATGTTTACGGCGAATTTTCCGGTCACGCTGGGAACAGTCTTTGGTTTATCCATAGTCTGGGTCTTATTTTGTGTTGGAATATTTCTCAATTTGTAATTAGTTAGGATATTGGGAAAATGTTTTCTGATATCTTCAAGATTAGGATAATTTTCTCCCGTCTTTAGAACTAAAATATCTTTAACCCTCAAAGGAAGGCACCTAAGAACTATGCCTTGTATAATCCAAGATGAAGCTTTAATATCTATCTCATTGCTAACCAGTTGTCCTATAATAGCTTCTAATTTTGTGTAAAAAATTTCCATATCACTATGGTTATCTTTTATGGGTGCAAAATCAAAAATTTGTTGAGATAATTCATATACAATCTCATCTTTATTAATGTAATTACGTTTTAAGAGATCAATAGCTACTTCATATGAATTCCCTACGGCTGGTAAATAGGCTATCAGGTTATAGGCTGGGCCTTTAAGGAAACTAGTTAAGTAGCTAAACTTATCAACAGTTGAAATATAAGGTTTATTACCTATTAAACTCTCAAATTTGTCAATGAAAGATGGGAATTGTACCGTGTCCCCTTCAAATGTTGGTACTAGCAAAATGGGTAACTGAGCCCTCAATTCTTGTGACTCAGGATTTAGCATGCCACTTAAATTTTGTTGAAGGTTAGCTCTACTTTGATTAAAATCAGAATTAGGTTTATTTGGTATTAAGTCAGTCAAACGAGACCGTAGTCTCCTTATTTGCTGTTCAATTGAGATTACCTGATCATCATTTATCAGCGTAAAGGTCTATCAATTGTTCTTCAGCCATTTCGGATTCAACTAACTTTGAAATACTCTCATCAATGGCTATTATTTCCTTCTTTTTAGTTTCCAATTTAAGAATTACACACTCTAAATCTTCTTTACCTGGTTGTGTAATATTGTTAAAAGTGTTCACGGCCTTTGTAACAGCTCCCAACTTTGCCCCCCTTTTCTTTTTTAACTTTTTCAATTCCGCACTGTCCATGTTTAAGTCAAAATTGTTTAACTGGGATCGTAATGAAATAGAGGACAAGAAGAAATTACCAGAGAAGAGAGAGCACAGACAAAACAGTCAAGTTTAAATTTGGTTTAATCCCCCCCAAGTACTTATGTGTCACTCAGGTCTAAGCTTATAAGAGAATGAGACTCCTTAAATGTAAATGTTTCCTAGTTAGGCCCTAGGTTGTAGACCTAATTAGGCTTGATTAGGTTAGGCTTAGGCTTAGGCTTAGGCTAGACCATTTAGCCTAATTCTGCAATTTTTGTTAAGTAAGGTTAAGGTTTGTAAATTCCCCACACACGGACCACCAATGTGAAAAATGCTCTGTGTGAATTGGTCCACAATTAACCCACCCCTTATATCTCCAGTCTAACTATAGAGTAGATTAAGTCTAGCCCTGTAGGGTCAGCCTAGAGATTCCGGAAATGGTCCAGAGCGGGCAGATAAATTGAGGTCCACAGTAGGATTCCTCACCAAACTAGGTTAGGGCAATCTACCTTCACCTTTGTTAAGCTATGAGTTGATGCTGGGTCTTAGGCCACAATGTAGGCCTAAGTTGTCTGACCCAGCTTAATTTAATGAGTCTTCTAAGTTAGAGGTTAGAAGATCCAACTGGGCTAAAAACACAATTAGTCACTTACTGCTAGTTATTAGAGAGTCCCTTTTCCCGTCTTGTTTGTTTATTAAGAGCGTACTTGCTGGTGGGGATCTTATTTCTTGTCTGTTCTTCTCCCTTCCCTCGTTCCGTCTTATCGCCCCTTTCCTCGTTTTCGTTCTCCTTTGTTCTCCTTTTAGCGGGGCTTTTTCCACCAGCGTCGTCTTGGTTTTTTCCTCGGTTCGTTGATCGGTAATGTATATCTATTACCGAGCACGCTCTTGTCACACAGTATATAAATACTAGTGTGGAGAATAACTCTGGTGAGCAACCAATTGGTTTCATCCACCCAGTTATTGACATAAAAGGAATTTAATAATTGTTAGATTAACTACCTACCTACTCAGTGAACCATTTTCGTTACCTCCCAACTACCCACTCATCAGTTTTCCATATCGATGCAGGTTAGTGAAAACTTTGACTTGTCTGAATTGAGACAGAGGTTGTAAAGGGAAGCGGCTTGCATGAAGTGAGCCAGATTGCGATCGTGCTCCTCCTTCGTCTTCCCGCAGATAGTAATATCATCGAGATAGGCGTACGTACCGGATAGGTTGTTATCAGCGGTGAATTTGTTCATGAAGCGTTGGAGAGCTGAGACCCCATTGGTAACACCCATTGTATTCGTTTAAACTGGTAAAGATTATTTCCAGCTTGGAACGCGGTGTACGGGCGATCAGTGGGGCAAATTTCAATCTGGTAATAAGCCCTAGATAAGTCGATAATACTGAAAAAGCGATGCTTCGCGATGCTATGGACCACATCTTCGATCCTTGGCAGAGGATAAGCATCGGAAGAGTGTACCGATTTATCTTATCGCTTTTGTGTAGTTTCAGGAAAGGCAAGCTGAGAATAATTTCAGTGCATGAATTAGGAAGCACAGTCAGTTTGACATTGTCATAAACACGGCCATTCAGTGACAGATTGGCGACGCAATAGCTGGACAGTTCCACCGAAAAAGACGCAGAAGCCATAGAAACTACAGACGGGCGCTTATGTATGAGAAGCCGCATAGATGACGCTACTGTCTCGTTGATGAAGTTCTCCGAGCTACCGGTGTCGATCAGCCCTCGTAGTAATCGTTCATTCTCATTCACCTGGACAGCAACAGTAGATGGTAGTAAGTCGCCAGGGCAAAGCTGCCGATCATCTCTAGGATGACGTGGGCCACCACAATTGTAGCATGCTTGCCTCTTTTTCGCAGTGAATTTTGAGGAAGCAGCGGCAGCCAAAGGTTTAACTTCGTCTTCATCATCAGTGTTCGGAACGGCGGCCAAAACAGAATCGCCAGATGCTGCAGCCGCTGTAGGTCCAGCCGCGCATGGCGGTGCCAAGTACGACTCCGATCTCAGCAGCACCTGCTCCAGCGCTCGGGCCTGCTGCGTAGCAGTTGCCAGGTCAAGCTGCTGATTCTCAAGCAGCCGTGCACGAATATTCGGAGACTTTAGGCCGCGTATAAATGAATCTCTAATAGACTCATCACGATAGGTTGCAGCAGTCACATCCTTGAAGCTGCAATCCACAGCAAGGCCGTTGAGTGCTTCGAGATACTGGTCGATTGACTCATCTGGTAGTTGCACTCGGGTTGAAAGCAAGTGACGAGTGTGAATCTCGCTGGGAGTTTTCACATAAGCAGCCTGTAATAGTTCATAGCCCTGGAGTAGTCTGTACATCCTCAATTATATCTGCAACATTGGGCCCAATGTACAGATACAGTACTTCCAGCCTGTTTGGTGTCAGTTCAGAAATAGTATTGAGAAAGTAATGAAAATTCCTGTACCATAGCTTTGCAGCATGAGGATCAGAGGTAGCCACGTCAAACTTGTCCAGGCGTATAACTTTATCCATTTAGTTGAATAAATTGTAATGTATTGTGGTGTAGGTTTCAATCAAACGAAATCCCTATACTATAGTATAGTAAGGGTTTATTCAACTAAATCAACATTACAGCTGAAAAGAACAGAAAAGAACAATTAATAACTCATACCAACATTAATAAGGTATAGAGAAAAGAATAATAATAAAGAATACTAATAATGATACAGTAGCTGAAAATAGTCCCAATAAAGCAAAACACACAACATCGTGTATAATCAAATTTTCTGCTTTCGGCAAATAATTGTTCGCATTTATTTTTCCGTGTATAAGCAAAGTGGCGCTGGACAAACACGCGTTGGACGAGGGTTTACGTGTACCAAATTTATATTTAATGGCTGAAGTCCCAGGGAATAAGATTAAAAAGCGGGAAGTAAAGGGGAAATTATAGATTGGGGGGGAGAGGAGGAAAATCTAATTTCTTAAAAGTTTTTAATTAATGAAGCGCCGTCAAGTTTCTCATAACTATGTCCTAATGATGAAAGATTTAGACTCGCTCTTTACGGTACGTCATCTTTTGAAGTAGAGTCAGTCTCCACAAAATTAGTGTTTAGGCGATTATGTCATCTTGTGAACTGAAGTCTCCACAAGATTTTTTTTTTTTTTGAGAGGTTGCTCCTCTTCAGGCTCGTCGTTCAAACATGTCCATCGACCGCCGTATCGCAAGACCATCCGTCTGAGGCATACTCGGCGGTCGCTTTTATACACTCATTTGAGTAAGCGATGCAATTTTTCCGTTACTTGCCGACTTCATGCTTCGCATAACATTTGTGAATTTCCTTTCGTTTTTAATTGACTCTATTTTTTCGTAACACTTCAGTGAATCTTTTTAAGAATGCAAGAGTTTAGAGAATCTAGAGAATCAAGGTCAAAGTTATGTTCTTTTGGGTCAATCCTATCCTGTTTTTATTATTGTATTTATGAAAACTTAAAGATTTATTTGGATTATTATTGCTATTCTAGCTACATTTATTTCACTCCGCCTTTTGTTCTTCCTAATCAAATTATTTAACTTATTTCTTAACTGCCTGGAGTTATGTAAACTCACTAAGCTATTACTACTTTTAAACTCCCTGAATGTTCTTTTCTTATGTTTAATAAAGTTAGCTATTCATTTTTCTACCAAAGAAGATTTCCTGATCTTGTTATTCCTAGCAATTCTAAAGAGAATACATGTACTGTAAGTTGTATATCCTTCAAAACCTTTTTGAGTCTAAACCACATCTCAATAGCATTTTCATTGGCAAATTCGTTATCCCATGTTATTGACCCGAACAACTCTCTAAAATTTACTATAGTTACCTTTCAAGGAGCTAGGAACTAAATTGTCATTATTGACTAGATCCTTATTTAATTCTATCTTAAAACAATAGAATGTTCATTATTTTGATGTCAGAACAAGAACCCAAAATGTGTGGAATTTTAAATTCCACACATTTTGGGTTCTTATTTCAAAATTTTGACTCCCCCCCTCCCCCATGTCACGGTCACAAACTATATGTAAAATTGTAAAAAAAAATACAGTGAAATAACATATATTTATTTAAAAATTCATTCAAATAGTAGCTTTTTTGTTAATATCTAGCAATGCAAGCAGCCAGATGTATGAGAATTTACGTTTTTCAGCTACATAATATTCACTAGTCGACAAAAAGAATCCAGCTATTATGCAGCTAAGGGCAGACATGGGGCTGATTACAAAATTTGCTTATGATTTGATTATGATTAGTGGGGTGCGAAGTTTTTGATTTTGATTTGATTATGATTAGTGGATTTGCAAAAATGTTGATTATGAATTGATTATGATTAGTGGGCTCGAAAAATTTATGATTATGATTTGATTATGATTAACATTTTCCATTATGATTAGATTATGATTACATAGCTTAAAAATGTTGATTAAAACTTGAATTTGTTTGCCACAGTTTAATATGATTAAATTATGATTACCATCTCAGATATTGATTATGTGTATTTAAATATGGAATCACAAGTATGATAATAGCATACAAACAGAATATGTTAATGAATAAATGTACAGTGTATACAGCAGTATTCTAGTATATGCAGGGCCGTTTCTAGCCATTAGGAGGCCCTAAGCAGTATACTCATTTGAGGCCCCACCCCTCCATCCACCAACTCACGCCTTACTACATCACCTCAGCACACACGTACAAAAAATGGCTGTGTTAATAAAAAACAATTATGAAACAATTTTAATGAAACATTTATGTCCAAAACAACAAATATGTACTTCAGAAGATATACAGAAAAAATACTCTTCGTGAAATTCCTGAAAATTAGCTTATACATTTAGAATAAATGAGACAGAAATATGTATAAAAAAATAATGCAATTATCAACTACCAAACAATTACTAACTCGACGATACAATCGTGTAATAGCTAACAGTTATACAGAACAGTTTGTATCTTCAAAACTTTTGCCTCCTAGATTTTTTTCTGGGCAAAATCATCAATATCATCATCATATGAAATCTCCCTGCCAACGTCCTGGTTGATGCTTATGATGCCAAGGCCACTGAGGCGATCCTGCCCCATTGATGATCTGAGGTAGTTCTTGATTAGCTTCATCTTAGAGAAGTTCCTCTCGGCTGACGCTACTGTCACAGGTAGAGTGCAGGCAATTCTTAGTGCAACCCAGAGATTGGGGTATAGTTCCTCCAGTTGCTTCTGGTGAATGAAAGAGAGAAGCTCCAATGCAGTCATGTTGTGTGAAGGTAAAGTCGGCAAGTTCTTAATTTCGAGGGCCGGTTCTCTTCCATCAATGTCAGAGTCAGCTCCAGAGCTCAGTATCTTAGAGAGCTTTTCACACTTGCAGGACAAGTCTTCCTTGTTCATTGTGGTGAAGTTTAGGAGAACCCCAAATATGTCTCTCACATCATCTAATGTTTTGAATCTCTCACTTATTGACCCGATGGCACAATCCACCACCACATTGAAAAATTTGACTTCCAGCCTCTTTAAGGCTTCTGTAAATGGTTCGTCAGGAGCTTCGTTCTGAACTATTTTCATGGCCTTTCAGAAGCGAACCAACGTTTATCCAGTCTGAAAGTCCATCCGTAATTAGTTTGTACGACTTCCTTGAAAACAACTTGCAGTAGAAGCAATAAAGAGCATCATTCCTTCTAGAGTACATCAGCCAACTTCGCTTTATTTTTTCCCATTAATTAATGTTCTGTACATGTGATGAACGCTTCTACCGTCCTCTCTTTTAGGGAATGTGAAATCTGGATTGATTTGAAATGGTCCTCGAGACACCAGATCTGTCTTCAAGGCATCTGACAGGACAACTGGCCAGTCATACGGATCAAGCGGTGGAGCAGATCTTAGTTCTTGTTGCTCAGTAGAAATACCTGTGTGTGTGTTTGAAGCTGAACAGAAATGGGCCACTTGTTGGTTCATCAGGCTCTACTTCTACTGGTGTTTGAGGTTGCATAGAGGATGGTCCTGCTGTTGGCTCATGATGCTCATCAGGCTTTGCTGAGGATGGCTTTCCCAGATATTTCAATAGTGCTCCTGAGAAGAACATAACATTACATATTCTGTTAATTTTTGCTAAAATACTCTTTCTTATCTTGTTTGATATATAATTGATCTGTGTGAACAGAATTTGAGGTGATGTGATCCATTAAATTTCACATTTCGAAATATTATAAATATTACAGAGATTAGCTTACTCTACACGATTCCTGAGCACTTGCCTAGCTTGATGGTCTACCTAACCTAGTTGCCTGAACTGTAATCATAAGAATATACAAGTGGCACATCTCACCTGTGCTACTGGAAAGCTTCTCCTCCTCCATTTTCTTCTTTTTCCGTTTTTCAGCTCCTGATGGATAATGTCGTTTCATTTTCCAAGATGCACGAAGTCACATCTAGTTAACCACAACTAATCTGCTAAATAATAATAATAATGATAATAATAATAATAATAATAATAATAATAATAATAATAATTGTTATAATTGTAACGTTAATCGAATACATTCAAATAATCAGACCATTTAGGTTTTAACCAACAAAATTCACATTATCTGAAAAAGATGAGAAAAGAATTAATAAACTTGAAACATAACGAAAATAATCGTAGGTTTTAAAGTGTTACAAAATCTCTTAATAATTAGTAAATTAGTGAAATAATGTTTTACAATACTAGAAAAATTAAGCATTTAGGAAAGTATAAGCATATCGTAAGAATAAAGTTAAATAATACAGAAATAAGATCTCACAATAGTTATTTACACATAACGACCAAAACGTTTCGTTTGTCTCCGTTTTATCACATTTGTCTCATACAAAAACTTTAATTAATACGACGACAATAATAATAATAATAATAATAATATTAATAATAATATTAATAATAACTTCAGCTATATTCCTATTCTTGCCCACTGAGCTATGACCTGGAAGCCTGTTTAGGGGCCCCCTAGTAGCAGCGGGGCCCTAAGCGGCCGCTTAGTCTGCTTATGCCAGGAAACGGCCCTGAGTATATGTACTATATTTTACACTCAAAAAGTCACAAAAGAAAATATATTACGTAAAATTATTCTTCCATCATTATCACATGGTGAAGTTACAATGAACGATTGATATGTTTATTACATTTTACATAATACACTTTAATCATTGAATAATCACTGATTATAACATTCATAATTTTGATTATGATTTGATTATGATTATAATATTTTCTAAAAATGTTATTATAATTTGATTATGATTACATATATTTTCTAATTTTTGTATTATGAATTGATTATGATTGCATAATCACCATCATGGATTAAGATTATTTGATTATGATTAATAATCAACCCCATGTCTGGCTAAGGGGCGTCTCGGCTTTATAAACATACACTACCCTTTTCGACTTTAGAAATATATGCACATCACACTACAATTAATTATATACTGGGAAATATCATTTTATGGTAAAGTTTAAGGAAATTATGTTAGAAAAAATTAGGTTAGGTTGGATGGGTTAGGTTAGGTTAGGTTGCTTTAATTGGTGATAATTATTGTTTTTTCTGCATTATTTGGTGATAATTCTTGGTTTTTTCTGCTACTTTTTCGTGTTTTGTGCAGTGGTACTTGTCTCTCCAAAAACGAAATGGGACGATTTGGCGCTGAGCCGTTTGGGCGCCGCTGTTTGGCCGCCACAGTTTGGGCACCGCCGTTTGGGCGCAGAGCCGGTTTGGCGCCGCCCCCAGGTTTACACTCAGGACTTAACATTTAAAATATATAAACAATTGAAACAATAAAAAATTATAAAGATTTATTTAGAACCATCATTACAATATTTTTATCTGCCCCCTTGACGATTGGTTAGGTTCAGTCATGGTATTTTCATTAAAACTAACAAAAATATCACAACTTAACCTAACCCATCGTCACTGCCCGGTTAGGTCAACTATACGCCCTTGACGATTGGTTAGGTTAAGTCGTGATATTTTCGTTAGTTTTAACAAAAATATCACGACGATTGGTTAACCTAACCAATTGTCAAGGGGGCAGATAACGGAAAAGTACCCATATTATATATACACACCTTATAATACACTGATTCTTTTGCTCGCACCGCTAAAAAAGTAACGAAGGGTCGCGCTTGCTACATTTATCAAACACATACAAATATCCATTATGTGAAAACTTCTGTTTCCCTTTCTTACTTGATATATTTTCAGACATTTATGCTATTAAGGGCAACAACACAACTTATCTGGAAAGACAGACAGCACTTCAGATTAATAACCAAGTATTACTATTTAATACTTAATACTAATTAACGACGGCGCCAAACCGGCTCCGCTCCCAAACGGTGGCGCCCAAACGGCGGCGCCAAATCGTACCCGACCGATCCAAAACACCTTAAAACTGGTGTTTTTTCATAATTCCACAACTATTGACAATAGCTACTACACAAAGCCTGAAAAAACATGCAGAAAAAAAAAATTATCACCGAACTCGGCGACGCCTCTTAGCTGCATAATTACCAAGAATCCTATCAATATTTTAGTTTTTACATTAAACTTTTCAAAATGTTAACATAACGCAAAATTCTTTTTGTGATGTCACAAAAATTTTAGACCTCCCCTCCCCTCTGTCACAAAAGGTCACAAAATTACAGACCCCCCTCTCCTCTAAAAGCGTGACATCATTTATGGTCGTCCCCTTAGGTGGTTAGTTACTAACAGGCGGTAGCTCGCTATCGCTCGCAACCGTTGTACAACTTGGCCCTCCGGGCGGGTAGCACTGTGATCCGCGAGCTACAAAATTTTAAAAAACGCCTTAACCCCTACCACTCTCCCCATTACCCCCACTCCCCCATTACCCCCACACACAAAAGTAAAAAGCGCCATTATCCCCACCCAGGTTCGTACCTAAAGTATTTGGCACCCGGGGCGGATCCTTCCTTTGGCACCCACATAAATAATTTTAAAATTTAAACACACAGAAAAATGTATTATGTTTGCAAATAGATTTTTAAACAGTACAGTACTGTCATAAGCAAATTGGAAATAAGAAAAATGCAGGACATTAAAAATTCAGTGAACAGGTAATACTGCATTTTATTTTATACAAAAAACACAGGAAATTCAGTCTTAACGCTCAGCCTATTCTTCAAAGGTAAATAGAGAGGATTTACAGTCTCTGCTTTCGAGCCTTAATTTCTGCAAATTGATCAATGACCTCATCAAAATTCACCTTTTTTGCATATTCATGTTCAATTGAAAGTAAAGCCAGATTTGTCAATCTTGTCTGACTCATTGTCGAGCGAAAGAAATTTTTTATCAATTTCAGTTTGGAAAAACTTCTTCACATGAAGCAATAGACACACAGACAGTCAAAAAGACTCTCAAACACAGTGACAAGCTTGGCAAAGATTCACAAAAATCCCATTTCACAATAAACTCCAGAAACTGCAATGTTGTCCATTTCTTTGCCTCTTCAACGCTGATTTTGGCAGCTTCCAAATGCCTCCGAAGTCGTCCAATTTCCACACTGATATCTTCATCAGAGAATTCATCGAAAATCTGAGTCAAATTTGGAATATACTTCCGAAGTTCTTCTTCTGTCGCAACAACCAAAGTGTTTGGCTGAATAACAGCGAAGATTGACAGAATTTGATCCATTGCCTTAGAACGAATCTCCAATTCTTGATGAAAGCGATCAAGACATTCAAACATAGCCCTTTTTACTTCCTCTGGCAATGTGAGACCAGCATCCTTTGCCATTTCTCCTGGCATCCTTTTTCGGAGCTTTACTCTCCCTCTTCTCTCCATAGAAATGTCCATTTCCTCACACTTTGTAGTTGCATAACGAATGGCCCTCTCCACAGTTTCATTGCTCTGATCTTCAAGAAACAGTTTTAGAGCTTGGAGCTTCACAATGCACTTTTCAAGGCTGATTCCAACTGTTTGCAAATACTTTTGTGTGAGATTAATTTCTTCCGGGACTTCAGAGTTCACACCAGAAAGAAAGATAACTCAAAAAAGAGAAATCACATACAGCAGACAGCAAAATCTGAGCTGATCCTCTTGTGTCCACATTTTCTTTGGGATCGCACAGTACTTCAAGGGTTGAGGTCAGCTTTTCAAAATTTGCCTTCACTGGTTTCACAGCGTCATAATGAGCACTCCATCTTGTCTGTGAAAGTCTTTTGACTGTCATGCCTACATTCTCCATCAGCACTTTCCATCGATGAGTTGAGACTGAAAAGAAGGAATAGACTCTCTCCGAGGTTCCAAAAAAAGTCACACATGAAGAAACGCTTCCAAATGAGTGCACTCCGCAAAGGTTCAGAGAATGATTTGCACAAGGCACAAACAAAGCCTTGGGATTAATCTCTCTGATCTTTGACTGAACACCACCATGAATCGCAGCCATAGTTGCAGCGTTGTCATATCCTTGACCACGGCACAGGTTTATGTCCAGTCCATCTCTCTTCAGATGTCTCAGGATATCCCCTGTGAGCTCAGCAGCAGTCTTTCCGGCAATAGGGAAGAAGCCCAAGAATGATTCCTTTACTTCAACTTTGTCACATTCAATATGGACGTATCTGATCACTTCACACATCTGATCAGTGTGGGACATCAGCAGTGATGGGCATCGATACATGAAAAGCGCTAAAGCGATACCGATACATCGATACATGAAGAACGTCTTAGGCGATACCGATACATCGATACTTTCTAGATGTCTTAAGCGATACCGATACCGATACATGCATCGCCGGTACATTTTTAGAATTATTCATTTAATATGTAGGTATTAGATATTATTGTTTATACTAGTAATTTGTACGCACTGTAAGTAAAATCAACGACATTTTAATGGGTTTTATAGATGTAAATAAAAACAATTGCTTTATTTAATGAAAGTATGTTTTAATTTTGTAGGATACATGAATGACTGAAAATATTACACTAACAATTAAAAGTAATTACTATTACCCTTCAAAAATACCAGCTGGCTAAATATTTAAAAATTCTTATTAATGTATCGATGTATCGAAGTATCGATTTTTTTCGATACATTTAAGAAAATTGACCTTAGCGATACCGATAAATCGATACTTTTGTCAAGTAGCTAAAGTGATACCGATACCGATACAAAAGTATCGATCGATACGTATCGGCGATACATGTATCTAGATACTGCCCATCACTGGACATCAGGAGTACTGTCAAAAAGAATCCAAAAATGCTGCTCAGAAGCCTCATGGTCAGACACCTTTGGGTTTAGCTTCCACCATGCTTGAAACCCAGTGACAAAACTGGATGTTCCAATTCCTTTGTCATCAAGAGCAAACAGCCTGCAGCAAAAACAAAACAAACTTTCTTTTGATGGAGAGTAAACCATCCATGTTCTTAAAACTTTCTCGCCATTTGGCAGAGCCTTATAGAACCATGCAGTGGTCAGCTGTCGACTCTTCCCTCTGGATTTCTCTCCTTGTCTTTGAACTGCACTGAAAGGTCCATCCCTATTTTGGAAGGGTTCACTTCCCCTCTTAATAAGATCAACTCTCAGGTCATTTGGAACTGGGATTGGCCAAGCAGCGACATCAGAATAAATTGAAAATCTATCCGTCTCCTCTTCTTCATCAGAGTCTTCCTCCTGTTGGTGTGGATTTCTGCTGGCGTTTCCTTCCTCTTCATCAGTTTCACTGCTTTTAGAAGATGAATTGCCATCCTCCAATCCTTGCTCTCTTTCATTTGAGTCCTATTGTGAAGATGCTTCTTGTATTTGCCCTTCAGATTCACCAGGCTGAATATCTTCAGGACTTTCTCCTATTGCAGTTGATGTTGAAGACGTCACATACTTCAGAATTGATCCAGACATTGCCTGAGCCACCTCTTCTCTTGTCTTCTTCATTTTTCTTTGTTGGAATCCACTGGGTCGATTTCGCTTCATAGTGGATGTTTTCTGCAAAATTTTAGAATCAAAAGGTATTGTGAAAAAACTATATAGGGTTATGGGTTGATTGCCTGATACCCTCATCCGTTGAAATTTCCAGTAGATTTCAGTGGAGAGTTAACGACAAAAGCCCTGTTTTTTCGTTAGAGAGTTATGTATATGTAGGTCTTCAAAGGACCTCTTTGTTTATTTGCCTTCAGTATTTGCGCTGCCTAATGGTAAAGAAAGGAATTGCCTTACCTTATTTCGTTGGGCCTCGCTTCTGTTTCGATGTAGGGCGCGACGATCTTTTTCGATGTAGGCCGTGGTACGATGGAGCTACACAATGAGTAGACAGTCACTATTTAAACACCTGAAGGAACAGGCCTATCCTTCTTATAGTTATTAAGTTTTATATCAAGAGGATTTCACTCAGAACTTATAGGAAGACAAAGCACATCTTCCTTGCTTAAAGCATCGCTGTCACTTAAGCAGCTCCGAGCGAGCCGCTATAATATCGTTAGGAATCTGCTGATTCTTCAAAATTCGTTGACTCGTCTCTCGATGTAATTTTCATGAGTTGGGTTAGGTTTTCTTGTTGCTATGCAGGCCCGATGCTTACATATGGGTGCTATGTATGTATGGCAATCATTTCATTCCCAATAGGCTATGTCGCCAATCCCGAGGCAATTTTGTATAGATATTTAATTCAATTAATTAATAATTTATATTTAATTAAGAAATAAAGGTACCACATACGATACCATGTTGTAAGCGTGTATAGTTTTTCCATAGGTATAAAGCATGAACATGCATAACAAGCATGAACTATTATGACTTGAAATACATTAACTGAACAAATTATCTGTGATTATTATTATTATTATTATTATTTAACAGTATATCCGGTAAATAAAGAAGTAAAAAAATTTATTACAAAAGAAAAGCTTCAAACAAGTGGTTCTCAAACTTTTTCCAACCAGATACCCATTGAGTTATCAGATTATCAACCCAGACAAGCAGAGACAATTAATTATCAATGCCAATGCATTAACACTAATTCACTATAGTATGGTATAACGCTAGCTATTATAATTGATATCATTATTTAATAAGCAGTAAGCATTAACAACATATTAAATATACAATGATACTACACTGGACATTGTAAAATTGTTAAACTTGACTAAGCCAATATGCATTAATATTAATTCAATATAGAATAGTACTGTAGTTGCTGATGTAAATCTGAAACGGTGTTTACTATATTAAGCATGTAAGCATTAACACATCTCCATGCAGTCACATCATCACCCTCTCTGTCTTAACATCACCATGTAGTTGCATTAAAAAAAATCATGCAGTCATATCACCACCACCAGCACTTTATGCTTTATCATAATTATTTAATGAAACATACTTCATGTATGTGGAATCACAGTGTCAAGTGAACAAGACTTGGAATGTCAGTTGCAGCCAGCTGGCTATGTTCAACAACCTGATGACTAAAACGTCAACAAAGGTTCGCCTTTTGATGTAATTTTTATCAAATATTTAATTTTTCGTTTGTAAATTTTGTATTGCCAATAAAAATAAAAATTTATTTTATAGTGGAAATTAACATTAAGCTGTTGTAATAGTTTGAACATTTTTAAATTTTTTTCTTACTTTGGTGAATTTTTCATTTGGTTTGAAAACTTGTACTGGTATTTCAACTCTCCCGATGGCACCCCCCCCTCCTGGCTGTCACCCGGGGCGGACCGCCCCCCTCGCACCCCCTGCATTCAATTTAATAGTCCCTATTTGATACAAGATATTGAAAAACTGGAAAAAGTACAGAAACGAGCAACAAGAATGATCCCATCTCTAAGACAATTGACATATAAGGAAAGACTGGCGTATCTAAGCATGTTCTCATTAAAAAGGAGGAGGTTAAGGGGTGATATGATAGAGGTGTATAAAATGATAAAAGGGTTGGATAAGATATATTTTGATTCTCTTTTCATTAAAGATCACAATAATCAGACTAGAGGTCATAGTATGAAATTATTTAAGCCAAGATGTAGAACAAATTTAAGAAAACATAGTTTTACAAACAGAGTAATTAAGTTTTGGAACAGTCTGACAGAAGAAGTGGTGACTTCAGATACACTTGATTCTTTCAAAAGAAGGGACATCTGGTGATGGTGTTTAAGCCTATTTTTATTGCATGAATGGTACTAGTTTATTTCATATATATTATGTGCATTTGGGTGATAGATCCCACAGCTCAACACAGGTGTTGTGGGATATAGGGAGGCAGCATCTTGGGTTAGGGGATACTCTCTGTCCTTACACACCCTATTTAAAGAGATTCCTCTGCCGAGCGGTGCCCCCCATAGTACTGTGAGGTATTGAAAAACTCATGATCTTCACTTGCCCCACAAACACCTTTCTTATTCAAAAGGTTGGGGAACCTACGAGGTTGGACAGTATTTTAGATTTAGTAATAACTACGGATGATAGGCTAATTACTGATCTTCAAGTAATAGAACCGTTGAGCAATAGCGATCACAATATGGTAGAGTTTGTCCTCTCAGTAAGTCACTCGAAACCAACTAACTCGACTAAAATTCCTAGCTTCCAGCACGCAGACTTTAGTAAATTTCGAAATAAATTTTCACAGGTCAATTGGGAAAACGTAATGGGGAACTCCAACGCAAAACTAATGTGGGAATCGTTCGTAACGGTATTTAGGACTATAAATGAGGAATGTGTACCGTACAAAATTAAGCGTGCGAAAGTAAACAACAAGCCCTTGTGGTTTACTTCTAGAGTAGGAGACATTATAAAGAGTAGAGAGAGGGCTTATAGGCTATACAAGTGCGATAAAGATAATCTGTTGTTACGAAACAACTACATATCTCTAAGGCGTGAAGCTAAAAGTGTAATAAAAAAGTCAAAACGCGAATTTGAAATCTCCATAGCTCGTGACGGTAAAGAAAACCCCAAGCGATTCTTTCAATACGTCAATAATAGAAATCCAGTAAAAAGTGTCTTAGGTCCATTAAAAAATGTAAATGGAGATCTAGTCTCTGAAAACAAGGAAATGGCTACCTTGCTAAACGAATTTTTTACGCTATATTGATAAAATGAAAACGCGTAAATCACCGGGTCCGGATTCCATATATCCCATACAACTAAAAGAATTAAAAGATAGCATTGTTGTGCCGCTAACAAAGATTTTTAATGCGTCTATTTCTGAGGGGTGCGTACCAGATAATTTCAAGTTAGCAAACGTAACACCTATCTTTAAGAAAGGCGATAAAGGTGCGGCGGGAAATTATAGGCCAATCAGTTTAACGTCTGTTGTAGGTAAGCTACTGGAATCAATAATTAGGGATCGTATAGTCGAACACTTAGAATTCCACAAGCTAGTTAGAAATACGCAACACGGATTTAGGCGAAACAAATCTTGCTTAACTAATCTTTTAGAAGTTTTCCAAAGCGTGGTTAACGTTTACGATAGACATCGGGCGGTTGTTGTAGTGTATTTAGATTTTCAAAAAGCGCTTGACACCGTGCCGCACAAAAGACTCATTGAAAAAACTAAGGCTCATGGAATCAGGGGTGTAGTAATAAATTGGCTAGAAGAGTGGTTGCGAGGTAGGAAACAGAGGGTGGTCGTTGATGGAGCGGAGTCGTATTGGGCTAATGTAGCGAGTGGCGTTCCTCAGGGTTCTGTATTGGGCCCCTTGCTTTTTCTTATATATAACGACTTAGATGTCGGCCTAGTCAGTACAGTTTCAAAGTTTGCGGATGACACGAAGCTGGGGGGTAGGGCGATTAATGACGAAGATAGAGGTAAAATTCAGGCAGATCTGAATAAAATCGTTAATTGGTCAGTCACATGGCAAATGAGATTTAACGTTGATAAGTGCAAAATTTTGCATATAGGTTCGCGTAACCGTAATTTTGCGTATAGTATGTCAGGGAAAGATTTAACAAGCGTAGAGCAGGAAAAAGATTTAGGAGTTATAGCCACTGGTGATTTAAAAGTAGCGAAACAAAGTACAGCAGCGGTCAATAAAGCGAACAAAGTGTTGGTTTTATAGTTCGAAATTTTGAGTACAAATCGCGCGATATTATAGTTCCACTTTATAAATCATTAGTTAGACCCCATTTGGAGTACGCGGTCCAATTTTGGAATCCGCATATGCGCAAAGATATTGACAAAATCGAAAGAGTTCAAAGACGAGCAACTAAGATGATTCCGTCGCTTAGGTCAAAGTCGTACGAGGATAGGCTTAAGGAGTTAAAATTGACAACACTCGAGACTAGGAGGTTAAGGGGTGATCTAATCCAGGTTTTCAAAATTATGAATGGGTTCGATAACGTAGATAGAGATAGCTTTTTCGAAATATCTCAATATAATAGGACTAGAAATAACGGGTGTAAGTTGACAAGTAGAAGGTTCGAGACAGCAGTTGCGAAAAACTTTTTTACGCATAGAATAGTAAATAGCTGGAATAGTTTGCCGGTAGAAGTAATTAGTAGCACGTCTATAAACATGTTTAAAAATCGATTAGACGCATATGTTGATAGAAAGGGTATAGTTTAGGTAGTAAAATTAAGGCTTTCTGGGGATAGATCCCACAGCTCAACACAAGTGTTGTGGGATATAGGGAGGCAGCGTCTTGGGTTAGGGGATACTCTCTGTCCTTACACACCCCATTTAAAGAGATTCCTCTGCCGAGCGGTGCCCCCCATAGTACTGTGAGGTATTGAAAAACTCATGATCTTCACTTGACCCACAAACACCTTTAAATGGGAGACCCAAAATGGGTGCACACACATTTCTACATTACTGTACAGTCTTTACAGCCACACCTACACTTTTTCTCGTAAGTGTATATATTGTAATGTATATGATTGTAAATTTTGACTTGGTCCGCAATCGATATGGACCGTGACTTGATGGATACCGTAATAAAATTGACTGGATTCTTTGGATCTGATATATTTGCACGTCCGTTATAAATAGATATAGAGTGTAACATTTGTGGATAGTAGTCTATTATGACTTGATCCTCTGGATCCAGAGATTCTATCTTTAGTTTTAAATTGATAATTATTTAGTTTCGTGAAAATTGGTCGTTGCCAATTTACCGGCAGTTTTTACATAAATTTCTTATGTTCTTGTGGTTCGGAACCCACGTAAAATTGTAGGTCCCCTCCGCCACCACGGAGGACATACACAATACACGATTACGAACACAGTTAGGTAGACCAGCCATGAGTGGATCCTAGGGTCTTTGTTGGTCTGAAACATTATAACATTATAACATTATAACAAATGGGAGACCCAAAATGGGTGCACACACATTTCTACATTACTGTACAGTCTTTACAGCTACACCTACACTTTTCCTCCTAAGTATATATATTGTAATGTATATGGATGTAAATTGTGACTTGGTCCGCAATTGATATGGACCGTGACTTAATTTTGGTTGGCACGGTACTGGTATTGATGGGTACTATAATGAAATTGACTGGATTCTTTGGATCTGATATATTTGCATGTCAGTTATAAATAGATATAGTGTGTAACATATTTGTGGATAGTAGCCTATTATGACTTTGATCCTCTGGATCCAGAGATTCTATCTTTAGTTTGAAATTGATAATTAATTAGTTTTAAATTTATACTTAATTGGTTTTGTAAAAATTGGTTATTGCCAATGTACAGGCAGTTTTTACATAGTGGAGCCACCTCGATGGGCCGAAGTGGCCCCTAGTGTGCCCACTATAAAAATTTCTTATGTTCTTATGTTCTTATGTTCTTAGTACGCCACTGCCCCCACTACCCCCGGGGGGTAGCACTGTGACATATACTGCTACCCCACCTCCAGGCGGGTAGCAGTATATGTCACACAATGTGAAGCTCAAGATTTTCACGGCTGCGTTCTTTTCTGTAGTTTTATCGCGTTGCTGGGGCCTTCGAACCCAGTAATTGTGACCTAGCACCGGGAAACTTGACAGAGCACATCGGCAGCTCATGGGCTATCAGTTGGTAGTGGTTGCAGAATTTTCTGATGTGCCGTTTAGTCTGTGCATGGTTCCGAAGAAAGCGGACAGATGTGAAAAAACTATATAGGGCTATGGGTTGATTGCCTGTGCCCTCATCCGTTGGAAATTTCCAACAGACTTCAGTGGAGGGTTACCGACAAAAGCCCTATGCCCTATATAGTTTTTTCACATGGTGGCCCTGTGTATGGGGAACTAACCCCTCTACAATTTACACTGACACGCAGTGGCTAGGCTTACCTCATTGGCCTAACCCCAATTTCAACCGTAACCCCACTATAGTTTTTTCATATGGTGGCCTAAGCAACTGGGAACCGATTCCTTTACCTTTACACTAACCGAAAACAAAGGCTTGTTCATTTAACAGGCATAACTTATTTTAGGTCCTAAAAAAATAGGCCCGCAACATTAAGCCTATTTAATAGGTCCTACTCTTCAAACTCAAAACCTAGCCTTGTTAATTTAACAGGCTTAACTAATTTGAGGTCCTATAAAATAATAGACCCAAACATAAGCCTACTTGGTAGGCCCAACAAATAGGCCTATATAGTAGGCCCACCTAACTTTACATTACATAATAGGCCTACCTCTTAAAGTAGGCCTTACTCTTTACACTCAAGGCCTATCCTAACTAAAAACACTAAATTTATAATTGGACCTGTGGTGTAGGTTATAAAATTTATTTCAGCAATTTAACTTACTCATAAGACTCATTAACATCACAAAATTCGACTCAGACCTGTAACATCACAAAATTCGACTCAGACCTGTAACATCACAAAATTCGACTCAGACCTGTAACATCACAAAATTCGACTCAAACCTGCAACATCACAAAATTCGACTCGAACTGTAACATCACAAAGACCTAAAGCAATTGCACAAATTCAAACCTACACCCACCTAACACCTATTCGTGACCCTATTCCAACCTATTTCAAGTCCTATTTGACATATAGGCCCAACCTATTCCGAAGTCCTATTTGACATATAGGCCCAACCTATTCCGAAGTCCTATTTGACATATAGGCCCAACCTATTTCAAGTCCTATTTGACATATAGGCCCAACCTATTCCAAGTCCTATTTGACATAGGCCCAACGTTTTCCAAGTCCTATTTGACATAGGCCCAACCTATTTCAAACCCTATTTGACATATAGGCATACCAAGTCCTATTTGACATATAGGCCCAACCTATTACCTATTCGAAGTCCTATTTGACATATAGGCATACCAAGTCCTATTTGACATATAGGCCCAACCTATTTCAAGTCCTATTTGACATATAGGCCCAACCTATTCCGAAGTCCTATTTGACATATAGGCCCAACCTATTTCGAAGTCCTATTTGACATATAGGCCCAACCTATTTCAAGTCCTATTTGACATATAGGCCCAACCTATTCCGAAGTCCTATTTGACATATAGGCCCAACCTATTCCGAAGTCCTATTTGACATATAGGCCCAACCTATTTCAAGTCCTATTTGACATATAGGCCCAACCTATTCCGAAGTCCTATTTGACATATAGGCATACCAAGTCCTATTTGACATATAGGCCCAACCTATTCCGAAGTCCTATTTGACATATAGGCCCAACCTATTTCAAGTCCTATTTGACATATAGGCACAACCTATTACAGACAAGGCTTGATATAAGGGTCTCAAATGCAACATTTGAGGATCTTTACTCAGCCAAATTGATTAACCTAACCCAAAACCCAAAAATAAAACCCTATAACAAAATACACATTTACACACACACACGTACGGTACAGTATATAAATATATACATACGACTTCAAACATCCAATTCTTCTTTTAAAAGAAGAATCATAACAGATTTCATCAACAGACACATACATTCCTTGCAAACAGATTGGATTCCTTCAAAACCCCAAAACCTTCCAGACCTACCTGTAGGATACACAACATTTACTCATTCATAACTACTGGTATTGACTTCATTGGAGTGGTGAATCCAAGTTTTGAAGACCAACTGGATTCGGAGGAATGCGACACACACACACACACACACACACACACACAAACACACACTACTCTTTCAATGGTCTCAAACACAAAAACCTGTCTAAACATAACCAAGGATCGGAGAGTAAAAGCTTTTATTGCTGCGCTCTGATTCTGTGCACATAATTTTGTGCCAAAAATTATATGGTTAGACAGTAACACGTACAAACAAACTACTCTACTCCAAACGGCTGATGGCCTACCCTTGGCCATAGCCCAACAAATTCATCAAACGGCTGATGGCCTACCCTTGGCCATAGCCCAACAAATTCATCAAACGGCTGATGGCCTACCCTTGGCCATAGCCCAACAAATTCATCAAAGGCTGATGGCCTACCCTTGGCCATAGCCCAACAAATTCATCAAACGGCTGATGGCCTACCTTGGCCATAGCCCAACAAATTCATCAAAGGGCTGATGGCCTACCCTTGGCCATAGCCCAACAAATCATCAAAGGGCCTTGGCCTACCTTGGCCATAGCCCAACAAATCATCAAAGGGCTGATGGCCTACCCTTGGCCATAGCCCAACAAATCATCAAAGGGCCTTGGCCTACCTTGGCCATAGCCCAACAAATTCATCAAACGGCTGATGGCCTACCTCGGCCATAGCCCAACTTATTCATCAAGGGGCTGATGGTCTCACTTGGCCATAGCCCAACATATTCATCAAGGGTCTTGTGGCCTCCTTTGGCCAGAGACCAAACAACAAGGGTCTTGTGGCCTCCCTTGGCCAGAGACCAAACAACAAGGGTCTTGTGGCCTCGCTTGGCCAGAGACCAAACAACATTGGTCTTGTGGCCTCCCTTGGCCAGAGACCAAACAACATTGGTCTTGTGGCCTCCCTTGGCCAGAGACCAAACAACATTGGTCTTGTGGCCTCCCTTGGCCAGAGACCAAACAACAAGGGTCTTGTGGCCTCCTTTGGCCAGAGACCAAACAAAAAGGGTCTTGTGGCCTCCCTTGGCCATAGGCCAAACAACACAAAAACAGTACAGGATTCAAAGCCCCAAGCCCTCCAGATCTACCTGTGGAGGAGTAAATTTACTCCACTAAAACTACGGGTATTGACTAGTCTGAAGTGGTAGGAGGTTTGAATACAGTACAAACTCTTTCTAATTCTCCTAAATTAAATGAACAAATAACAAAAGACAACAATGGGAACATTGAACCAAACAATTACACGAAAACACTTGGAATGCTTTGGTTTTTAAAACAGAATTCCGAACACGATGACACTCTTTGCACAAAGAGTTATAACTTAAATCCAAATGCCGATACAAAAAGACAAGTGCTTTCAGAATCATCCAAAATTTTCGACCCCATTGGATTATATTCACCAGCAACCATAAGATCCAAAATCCTTTTGCAAGACTTATGGAAAAAGAAAATTGATTGGGATGAACCACTTTCAGTGGAAGACCAACTTCAATGGAAAAAATTAGCCACAGACTTGAACAAAGTTCAAGACATCTACGTACCAAGATGTGCTGGCTACAGATTGAAATCGCAAACACTACACATTTTTACAGATGCCAGCACACAAGCCTACGGGTGTTGTGCCTATTTAACAAGTGAAAATGAAAGTAACTTGGTTTATTCAAAGGCAAAAGTGGCACCCTTAAACCAAAAAAAAACTGTACCACAATTGAATTATTAGCTGTCTCATTGGGAGTTAAAACAGCAGACTTTCTTTCACAAGTGTATAAAGAAGTTGACATAACAAACATTTACTTAAGGACAGACAGTCAAATTTGTCTAACATGGGTGACCAACACAGATACAACTTCTTGCAAAAATATATTTGTGAAAAACAGACTAACAGAAATCAAAACTGCAAACACAAACCTTGGTATCAAATTTAGGTACATAAAAACAAAAGAGAATCCTGCAGACTTTTTGACAAGAGGGCTCTCTTACAAGCTGTTGAAAACAAATAAAATCTGGTATGAAGGGCCCGAATGGCTAACATGTGAGGATCTTTGGCCAGCCAAAGTAGTTAACCTCACACTCAACTCTACAACAACTGAAAAGATCACTGAGGACAAACCTATATTTGACTCTCACCTTTATTCAGACCTCAACAAACTCTTGAGAATTACAGTCTATTGCTGCAAGTTTGTCAATAGCTACCTTCTCAAACACTGTCCTCAGAAGGCCTTTTCTAACTTAACAGAAACTGCAACAAAATACTGGCTCCAACAGATACAAGCTTCAGAATTTGACAAGGAGTTGAAGTATTTTAGGTCCAGTAACACATTAAACAAAGGAATTCCTTCACTTGTCATGGATCTAAATCTGTACCTGGATACAGAGGGTCTGATAAGGTGTAAAGGAAGGCTTAACAAGTCAACTTTGACTTACAACTCTAAGCACCCAATTCTTCTTCCAAGGAGAAATCACTTCACAAAACTCATCATCAGGGATACCCACAACAAAATACACCACATGGGAGTCCCACAAACCCTGACAGAGCTGAGAAAAACTTACTGGCTACCAAAGGGTAGAACTGAAACAAAGAAAATTTTAAACACATGCATTCCTTGTAAACGTATCCATTCACGACCCTTTAAGACCCCAAGCCCTCCAGACCTACCTGTGGAACGAGTAACATTTACTCGGCCATTTGAAACCACGGGTATTGACTACACTGGAGCGGTAAATGTGAGTTTTGGAGACAAAATGGATTCAAAGGAATACAAAGTGTACATTGAACTCTTCACCTGTGCTGCCACACGTGCCATATGTCTAGACATAGTAGAAGATCTGACAGCAGAAGCTTTTATTGCTGCTTTCAGACGATTTTGTGCACACAATTCTGTACCCAAAACTATATGGTCAGACAATGCCACATACTTCAAATCTGGTGAAAGAATTATTCATCAGATTTGTGACAGTGAAACAGTACAAACTCATTTAACCAAACACAACATAACCTGGAAGTACATTCCTGTTAATACACCATGGTATGGTTCAATTTGGGAAAGAAACATACAAACTGTAAAGAACTGCCTTAAAAAGACTATTGGGACAAAACATCTACAACTTTTTGAACTCATGACTATTCTGTCAGAAATTGAAAATGTTGTCAACAACAGACCATTAACTTATGTGGGAGATGGTATTAATGAGCCAGAACCTCTCACACCAAACCACCTAATTAAGGGAGAAACAGTAAACATGTTACCAGAATCTGAACATAACAGTACAGAGGATCCAGATTGGGAAATAGGACACAAAGAACTCAACACAAAAACCAACATTTGACACAAATCAAAACTCAATAATTCTTTTCTGTAGTTTTATCGCGTTGCTGGGGCCTTCGAACCCAGTAATTGTGACCTAGCACCGGGAAACTTGACAGAGCACATCGGCAGCTCATGGGCTATCAGTTGGTAGTGGTTGCAGAATTTTCCGATGTGCCGTTTAGTCTGTGCATGGTTCCGAAGAAAGCGGACAGACACACAGACACATTTTAGCTCAATAGTATATAGGATATACAGTACGCATTTACTTTTTAATAATTATTCATATTTGGTTTACGAAAAAACATTCGGGAACATAAGGGTTAAATAAGATGATGTCTAGTCTATTATATACTTCCGTATCTCACCGGGAAAATGCCTTTCAGCATTTGGTTTTCAGACCCTTTTGAGATGAGAGAAACGTTAATATTAATTCTCAGGAGTCCAACCAACGAAATTAAAAACATCATTGTTGAAAAATGATGGCGGCTGTTCCTGCGCCAGAATATGCAAAAGATGAAGAAGGTTAGCGGGCTTAATAAGTCTTTTTAATTTTAAGTATAAAGTACTAGCAGAGTGGTTGTAGTATTAAGTGTAGTGTATTTCAACTCTCATGGTGTCCAAACTTATTTGGTATATATGTTTAACAGAATAACAGATCAATGTGGCAAGGGAGACTGGGCCTAATTTAGGTCATGTTAGCCATGCCGCAAGTAGTTTAATTTCATTTTGGGTTCGCTAACGTTAATTTTGAAGGTTGGACAGCGAGGTTAACTGTCGACAAGTCTAGCTCTTAAATTAGCGTCTAGTTTCGCTTCTATTCTGGGCTGGAAGTTTCATGCAGCTTAATTAGACTCGGACCACATAATCTAAATCGGCCAAATTCTCATTGACAATCTGGTGGTATTCTATTTTGGCGTCCCAAATTATTCAGCAAACTAGTTAGGTTAAGTCGTTATATTTTCGTTTAAACTAACGAAAATATCGAGACAACCCAATCGTTGAGGGCGTACAGTTGACCTAAAACCAGGCAGTTAATTAACCTAATTAATATAAACAAGCAATTTCAAAGGGTAAATCTTAAGGAAGTGTCCCGGGAAGTTTTTTTTTGTATAAAACATGTTTTCCAGATGTATTTGTGTGGTTTATTCGAATTTAACATCTGTTTTAGTCGCAAATCACACGGTTATAACTTTCCCTCACCCCCTCAACAAATATAACCCAACCTAACCTAATGTGTATATAAATGTTACCTACCCATTAATATCCTGGATTATACAATTTTGCTGCCTGGAGAAGGAAGTTGTGGAAGCAGTCCTCACAGTTCGGGAAGGCCTTTAAGAAGTGTGCCTGTAAGAGGTATCCCAGGGAGAAAATTTTCTACCTTCTGTACTTAGGCGTTAAATTTCTGACGTCCCTCCAAGTACGCTTGATGTTTTGCGTATGAGCATGGGTTGTTGGATTGATGAAATTGATGGAATGGTTGACTGTCGAGTGTAAATAGCCTTTATCTTGGAGATAGTCATATGCCTTCTAGCAGTTGGAGATAACTAGTTCCAGCCTCAATCCACTCCTTTATGATGACCAATAACGTTTCCTTTCTTCTATCTATCACTGGAACTAAAAATATATTTTTTTGAATCCCGTTTGAAGCCTCCGAGAATCTACTGACCTTCTATGCGTCTTCCTACGTTATATTTATGCTTTCCAAATTTTGCTTCGTCTATTTCAACAACCTTACCGGGACCACCAAGCTTTTCAGTGGAATCAAAAGCGTAGCTCATACAGATACCTCTGTAAAAATTTACCCAATCTACAAATGTAGGTTGTGAAATATCTAATTCCTTGGTAACAGTTTGCAAGTTAGTTATAGCAGAAGTATTTCACGAAGTATAACACTCATAAGGGGTCTAATTTAGCTTTGAAAAAAAATGTTTTTAAATAAAGATTCCTGAAAATTGCAGCAATAAGTTTTTTTGTTACGTGAACTTTTTTTTTCGGAGTGACACCTAAAGGCTTTTCTATTGAAATATATTTTATAGGTCTTGTTATACTTTGGGTACTTTCTTTCTCTTAAAAGTAGTTTATGCTGAACCAGAAAGGCTATCAATTTTTTGAAATTAAATTAAATTCGGAAAATAGCTTTAAAATAGTGTAGTCACAATGTTCACAATCTATAGCTAACTCGTAAATGACTTTTCAAACCAAGATTACCCTTAAGGTCAACACTCGTCTAATTTGCACACAACGCTGCCAGGCATAAGAAATGCCGTCCACTTTAAAAATATTAAAATTACTTATCCTTAATAAAAATGTGGGATGGGGATTTTTGTAATTTTAGGTTAGGTTATGTTAGTTTATATATTAAAACCATGTTTTTCTGATTGTTTGAATGAAATTAACCTTTGTTCAAACTGCATCAAAAACTATCAGAAAAACATAGTTTTGATTTACAAAGCCTGTAACATACACTTGTAAAAGTTTACCAAAAATTCTTGCATTAATTTGAGTCAAGACTTCAATTTTAAACTTTTGTCCTAATTTGAGTTCAGGTGGTAGTCAGCTGGCTATGTAATCTGGGTGCTGATCACCAAACAATTCTTTTAATATTTTCTTATTCTTCTGCTTATGGTGGGAGGATTTAGGAGTAGTACAGCTTTTTCTATCCAATTCATTCAGAAACAAAAATGACCTCTAATGTTTATCACATAAATGAGCAAGTATTTACAGTTAACCAAAAAAATTAGAAACCTTTTATTACTCGTATATACATATTAGGGTGCTCCAGCCGCCCCATAAAATCTTAAAATTTGGAATAAGCTGGTGAAGGTCTCTGTGGTATTGCAGTTGGGTCTACTAAATATGCCTGTGAAGTTTGATTGAATTCCAACAAGATTTACCTTCATCACATTAACGTTTTCTGTAGGAACCTTTTTACAAAAGGTATTTTTATAGAAAAATATAAAATGACACATTTTTGCTTTGTAACATCTTACTATTATGATAAAAAACCTATGGGATGGTCTTAGGTGGTGGGTAACTCAATTTTTGAGGTTTTGATTCAAATAATCTACATATTAATGATAAAAAACGCTAAAAATGAGTCAAATTCATGATTTTTTTCAGGTATTTTATGCGAAGTTGAGCTCTGGATATGCATAGCTGCTAGTGTATTTGTGGATGGATAATGGATAGATCTCAATAGAAGTTCCAACAGTCAAGAATTTATTTCCAAAGAAGCAAGTGTACAAAAAAAAACTCAGACAAGGTCTTTAAAGACTACAAACTTAGACTATGTTTCTGTTTTTGTATTAATACTCAAAAAAATAGATTTTCACATACATGTAAGATAAACAAAATACTGATTAACATACAAACATTATCAATAAAACAAACAGCTACCTTACCTATTCTAATTTAAGAAACCAGTTCTTAGATTCCACCTTGTGCTTTCTCTGATTTGGGAGGTGGTTGCGACAATTTTCTACAATTTGTAGTGTATTTTGCAGATTGGATTCTTTTTTGGAAGTGCCTAGGAAATCATGGCAAAGCTTAACTCCCCTCTCGGCAGCATCATTAACAACACAAAGATTTGCTAAGTATTTCCTTTCCATAGAGAAATGCTTCACTTGATGGCCACTCATTAACAGGCAGATTTAAGAATTCTGAATTGATGTTAAGGATTCTGAAAAATGCCCAGGAATCACTTCCAACAAATTCTGAAAGGTCATCACTTGATTCCTTTGGAACTTCTGGAAATTTTGGCTTGCCAAACCCAGACCCATCTCTTTTAACGCATGACCAGGTGTTCAGCTCCAAGAAGCTTCTTTGCTATTTTCTCCTTCACTGCATCACTGAGAGAGCTGCTGAATAAAGAAAGTGGCACCAATTCCTCTGTGAGATACCACATATGTAAACCAATTGCCTTGAGTGCAGCTCCTGCAATTGTTGGATTAACTTTCCTGTAGTCTAGAAAGGAATTGATTAGACTGAGATCATTCATTGGTGCAGCTGAAGACACTGGGCAGCAATCCACCATGGGATGTAGCAATACACGACAAACTGTACATACTGCATAAATTTGGGTAATTGTCCTTTAGCTAGTATGGTCCCAGTTAGCAGCTCAGCAATTTGATCACAAAGAAGTACTATTTTGATGGAGTAAAGAATTTTTGCCATCCAACGGGCTTTATGAAGAGCTCCTGGCCTTTGAAACCCAGTAAAGTTATCTGGCACAGCATTGAGGTAGACCAAGGTAAGTTGCACCAGTTCTTTGTAGTCCCCTCGAGCAAAGTCTGACTTGAGAGCTTCCTGACACAAAGCAATGATGGCAGTTCTCTGCTCAGCCAGATCCTCTGGAATGTCAGGGATGGACAGATTCTCTAGGCTGCGGTAAGACAACTTCTCAAAATGTTCCTTGAATCGTATGAAAAGGGAAATGTCTGGGCTCTTTGAGACCTCAATTTTCAAGGCATCCCATGTATGGACAAGAAACCTTTCTCCAATGTGGTGCCTGCATGCTAACCACAGCAACTCACGCTTGAGAGACTCCTGAATACTAATGCAGGCAGCTGTTATTGCACCTGTGTTTGAGGATGTTGTGTCAAAGACCATCACAGCAACATTATCTTTGCAGTTCCAGACCTCCAGTTCTTCTATGGTGGCATTAGCAATTTTTGGCCCTGATAGTCTGTCAGTCTTGTGTTGCAAGGGTGGAACACCTAGCAATTTTACACCTCCAACTCCAGACACAAGTATGGGAAGCCTCTCCTCCTGTGCAGACTCATTTCCAAGAGTGTCCATCAATTTGCCATCCCAATGGATGGTTGCCACAAGAGGTGGCTTCCATGATGCTCTGATTTTCTGTGCAATACTATTGACAGCTTCCACACGATAATTATAACCAGATCTGTAACTCACATTTACTTTTGATGGATCACCAGCTGTAGCCTTAATAAGGGAAAAAGTGATCTGTGCTAAAGCAGCTGAGGAAACATTGTTTCTAACTGCAGTTTCAACCACTTCTGGCAATTTAAGAACATCATGAGGCCAAAATGCAGAGGAGCCAGTTTTCACTAAACGCTTATGTGATTGTTTTGGCATTACTTCAGGCTCAAAGGAGGCATCAGCTGATTTGACCATTTCTGCTTCCTCATCATCTGACACATCACAATCTGAGGAAATCTTCTCCACTGATGATGTCTGATCTCTTCTCTCCTCTTTCTCTGATCGCACAGCAGCCTGTTCAGCCCTCTTGGCGCTTAATTTCTATCTGAGCACAAACTTTGTCCTTTCCTCCATAGGTAAAAGTCTTGTCTGTCATCATATTTCTCAGAAATGCTATGTCATACTCAATAATTTTCTTTTCATTCTCTGCCTTACCCTTCTTGCTTTCAACCATCCTTTTCTCTGCATTACCTGGATAGAATGGCATAGTTTTATGAAGTTTGTCCTGGAAAGCTGCAATCTTAGGACTCTTTGATCGCCTTTCAGGAGGAATCTTCATGCAGCCAATATAGTCCTTGTTGTGGAACTCCTCAATTCTCTCAGCCATGGTAATCTCATGAATTGTTGGGATGCATGCTTTCAAATAGTGAGGAAGAATCTCGCTCACCACATACTTCGATGCCATGCGTGACAATTTCATGTTTTTGGAAGCATCTTGCCTTCTAAGTTCATCAACTTTAGCAGAGTAGCACCTGATTGTATGTTGGTAACTTTGAACCAGTAATTTTCAGATGCTCCACCTGGACTTTCTATTAAAACATCAAGCCGGGAGTCTGAGCTTCTGGTTGCCATTCTTTAAAACTTTCTTATTGTATGAACTTATCTATCTGAAAAGAGAAAAATAAGTGAAAAATAAGATTATTACAGTTATTAGTTAAATTAGCAACTGACACATATACAACAACATAAAGCACATAAAAAATAAGTGAAAAATAAGATTATTACAGTTATTAGTTAAATTAGCAACTGACACATATACAACAACATAAAGCACATAAAAAATAAGTGAAAAATAAGATTATTACAGTTATTAGTTAAATTAGCAACTGACACATATACAACAACATAAAGCACATACAGTAGGGTGCTCCAGTTGCCCCAATGTCACCAAATATTGCTGAAGGTCCCTGTGGTATTGCAGTTGGGTCTAATGAAATGAACCAGAAAAATGAACCAGTTCCAACTGGTTTGGATCAGCTGATCATACTTGTAGATGACCTTCAGCAAAAACTTAATATTTTGCAAAAGGGTTCCTTCATAAATAGTGTTTGTGATGAAGGTAAATCTTGTTGGAAATGAGCCAAACTTCAGGGACATGTTCATTAGACCCAACTGCAATACCACAGGGACCTTCAGCAATATTTGGTGACATTGGGGCAACTGGAGCACCCTAATACACATGTGCATCTAAAACCAATTATGGATTTGGATTAAAAAATCAAAAACAATATTGAGTCCATACCCGCAAATAAATGCTAAACAAAAAACTTCACAGAATTAGTGGCCCATTATCAGAGAAATAAACTAAAAAAGGGATTAATACTGTCCCTATCATCATCATCATCAGCCCAGTCATCCTCACTACTTTGATATTCACTTTCTGAACTAATTGAAAGCATTTTGTCATAGCTTCCTCTGTAAGAGAGGATTTTTTGCGCAAACCACTTGAAGATGCTATGAGTAAACTGCTTGGGGCATTGTATTTCAATCGTATTTGAGGGAGGTGGGAGGTGAAAATTGGAAAAAGATAACAAATACCACCATATAGAAGCCTAATGTGTTAGTAACAGAACTAAACTATGTGGTTCTAATATGAATGAGAGTTTTACCATACAGAGTGAAAGAGTTCATACTGCATAACAAATGTAGGGGGAGCTTGAAGTGAGTTTACACACGTAGTATATATCAATTTGTTGCTATATACATCCCCCACTGATCCACTGTAAGCTTGCTTGGTAATATTGACAATATAAGTTTTAAATAAATTGCTAAAACTACTTAAAACCAGAATTTGGTTGTTAGTTTGCTGTTCAGTTTGTCTTGTGTTGGCTCATCATTTTACAAATTACAGGTAATTCCTACATTCCTGCTACACAGCGACCAGATGGGTCTTGGAGAAAGGCAAGGCGTATCAAAGAAGGATATGTTCCACAAGAAGAAATGCCTTTGTACGTACCATTGTTGTTTCGTACTCTTAACCCAAGTACAGTAATAGGTATCCTGCTGTAATGAGTTTATAGGAAATTAAATATAATTGTAGATAGTCAACTCCCGCCATCCACAAGGGTTACCTTCTCGTTAATCTTCATGGATGGTGAACAAATTATATAATGGGATATGTTCCAGCCCCCAAAAAATCAGTTAAAAATTTATAAATAAAATATATATATATTCGTAAGAAAAATAGGTTAATGAATAATACTTACCATTAATTAGAAGACTGTTCAGTTTATGGTGGTGAGCTTTTAGGCGAAGAGGGTGGAGACTAGTCGGAGGTGGTTGCAGTGGAGGTAGAGGTTGGGCTTAAAGAAGGAAGTTACGATTGCTTTTCTTTACTCTTAAGGCTTTTGTAGAGCTCTCTGTATAAGGAGAGAATTGATTGTCTATACTTTACCAAAGGCACGCATTTTGTTGTGCTCTCCTTTTTAAAGTTTTTGCTCCAGCTTCATACTGTAAAAGGACCCCTACTTTTAGCATTTTAAAATTTTACCATTTTTCTTCAATTTATTTATATATATAGAGGAGGGGTGACAAGCTTGACCTTCGCGAAATGAGAAATCATCGTGCGGAACCTTTGTAAGGTAAGGTATATATTTTATATTTTAACCATGGATAAGTAAAGAAAAGGGTTACCAAATGGCAACTGTGGATAAGCAAAAACCTGGATGGTGAAGACCCAGATTGCAGGAGTTGACTGTATTCTTATGGAATTTGAAAAGCATGCCATTATTTTTTAATACCTATCACAATAGTGTGGAGCAGCTCAATAGCCTAGCTTCCAAACTCTGAACTAAATACTACATAGTTTGTTTAAATAACATGCCACTTATAAGCACACCGGACAAAAAATTAGTCACCCCTCTCAGAATGTACCTAATAACGTGTGACGGCGCCTCTGGCCTTGATAACCGCACGAATCTGGCGAGTTTAGTATGCGGAGGTACGCCTGCTGGTTCAAATTCATCGTCACTGGAACGAGAGGGCCCATTTCGTGGTACGAGAAACATCCCCAGAACATCACGGAACTACCTCCAGCCTGAACAACACCTTTGATGCATTCAGGATTAAAGGCTTCATTGGACCTGCGATGTACTCGTCGCCTCCCATCATTGGAGAACAAACAAAAATGGACTCATCGGACCAAATTACATGTTTCCAATCTGCCGCAGTCCAGTTTTTGTGCCTCTGAGCCCATTTATAACGTGCCAATTTGTGACTTGCTGTTAACAGCGGCCTCTTCCGTGGTACCCTGCTCCAGATGTCCATCGCATGCAGTTCTCGTTGCAATGTCCGTTCGGAAATTGGTCGCTGGAGAACCTCATTGGTTTCTTGGAGCAATTGTTCTCTGGTTTGAAAACAATTTGCAGTTACTAGACGAGAAACATGGCGGCGGCCCCTATTGTCGAGAATTGTTTTCTGGCCACAGTTACGCCGTCGATTGTCAGTTGATTGCGAACTACACCACTCTTTGTAAACTCGCTGGACAGTACGCGTTGACACCAACAAATTGGGCTACTTCAGACATTTTGTGTCCGTGGGCTCTGCCAAACACGATGGCTCCTTTTTGCCACTGAGTAACGTCTGCCTCACGACCCATTTTGCAGACTATATCCAACACACTTTGTTCTTCACCACCTCACGAAACAGATCTGATCCTGTGTGCTACGTCACCGCTACTTGTCACTTACCAATGCTACATCAGCGCCCTCTGTGTGACCTTGAACTTCCTACTATCGGTGCTATTAGGGGTGACTAATTTTTTGTCCGGTGTGCTTATCTTAGCTATACATTTTAGCTTTAAAAATGGATACCATACTGTAATGTTTGAATCAAATCAGCGATTCACACATTAAATAAACTTGCGCAGAAATTTTGTAATGCTAAATGTTTTTAAATGATATTGTTTAGGCCTACAATATATTACTATTTAGGTTCTACCTAGTATTTTAATATTCTGTCATAATTTAGCCAGACTTTCTGTACTGTACTTTAGTCACTGATACCTAAATTTTTATATTTTACTGTCATTGTTTTTGTGGAAGAAAGCTTACAATTTAATGAACTTGTAATGTGTGATTTATACAGGGTGATGTGTAAATGTGTTTCATAAATTGCAGGGTGTATTCTTGAGACAAAAGTAAAGAAAAAAGACCATATAAACATAGGTTGAGAAATCTGTAGGTTTTGAGCTATAACGCATGACAGAAAAATGAAACTCATAAAGATTTTCTTACATTTTATGCAAATACACAGTGTGATACATTTGCTTCATTAAAGTAAATATTCAAAATTCATTCCTTCTTGAATGCATGCCCTCAGCACATCACAAAATAGGATAGAGGAGAGTTAGTTAAACTACTGCTAACCACCATTCCCTCAGTTGTTCATATTCACTCATTTTCCTGCTTAATAAACTGAGGGCATGCATTCAAGTAGGAATGAATTTTGAACATTTACTTTAATGAAGCAAATGTATCACAGTGTGTATTTTCATAAAATGTAAAAAAGTCTTTAGGAGTTTCATTTTTTTGTCATGTGTTATAGCTCAAAACCTACTAGTACAGGCAAACTAGAGCAAAAATAGCTTCAACCTGGGCAAAATTGCTTCAGAAGCTTTCTAAACTGTTTCCAGCTCAGGAACCATTGCAGAATAACATATCCAAAATCCGACAAAATTGGACCCCGGGAACACCCCCAAAAATGAAATTCAAAATGGCAGACTGGCAGTTTCCTACGAAATACAATAAATTTTAATTTCGCTTTGTAGAGAGAGTTATGACGTTTTTCTTGATCAGTAAAATGTTTTAAAACATTTTCGTTTCTAAATTAACCTATATGACACTAAAAATTGTATTAGGCTGCTATTATTAAACTATGACATCACGTAATGTAAATAAAATATACTGTATGGAGTGTATGTGAGAATGGACATTGCTACATCTTTATAAACTTATATTATATACAACTCTTTAATTCCTACTACCCACTATCAAATCTGCGTATTTGTGCTTGTCATTTTCTTTAAAACTGTTATTATGTACTACTTTTAAATACTGCAACACAGTTTATTAATGTGTGTTTTCTGTTTCAGACTGACTCAGTGTGCGTCCGCCTTCAAGAATGCAGACCCCTGAAGAATTGTGCGTGATTTGTAAGGAGAAATTGGACAGCGGACAGGAAGTGGTTCACATCTCGCAAAAAGGAGATGATGGTATAAATGCATCCAGCCGCAGCCGTGGAAGCGATGTTGCAACAGCTGGAATAAGTGTTCACGTTGTATGTAGGAAAAGGTTTACGGATAAAAAGACCATTGAAATAAAGAAGCGACAGACCGCAGCTGAGGCAATACCAAGGAAAAGTGCTCATTTTCATGAATACGCATTTTCCAGTGCTACTCACTGTTTGTTTTGTGATACCTTTGTGGACTTTTTTTTTCCAAACACAAACCAAAATCAGAGCATGTCAAAATAAGAACTACAGAGTTCTCCGAAACCATAAAAAGGTGCTGTGAAAGCCGCTGCGATGAATGGTCGTTTAATGTAAAAGGCCGTCTGGAGTATTATCTTCGTGATCTTCCTGCTGCAGATTGTGTCTACCATCACACCTGCAGCGTAAATTTTCGAAGTCGAAAAAACATTCCTCGCGCATACTCCTCCGATGATCATGATTCGAAGAAAGGGAGACCAACTAATGAAGAGCAACACCAAGCATTCCTTCAGACCTGTGCTTACCTGGAAGAGAATGATGATGAACAACTGTTGATTGGAGACCTAATTTCCAAAATGGAGGAATATCTTCAAGGAAGTCAGAGCTCTGTCTACGAACGCAGGCACATGAAGAGAAAGCTTTTAGAACGTTACGGAGACAAGATCATAATATCAGGTGAAAGTGGGAAGGCAGATGTAGTAACACTACGAGAGACAGCTAATGAAATTCTTATAGATTATCACAAAAAGTCGAAAGAATGTGATATAGATATAGAGCTACAGAAGATTTACCTAGTAGAAGCTGCTGCAAAAATAATCAGAAGTGATATCAAGTCTGTCGACTCGCCTAGAAAAGATGTGTATCCATCTCCAAATGACATCACTGCAGAAAGTGCTCTTGATTACATTCCCAACAGTCTGAAATTGCTATTATCAAAAGCATTTGGGACAGGATGCTTCAAGAAAAATAGGTGCAATTGGGCAGAGCATTATGCAAGCAACCCGTCCTAGAGGATTACTATGTCCACTACAGATCGGTTTGTCGGTTCAGCTACACCACAACTTTAGGTCAAGGTACCTTATTGACATTCTCCATCAGCTGGGTTACTGTTCGTTGTATGCAGAAGTAACAAGATTCGAAAGAAACGCAGCGCTGGCAAGTGGGTCTGGCTCTTTTACTGTTGATGAAAACACTGCAGTCCTTCTAGCAGCAGATAACGTCGATCATGATGTCTGCACTTTGGATGGGAAGAATACCTTTCATGGAATGGGTATGATTGCCGCAATAACTCCGAAGATCAAGATCCACCCTTCTATTCACAGGCGTAATGTTGGTCACAATGACATTAAGAAGATTGCAACCATTGACATTAGGGAATATAGACACGCGAGAAGCATGTTGAGGGACATCTCATTCCGCGAACTTCCAGTACCCACTGCCACCATAAGTCGACTTAGTCTTCTCTGGCAGATATCTTCAGCAGAAAGATCAGGTCCAAGTTGGTCCGGAACAATGCAGGCAATTCACGGTGGATCAAGTGTCTCACATCCAGGTGTGGCGTCGATCACGTTCCTTCCCATCATAGATATGTCGCCAACTGACATGACCTGCATATTTTCGACATTACTATATTTGAGCAAGATAGCGCGATCAAAAAGTCCCATGCATTATTACCTTTGATCAGCCTTTGTTCTGGAAAGCTTCCCAAATCATCAATGAACAGAGAGACCTGCAGGACATTGTTTTAATGCTGGGATCATTTCACACACTGATGAATCTTTTGGGAGCAGTCGGTACTCTTATGAATGGTTCAGGATTGTCTGAAGTACTTCAAGAAATATACGGACCAAATGCCGTGCAACACATGATGTCTGGAAAAGCTGTTTCAAGAGCGATACGTGGTCATATGATAGTAGATGCAGCTCTTAGTACCTTACTAGTCGCAGACGTTTTCCCTCGTAATGAAGATGGAACTCCTCATGACCCCATAAGGAAGCTTGTGACCTGCTCGACGATGTTATGACCGCCAAACAATCAGTTGAGGATGTGGAATCTTCGAATGCATTGTCTCAGATTGCTACCACTTTGGATGCGAAGAAAACTGACCTACAATCTACTTCGCAAACAAGTCAACTCTGGTTGGAATATCAGCGAATGATCAACATTGCATTCCTTGATAACAGACAGAACCGGCTCGTGGGATTTGCACTTGCAAGCTATGCTGGAGACATCCCCATAATTGCAGCAGCTGGACATCACAATTACCTGAAATCGATATACCTGTACCTGCAGAAAATGTTAAGTTTGCCTTCTGAAAATCCAGCTGTTAACAAAATGTTCCAGGAAGTTAAGTTTGTGGTAAGAAGAAGCGACAGATTATGGGCTGGACTCGGTACAGACCTGGTGATAGAACAAGTACTAGGAGGGTTCCAGCACAGGTGAAGCAAAAAATTTTCATTTTGACCCGACCATCTCAGATCTTGCTTATTTTTGGTGTATAAGGTAAGTTTGTGCAAGAAAGCCAGCTGTGAAAGTTTCAGCTTTCTATGACCATTACTTCATGAGTTATGAAGGTCAGAAAAATCAAGGTTAAGGTCAAAATAGCTCAAGGTTGGCATCTTTGGATGCACCTCACACATTCACTAATTATCGTAACCATATGAAACTATATGTTTTTGGACTCAGAATGAGCTGTAGAATCCAAAAACGCAACGAAATCAGCAATAGGAGAACAAATAAAAATGTTCACCCTTTTTCAAGGAACGAATTGACCTTTTGACCTTTAAGTTCACACATTTTGGGGAAACATTTCTTTACACAAAATGAAGTTCCATCATTGCACTTTTAATATAAACAATAAAAATGTATCTTATTCACCAACTATACTGTCTTAAAGAATTTTTCAAATTTCTTTCTGGCAAAATTGCCATATGTACTGTATATGCATATATGTACTGTTAAAATCTAGAGATATTCATTATTTAAACTACTTAAGCAAAAATAAATATTATTAGAAACGTGATACAAAATCACTTAGATATAAGCTAGGTACCATAGGTATAACTATGATATAGATCTCTTTTATTGTGGTCTCCTCCACACCTTTCCACCCTTAGAAATATTTTACTTTTTTTTATAATTACTTTTATTAATAATACATTAATACAAACATATATATATAGGAGTATCATATAAAATAGGAGTAAAAAAAGAGTATCATATTATGTAGACCTGTATTCTATAGATACATAGGGTCATTCCATGTCAACTCAGCCACAAAATGGCACTTTTTGCACTCACCCCTTTCAATTTTGCTCATACTTGGCACAATAGCAGATATACATGCCAAACTTAAATTCCCAAATTATTAGAGCTGACTGACCTTTGGTTACTGAGATACAAGGTCACAAAGTTGTGACATTTTGACCTTTTTTGCGTTAAATGACTATTTTCAAAACGGTGTAACTAAAAAACTATTAAAGCTAGAGCATTGATTTTGGTCTCATTTTAAAGCTCTTTAGTAGCCCCTTGTTTATTGTCTCTTGTTAAATATCTACTGTGAAAAATTAAAAAATCCCTTCAAAAGTTGACCTTTGACCTTGAATAAAAAAAAATACCTTCTCCTAAAAAATTCAATTTTTTTACATTAATACCTTGAGTCATGTACAACAAAATCCCAAGAAGCTGTAAGTGGCTGATAACTAGTTCAATGTATAAAAAATAAATGAAGTTGGCATCATTCTTCAATTTTAGATTTTTTTTGTCAGTTCATTTATTTAAAAGTTCTGTTCTGATAGTGTCAGTGAAGACTTAGTTCAACTTAACATTATTAGTTCAAAAACCTTTTTGTGACCTGTGCCAAAAGAAGTCTTTTAAAAGACAACCAGGGTTAAACCCCTCGACAGCCCCAAATCTACTGGAGTAGCGCTGATCCAAAGGCCCAACTAGTATATAAGTACTGTCAACTTTACAGAGTTGACTCCTGACTTCAAGTTAAAGTTAATTTATTTTTACTAAATACATGTATAAAAATTTATTTCATTAATTGTTCATTGTTTTCTTTTCAGGATTTTCTTTGTGCTTCTGTGATTTCAGAGTACAAACATGGAACATTTAAAACTGAAACAGAAGTGTGCTGATCCTTTGCTGCGTCACAAAGGTCAGTGTCGAAAGAAGAGTTTGAGAATTGTACCACAGGAACTTGTAAATAAGTTTCCCGATCTGCACTTAACACTACATCACAGACTTTGTAAGCAGTGTAGAGAACATCTTGAGTCCTTGCCTGAGAAAGGAATAGGCACTTTGAATTCAGACATAAATGATGATGATTCTTGTAGTAGTGAACCACCTGAAGATCTTGAGAAAATTGAAAATGTTGACAATAGTGATGCATCAACTTCAGAGCAAAACCATGAGATGTGTACTTTGAATGCTTCTTTTGTTTCAATTGGTGAATCACCCATAAAAAAGAGAAAGCTTGTAGAGCAAAAGTCATATGGAGCTAAAAAACTAAGCAAGGTGACAGAGACAGTTAAGAAGAGAATGGAAACAGTTGCAGGAAAAGAGATTTCTGACTCACAATTTAAGGAGCCATCTGGAGATGTAGACTGTTTAGAAATAATAAATCAACTCAAGGAAAAATTCAAAAATGAAAATACTGAAAGAAGTGATAAAATAAAAATCCTCACTGTATTGCCCAAAAGTTGGAGCATTAGGAAAATTGCTTCAGAATTTAACACAACAAGGCATACAGCATCTATTGCTAAAAAAATAGTTGAAGAAAAAGGTGTCCTTTCAGACCCAAATCCAAAGGGTGGGAAAAGAATTAAACAGGATACTGTTGATGCTATTAAAGCATTTTATCTTTCAGAAGACATCAGTAGAACAATGCCAGGAAAGAAAGACTATTGTAGTATCATTGACAATGAAAGAGGAAGGATACATTTGCAAAAGCATCTTTTACTTTGCAATTTAAAAGAAGCCTATCATATTTTCAAAGAAAGAAATCCTTTGGTTAAGGTGGGATTCAGTAAATTTGCAGAATTGCGTCCAAAGCAACAGGAACTCACTCAGTATGTGTCTGTACAATTCATCAGAATGCCAAACTTATGTTTGTAGGAGCTGAATTAGAAAAACTAACTGCAAATGATGACACACCTATTAAGAATGTACGTCATTGTGTTGCCTTTATGGAATGCAATCCTGCCTCAGACAATGTGAACAATGTGGAGATCCATCAGATTTAAAAAACAGACTACTGGACATATTTACAAACAACTTCATTGATATCATAAATTTTAAAAAGTGGACCAATACAGATCGGTCAAATCTTGAATCAGTAGAACTGAATACAGATGAATATATTGACCAATTCTGTAACCAACTGAAAGAATACCAGATACATGACCAAGACAAAGATGCAAGCAACTTATTACCGTGAAACAAAAATGTCTTTGAAAGATGGTGAGGTCCTTGCTGTGTGTGATTTTGCTGAAAATTATTCCTTTATTCTTCAAGATGAGGTTGAGAGCTTTCACTGGAACAATGAGATGGCTACTCTACATCCATTTGTTATTTACTATAAAAAGGAAGATGAGATTGCTCACCTTAGCTTTATTATTATTTCAGAGTGTAACATCCATAACACAGTTGCTGTACATTTGTTTCAAAAGCATCTGATAAAATTCCTAAAAGATAATATCTCATCCATCGGTTCCATCCACAAAATAATTTACTTTTCAGGTGGGTGTGCAGGACAGTATAAGAACTGCAAAAACTTTTTGAATCTTTGCCATCACAGAGATGATTTTGGAATTGAGGCAGAATGGAATTTTTTTTGCAACAAGTCATGGAAAGGGACCCTGTGATGGTGTTGGAGGCACAGTTAAGAGATTAGCTGCAAAAGCTAGTCTACAACGACCTTATGATGAACAGATCCTTACTGCAGAACAGTTATATACATTTGCAAGTGAAAATATTGTAAATATAAAATGTCATTTTTCAACCAATAAAGAGCATGAAGAGGAAAGCCAACTTCTCCAAGAAAGACACTCAACTGCAAGGACTATTGCTGGTACACAGAAATTACACCATTTACAGCCAGTTTCATTGACTTCTCTTAAGGTTAAACATTATTCATTATCAGATTATTCAAATATTGAGAAAGTTACTGAAAAGGAAGAAGTTGTGACTGAGGAAAAATACATGGTTTTGTTACTGCTGCATATGATGGCCATTGGTGGGTGGCATATGTGCTGGAAAAGATACCAGAGAATAGAGAAGTAAAAGTCACATTCCTTCATCCTCATGGCCCAAACCCATCATTTGTGTATCCTGGTCAACCAGATGAATTAATCTTACCATATTCAGATATTCTAACACAAGTTGAGGCATCTACTACTAATGGACGAACATACAGGATTTGCAAAGAAGTTACTTTGAAGGCATCCAAAGCTTTGGCAAATCTACAGCACAGAAAGGTAAGAATTCAAAATTAAAATGGTCATGTAACTATACAGGGGGATGCAAAAGTAGGTATACAGTAAGGATTATACCAGTATTACCAGTATTATAATAGTGGTGCTAGGATTCATTTAATACTAGAATTCATTTAATTCATTAAAATCATTATTACTATTTTTAATATTTTTATTTTCGTAATTTTTTCTATAATACATCTATTATTTGCAGGTAAAGTGGAAATTTAACGATGGCTGGTAATTTAACGGACGAGGAGCGCAAATGGATTTTGAAACAGTACTGGAAGACAGAAAATAGTGAACGTGTGCGAGAGCAGTGGCGAGAAACATTTGCATCGCCTCCACCAACGAGGCTCACGATTTACCGGATACGTGACAAATTTGAGCGGACGGGGTCTATCCACAACTCGCCGAAGAGTGGTCGACCAGTCACCGTGACAATGCCAGAGAATGCAATGCAGGTCGCCCTGGCATTTACCCAGAGCCCTCAGAAATCGAAAAACAGGGCGTCATCTGAATTGGGTATTGAACGCAGATCATTGGGTCGTTTGATGCACCGTGTAGGACTGAAAATGTACGTGCCACGATTGATACATGGTTTATTAGAGGATGACTCGGATCGGCGTTTACAATTTTGCGAAGCCATCCTGAACGAGGAACGAGAGGGTGACAGCATTCTGCGCAAATTCGTGTGGTCCGATGAAGCAAACTTTAAGCTATCAGGTGCCGTTAATCGGCACAATTGTGTGTACGACGCAACTGAAAACCCTAAAGTCACGATTGAGCAACAGCTCAATCAACCTGGGGTGACAGTGTGGGCTGGCCTGTCCTGCAAAGGTGTCGTTGGACCTATCATTCTGCACAGGACTGTCGATCAACAGGTGTATCTGAACATGCTGACGGATACAATCATACCACAGGTGCGCGAACAACAGCAGCAGGACGACTTCTACTTTCAGCAGGATGGGGCGCCACTGCACTTCGCACTCACTGTGCGTGCGCTACTTGACGAAGAATTTCCCAACAGGTGGATTGGACGTCGGGGAGCCGTTGACTGGCCACCACGTTCGCCGGATCTCACCCCTATGGACTTCTTTTTCTGGGGATGTGTAAAAGACATGGTTTTCGCACGCAAGCCACGTTCTGTTGATGCCATGATTCAGTTCATACGGGAGGCTTGCCAGGAAATTGATGCTGATAAAGACCTTTGTGCCAGAGTGTGCATGGGTGTCCACACTCGACTAGTGGAGTGTGTGAATGCCGGGGACAAACAGTTTGAACATTTGAGGGATTAATATGTTTATTATTGATATGTTATTATTGATATGCTTGTATAATCAATAAAATACGTTTTGTGCGCACGTTTTGTTTTTCATTATTGTATATCTACTTTTGCAGCCCCCTGTATATATACACACTGCATACATTTTAAGTTGTGATAAATGGAAATCAATGAGCACTATACCTATACATATTGTATGTACATTTGAATATGTTAATTGTATTTGTTAATTAGGTAGCTATCTAGGTATACATTAAAAATTGTTTTCTCTTCTAGAAATCACAATAAATTGGGTGGCCCACAAGAATCTTGTCAACTACTGAAAACCATCACATACATGCACAACATACAGGTGAGGTGGGTAAAGAACAAATATTTAAAAATAAGCATTTGCTTGTTTGTAGAAGGCTGCAGATAGTATGTAGATATGGGTTGTATTTGTAAGAGATTGAGCTGACCTTAGACAAAAATGGTTACTGACATACAAGGTCACAAAGTCATGACTTTTTGACAATTTTTGTATAAAATGGCTTTTTTCAAAATGTTGCTTGAATTCATTATTTTTTATACATTGAACTAGTTATCAGCCACTTACAGCTTCTTGGGATTTTGTTGTACATGACTCAAGGTATTAATGTAAAAAAATTGAATTTTTTAGGAGAAGGTATTTTTTTTTTATTCAAGGTCAAAGGTCAACTTTTGAAGGGATTTTTTTATTTTTCACAGTAGAGATATTTAACAAGAGACAATAAACAAGGGACTACTAAAGAGCTTTAAAATGAGACCAAAATCAATGCTTTAGCTTTAATAGTGTTTTAGTTACACTGTTTTGAAAATAGTCATTTAACGCAAAAAAGGTCAAAATGTCACAACTTTGTGACCTTGTATCTCAGTAACCAAAGGTCAGTCAGCTCTAATAATTTGGAATTTAAGTTTGGCATGTATATCTGCTATTGTGCCAAGTATGAGCAAAATTGAAAGGGGTGTGTGTTTTAGGTGGCTGACTTGACATGGAATGACCCCATATTAAACTAGAGCTCTGTACACTTTCGACTCAAGAACAGGAAACTGTGGCAAACAGGTCTGCATGATTACCCTCAGCTGTTAGCATCTCATGATCATTAAAGGCATACTGAATTATTCTTGAACCTGCTGTCAATGATGGAGCAGTCATTGTCTGGATAATATCAGATGATAACATCCAACATGAGTCAGGACGAGAAGGGAAACTATGTTTAGAACGTCTTCCATGTGGAGACATAAAATTGACCTTATAATCACTAAATTCTTCTGATACTTCAACCACTAATCCAAACCAAATTTTATTATCATAGTTACAAGCTACATATACCCCAACTTGTATATCTTCAGTTGAAATGTGCTTTTGCTCATGTAAATTATCTTTAAATGATGGATGCACAACTGTCATAATTTTTGTAGGACCTGAGGAAATCTCACCAACCTCCAACTGGGTATGACTAATAGGCACAAATCTATGAAATCTACGAGTACCTGGGATGGTTACAGAATTTTTATATCTATTTTCCAGGAATTCAGTTGTCTGCTGGACATTTTGTTTCGATAAGAATACAAATTTTGTGCTGGTATCTTTCTCATCCAGAAATTTCATCATGTCAAGTGGTGTCAGAATTTGGTCTTTAAATGTACGTTGAAGACTGGCACGAGCCGTCATTCTTTTTGCTGTGCCTCCGACTCCATCACAAGCACTTTTGCCATGTGAAGTTGCAAAAAAGTGCCATTCAGCATCCAGTCCAAAGTCCTCTTTGTGGTGACACAAATTGGTGAAGTTATATTTATTCTTATACTGCCCTCCGCAACCATCAGTAAAGTAATAAATCTTCCGCAGGCCTGAGCTCTCTTCTTTTATCATGGGGATCAGTTGCTTTAAGAACGCAAAGACAAGGTTTGTACTATGTTTCATGTCATCAGAAATGAAACAATAACTTTTAACTTTAATTTCAACATCATTTTCATTTACTTTATAGTAGAACACAAATGGATGAACTGTTGCCTGACTATTTTCCCAATGGTAACCTTGTGCAGCATCTTGTACAATAAATGAGTAGTTTTCAGAGAAGTCTCCTAGGAGAATACCTTCAGTGACCATCAGATTAGCTTTCAGTTTTTTTAGGAAACTTGCTTGTGCATCAGCCACATAAGTGTGTCTTGTTAGTGCACAAATTCTAGTTGCCAAAGACTTAATGAAGTTTTCAAGGGATTCACCGATGTTAATAAGGGTTGTCCGATCCGTGGAAGCCCACTGCTTGTATGTAATTATGGTGCCGACTGCATCCTGAACAGATTCCAATCCTTCAAGGAATGCAATAACACCTTCTCCTGGACACAATGCACATTTTTGTAGCATACACACTTCCTTTTCACTGTCACAAACTGCATAGAGAATGAGGTCTTTATATGATAGTTGTTTTTCCCCCAAAGCTGATAGCTGAAGTTTGGGATTTTGGTGGTAGGTACAGACACACACAGAGTGTGTTCCTCCAGCTCCTGCCAAGACACACCACTTGGGTCTCAATGCAGCAAATGATGAGAAACCTATTTTTGGATTAGTGTCATTTGCCTTGAAAACAGCGAAAATCTCACGTAAATTACCACACCAATCGTTTCTGCTGTAGTTGCTTCTCTCCTTCATGATTCCTAATTGATAGACAATCCTTCTTGCCTGGACATATTCTGCTTATTTCATCTGATTCATAGAAAGTGCACACTGCTTCCTTCTCTTTCTTTGTTATAACCTGACCTTTGCTAATATGTGGAACTTCTGGTAATATGCCATGTTCTTTCTTTATTTTGCGGCTGGTTGAAACCATTCTTGTAGATGCATTGAAGAAAGATGCTGTTCTGTGAATGGTGTATGGTGAGAGTGTATTTGAATCTTCCTCTTGTAGTCAGTCGTCTCACTGAAGGCATTCTTGAGTGCTTGCATCACTCCTGCATGCCTGCGAAAATGATATACATGTTTGAGTAAATTTATATGCAAACATATGATCTATATATAGGCTTAGTATACTTTAATGAAGGTACTACAGATATATATACAGTACTCACAAATTATTGTCATCTATTTTAGATTGCTTTTCTTCACTTTCTTGTGTAAAACTTGTCATATGAAGTTTCTAGCTTTCTCTTCAGGGATGTTGATGCCATTTCAAATTTTGTTTCAGCCTTTGAAGATCTCCCTTTTCGTGACAGACCCTCTGAAAAACAAATAAAATAAATTGTTATAACTTTTTTTAATCAACTGTAGGCCTATAGATGTACATGTACATTAGAGTGTCCCAATTTTTTTTGTTCCTGAAGTTTGTCATGCACACCCCCCTAATTTCTTCCACTCATGAAAACATGCCAGCAAGATGAATTTCATTTGTGTTCTTTAATTTTAAGGGTCCCCTCAAACCATGTGTTACTATTGCTGAATGGCTACTCTCTACCTTATACTAATTGTAGCATATTTCTTTTCAGGTTATGGATACAAGAAAGCAGGAGACTGTGTGGTTGGTGGGGGTGTTGCGAAATGAACCCCTGGAAATGCTGTGTCAACTCCCGACAGTGGGAGATGTTCTTCGACGTCTGTTGTTCTTCACTCGGAAGAAAAAAATGTCCATGGTGGAAGCTGCCAATGTGGTAGCTGATGAGGTTATGGCGGTGTGGGCTCGGGCATCTATTCCAACCTCCCACAAGCCCAAGTGCGTCGAGAGGATCAAGGCCGTCTCTACGGACTATGAGAAGGTTGCCAGAAACCAAAACCATGGGGGAGAGAAGCAACTGGAGTGGGAAAAGGGATTCCAAGCCAACCTGAATACACTGTTCGAAACAGCTCATGCCAACACCATGAAACTCATCAAAGTCCCCGAAGATCGAGACTTTCTGAATGACCAGCGAACCGTGCGGAAGATGTACATCGGAGGAGAGGACCTGGAGTTTGCTCGCAGGGCAGCGGAGCGGGAGAAACGCCGAGCAGCTGAAGAGAAGAAGAAGAAAAGCCGCGAAGAGATGGACTCACTGCAAGCAAAAGGAACGGTGAAAAGTGGGTCTTCTTCTTCGGAGTCCATGGCCGAAGCATCCAATGATGATGTCCAATATTCCTCTCTTGGTCCTTCAGCTCCTCGATCCGCTCCCAAGGACGGCCAAGTGTCGGCAAGGAGGATCATCCAATATCCCAATTTTGCTGCAGCCCTGGATCGAACTGGAACCTCAGTACGCCAAGCGATGCACATTGTGGCTCCAGCACTCGCTGCCGCGGGAGTTGAGTTATCCTCGGTCACCTTGTCCAAATCAAGTCTTCACCATTCACGGCAGAAGTCCAGGAAGAACTTGGTAGCCGGAATCAAGACCGAGTTCAATCCTGATACGCCGCTTGTCGTCCACTTTGATGGCAAACTCCTCCCTGATTCGGATGGAGGGAAATCGGATCGCATACCAGTGATGGTCAGCGGGAAGAATCTTGAGAAGTTGTTGGCAATCCCAAAAATCCTTGACAGCACGGGACAGCGGATGGCTGGAGCTGTTCTGAAGGTGCTGGATGATTGGCCGCAAGTTCAACCATGGATTGCCGGTCTCTGCTTCGACACAACAGCGGCGCTTGTACGATTATCCAGGACCAAATGGACCACCGCGTTCTTTTCCTGGCTTGCAGACACCACATGATGGAATTGGTAATCACCTCAGTCTTTGACCTGTTGTTCAGGTCTTCTGGCCCCGAAATTGCGCTGTTCGCTCGCTTCAAATCCCAATGGGAGTTCATCGACCAGAAGCAGGCTTCTCCGTTCAATGGCGATGGCCCAAGTGACATCCTTTCGGAATGGGTGGCATTGAAAAAAGAGCAGATTGTCCACTTCATTGAAGACCAGCTTGAAGTTGGCCACCCAAGAGACGATTACCGGGAGTTCCTGATCCTCGCTCTGGTCTTCCTCGATGGTCATGGCAAGCGAGATCTCCGGTACAATCGTCCTGGAGCATACCATCGGGCCAGGTGGATGGCCAAAGGCATTTACTGTCTTAAGATGTTCATCTTCCGAAGCCAATTCCACCTGACCACTCACGAGGTCCGGTCACTACGCAGGATAAACGTCTTTGCCATCACCATCTACCTCCAGAGGTGGTTCGAGGCTCCATTGACAGCGGACGCGCCCGTCAATGACCTGGAGCTGTTGGAGGACCTAGAGCGGTACAAGGCGGTGGATCATGATGTAGGTACTGCGCATTGACGAAATTCTGGGGCCACCTCTGGTACCTAAGCGAAGATTTAGCCGGACTCGCTATGTTCTCCTCCAAAACCACCGATGTAGAGAAGATGGCCATGCTCCAAAACCTGCACAAGAAGACCAAAAACCCAAAAGATCTGCGTCGGCTGGAGGGAAAGAGTGTCTTGACCGTGAGACGGTCGGATTTGAGCACCTTGGTCACGAAAAGGACTCAAAACCTTTTTCATTGCCTGAAGCTGCCTGTTCCAAAACCCCAAAGATCTCAAAGGATGTGCACCATCGTTGAAGTCTGTGAATGACGCGGCAGAACGGGCGGTGAAACTGGCGGAAGATTTCAACGAGGGCCTGACAAAAAACGAGGAGGAATGGCAGCTCGTGTACCAAGTCGTCGAATACCACCGCCAGCAGTTCCCCTCAGCAGACAAAAAGATCCTCTGTCCCCCGAAATGAAATGTGCCATTAGGAAGAATTTCCATTTCCTTTAATTTAGTCATTAGAAAGAATTTACATTTCATTCTTCCATTCTAGAATGATTAATGCTGAGCATTTACGTTTGTTCATATAGGGTCGAATAAACAAGGTCAATGAGGGGACCCTTCCCCTCCTAATAGGCCAATGAAATTTCGCCCATTTTTTCCTTTCTGCAAGTGTAATTAATTAAAGGGGTGTGCAATTTGACTCTTGCAAATTTTTATTTTCACATGTGAGGCTGGGACACCCTAATGTACATTACATATGAATTTGGTAAATACCGTATATATAATCATAACTGTATTGATCATTATATAAATTGATATGCATACATCTGAATTTGTCAAATATATAAAGGTTGTAATGTTCATACATGTAGTTATATATATTGATGTTTTGTTGCTATAATATCTACATAAATTAACACTTTAAAAATACTTAAACTTACTTGTCTTCACTGGTGTCACATTCAGCATTGGAAGAATTGTGTCTAAATCTCCTTGGAAATCTTCAAACATTATTTCAGTAGTACACCCATAGGCAGAGGAACGTTTTTCTGTGGCAGTGGCATCAGTGTCTGAGTTCGAATCTGAGACAATATCAGAGACTCTTTTGTCTTCAGCTTTGATTTTATTGATATCATTAACACAATTTTTATAAATGTAATCTCCATATATTAATCCATGAATTCCTTGCAGTGTATTACGGACTGGCACAAGTGCTTTTTCGATCTTATGTTTTCTAAGAGGATCAGCACAAACTTTTCTACCCATTTTGTTTATCTGTAAGAAAGGCATAAAATAAGTAATTAATTTATGTTCACAAAATATATTATTTAACAGTACAGTACATATATGCATATACATATGGCGATTTTGCCAGAAATTTGAAAAATTTGAAAAATTCTTTAAGACAGTATAGATGGTGAATAAGATACATTTTTATTGTTTATATTAAAAGTGCAATGGTGGAACTTCATTTTGTGTAAAGAAATGTTTCCCTAAAATGTGTGAACTTCAAGGTCAAAGGGTCAATTCGTTCCTTGAAAAAGGGTGAACATTTTTATTTGTTCTCCTATTGCTGTTTTCGTTGCATTTTTGGATTCTACAGCTCATTCTGAGTCCAAAAACATATAGTTTCATATGGTTACGATAATTAGTGAATGTGTGTGGTGCATCCAAAGATGCTGACCTTGAGCTATTTTGACCTTAACCTTGATTTTTCTGACCTTCATAACTCGTGAAGTAATGGTCGTAGAAAGCTGAAACTTTCACAGCTGGCTTTCCTGCACAAACTTACCTTATATACCAAAAATAAGCAAGATCTGAGATGGTTGGGTGTTAAGCACTGATTCACCTGTGCTGGAACCCCTCACTAATGCGTTCCCTGAAAAGCAGAGGCGGACTGACACGCGGAAGTGGATTTACAGACATCCAAAGGACAACGTGGCTCTTTTCTATGCCTCTGTGTTCCACTTATAACTTAGCAATGCAGGAATACACCAGAGTTTTGTTGGAAAGTAGTGAACAGCACAAGGAAATGAGGGGAAGTAGACAAATCAGGGACAGTAATGACATGAAGAAAGTACTTGAACGTCTGGAATCCTTATCCCCATTCCATTCTACCTCGGGTCTCTGCAACATTGTAACAGGGCTAACTGCTGATCCTGGAGTTAACATTCATCAATTGCATTCAATCGGTACGAACATTGTCGTAAAAATGATTGGGAAACAAGCCTTTACATATTCTGCCAAAAGATCTGACAAAGTGAAAACACTAGGATCTGCTTCTGCTGTTGTGATCACTGATGCTTCAGATATAGAAGTAGATCCTGCACTACTGTTTCAGAGAATGATGACTTGCCACTGGCGGAGACATGAATCTTGAAGATGTCATGTGTTACGAACTGTGTGCATATCCTCCTGCATTGTTCGAATCACGAAGTATCTTGAGGAAACCCGATAAGTCTCAGCTAGCTCATGCAATAATCAAATACACTGACACTTTACGCATGGAAGAAGTTCAAGAAATTCAGTGCACAGACCAGTACGTATTGGATGGTGGATCTCTACTACATCGTGTTTCCTGGCGTCAAGATGAAACATATGACAGCATCGCCAACTCATATGCCGATTTCATTCTGAAAACATATGGAAAAGCAATCATTGTTTTTGATGGCTACAGCAGCTCTCCTACGATCAAGGACATGACCCACAGAAGACGCAGCACCAAGACAAGCAGAAATGTGAATCTCAGTCCAAGCATGAAGTTTGTTGGCCAGAAGGAACACTTCTTGGCTAATGAAAACAACAAGCAAGCATTTATTTCCCTCATAGGTGAGATGTTAAAGAAGCATGGGTGTACTGTTCACAACGCAGATGGGGATGCTGATGTGGACATCGTTCGTGCAGCAGTTTCCTCATCAGAAAATGCAACTACAACAGTAATAGGGGAAGACACCGACTTGCTGATTCTCCTTCTGTACCATGCCAAGGACAGTGGTTTCAAGTTGTACTATCGCAGCGATATAAGACGGGGACCATCTCCTAATCCTGTGTATGATATTCTCAGCATTCAATCATTGTTAGGCAATGACATCCATCTGCAAGTATCTCCTGTTTGTGCATGCTTTCATGGGCTGTGATAGCACATCCAGAGTTTTTTTGATCGGTAAAGCCAAAACATTCGACACACTGATGAAGGTGGCTGAACTCCATTCAGTTGCAAATACATTCTGCTCTGATTGTTGCCAACACTCTGACATTGAAGCCGCTGGAAGAAAGGCAATGCTTCTGTTGTATGGCTGCAAAACACTTGAATCCACTAACGCACTACGTCATCGAATGTTAGTTGAAAAGGTAGCTACAGCTAAATCTTTTGTTACACCCGAATGTTTGCCACCTACCGATACATCCACAAAGTACCACAGCTTTCGCACATACTTTCAAATACTAATCTGGAAGTCTACAGAAGAGAAGATCGATGCAGAACAGTGGGGTTGGTATGTAAAGAATAATTCCTACAAGCCACCAGCTCCAAATTATCTACTCAACATGATCCGCTGCTCCTGCAAGACGAAATGTGCTACTTCAAGATGTGGATGCAAGCGTAATGGAATGCCCTGTTCAGCCGCTTGTGGTGAGTGCCAAATCAGTGGTTGCGATAACAACCCAAGTACCGGTAATCTATCCGATGATAGTGATGAAGAGGATTAATTTCTGTATGTTTGTGACCAGGTATCACTTCTTCTGTAATGAACATAACTTGAAACTGGGAAAAAAATAATTGTTGTATTATTGATTATAAAAATCTGTAAAAAGCTATAACATTATATTTGTGTAATAACTGGTTGTGTTGTATATTGTTGAATTATTTAAAACATTACAACTGAAAGAAAAAGCATCAAATGTATCTCTATAAATAAAAGCGTAAATTATATATATATTTTTTTTTGTAGGAAACATCCAGTCCGCCATTTTGAATTTCATTTTTGGGGGTGTTCCCGGGTCCAATTTTGTCGGATTTTGGATATGTTATTCGGCAATGGTTCCTGAGCTGGAAACAGTTTAGAAAGCTTCTGAAGCAATTTTGCCCAGGTCTAACTACAAATTGCCTGGACTATACAGGTTTCTCAACCTATGTTTATATGGTCTTTTTTACTATTTTGGCTAGAATTCAGAGATTCATTTGTACGCATTTTACACAAGGTACTTTAAGTTCATTGATATAGTCATAAGTGTTTCAGATCATTGCTAATGCTGTAGGTAAGGTAATTCACTCGACCAAATAATAATACTGGATTGCTGGAAATGGTAAAAAATCCATTCTGGAAGGGCCAATTTGGTGGATTATGATCCAGTAAACTGGTTCATTCCCAGCCCTAGATAAAACCATACAGATATGCAAGATTCAGGGTCCTTTCAAGAAAGGTCAAATTGAGCTTTTTGTGTATGCATCATAACTTTTCAGCATAAATTGACAAAACTTCATACATGTTTATAACAAAACAGTGTTGCAAGCGGAAACCAGGTCACTAATAGGGATCAAAGGTCAGATGGAGGTCTATGCTATAACTTTTATGTTGCTCAATCTAAATTGGTAAAACCTCTCTCATATATGGTTCATCATATAAGACCCCTGTCTTGAGGAAGAATCAAGTTGTTGCAACAAAGATTAAGTCACTGATATAGGAGGGAACATTGTTATTACTTTCCAAAGTGCGCGCGCTGGGTATCGGTGGGGAAGTAGGTAGGTGGATTGAAAACTGGCTGAAAAATAGCGGCAGAGGGTTGTAATTAAAGGGGTTCGTGTTGGGCCTCGTCACTAGTGGGGTTCCTCAGGTTTCCGTTTTGGGGCCACTGTTGTTTATCATTTACATAAATGATATCGACGTGGCATCGTCAGTCGGATTGCCAAATTCGCTGATGACACCAAGCTTGGCCAATGTTGGGGGGCCCGAAGCGATCGAGGACCTGCGTGCGGACCTTGGTAGGATAGGAGAATGGTCCGAAAAATGGCAAATGCCGTTTAACTTAGGTAAATGCAAATGATGCACATTGGCTATGCCAATCCCAAGTCGGACTACTCGATGTTGGGGAGTAATATCGAGGTGACTGATTTAGAAAAGGACTTGGGTGTGCTAATTAGCAGCGACCTTAAGTTTACGAAACTGTGCGTAGAGGTGGAAAAGAAAGCCCAGAAGCTGTTGGGTTATATCAGAGGCAATTTCATTTTCGGAACTAGGGATTGTGCTCGCTCTGTACAATTCCCTGGTTCGGCCGCACCTGGAGTATGCTGTGCAGTTCTGGTCGCCCACCTCAGGAAAGATATTGAGAGGCTGGAGCGAGTGCAGGCGAGGGCCACAAAGTTAATCCCTTCCGTTAGGCATATGGGCTACAATCGACTGTTACGCCGCCTGAACTTGTTTTCGCTGGAAACTCAGAGGCTGCGCGGTCAACTGATCGAGGTTTTCAAGTTCTTACGCGGGTTCAACGATGTCGATTTTAGAAGCATGTTTAGTTTAAATGATAACCCAACTCGCAACAATGGTTGGAAGTTGGATTTGAAACGGTTTAGGACTAGTGTGTGGGAATTACTTTACATATAAGATCTGTGACACGTGGAGCAGGTGACCTTCAGAAGTTGTGAACAGTTCCTCTGTGGATCATTTCAAGAAAAGGTTAGACGAAATCCTGCACACTATTTGAGTTTGTAGAAAATTTTCCGTGGCACCCGTGGCCATTAGTACCTGACCGTCTCTCGGTATGGGCCGCAAGGCCTTTTGAGGTACCACCTTTCCTTGTATTTCCTTCCTTGTATCATCAGAGTTACGGCTATTTTGCTCTGTCCTAAAATATTACCAGCAAAAAGAATTGCAGTACAGTTGTCCCTCGACATTTGCGAGGGTTACGTTCCAAATGCGGTTGCAAATGTAAAATTTTCGCGAATACTTGATGCTCCCCTATACAATGATGATGAGTTTTTGCCATACAGTACGAGGAGTTGATGAATACTGACGAGAAGAGGGTACTGTACGGCATGATGAAGCTACTGGAGATCAGGAAGGGGTGGATCATCAACATCTTCATCCAAGTCATATGGTGATAATGGAGGAGGAGAAGAAGGCATTGTAGGCTCGGTGGGCATTGCTGCTTTGCTCTGACTGGTGGAAGGGGTGGGAGAGGTGGTGGTAGTGGTGGTGGTGGTGGTGGTGGTGGTGGTGGAGCCAGGGTCGAAGGTCAGACAGGCGTGAAATACATTGTGATCTCCGTTTGCTTCTTTTTTCTTTTCATTTCATCAAAAATGCTTCATTGTAGTCTTCCTCTTCGTTGGCTGATTTCGTCAATTCACGCAAATCCTCATTGGTGAGCTCTGCTGCATTCGCATTGATTAACTCCTCCACCTCATCCCCCTCCATGTCGGCAAAGCCCTCACCACCGACTTGCTTTGCAATGCTCACAATGTCACTGACGATCTTCTCACCAAACATACGATAATGGAGGACCTCGCGGATAGTCAAAGTCGCGAATGTCAAGGGACAACTGTACCTGATAACAAAATACTTAATTTAATTTTGCAGTTTCATCACCTCATTACATGTTAAAATTAGGGTGTAGCACTAGAATATGGTACTTCATATGTAATACTAAGGTACAGTACTGTAAAAAGAATTACACTGAAGCCTTAGATATATTTATTTATTGTAATTTAAAAAAAAATTACAAAGGAAAGATGCGTGACTGATATCCCACAGAGACTCACTGTTCCAACTAATCATTTTCATATAATAGATTTTTTAGTTATTTAAAACTGCATCTGGAGAGAGATATATCCAAAGAAATTGGCTGCTACTACCCTATGGTATAATTAAAATTTGTATCTGAAAAAGTAAATATGTAAAGCATTAACTTGTATGTAACTAAAATTTTAACAATTTAATAAATTTTCAGTAAATTATTTGTTGTATGTCATAAAAGGAAAAGAATATTCTTTAGGTTTAGTTTATGTAAAATAGATTTTCTTTTAAAATTTGACCTACAAGTTGGCCTGTCGGGCCTCTTGGTGTGCTTTTGTGTCTGGCATTTCCTCGTCTACCCCTTCTACTGCTGTGTGGTGGAAGGTACGTAGTATCAAGGGGAAGCTGGTCCCTGCTTATCGCCCTGTCCTTCGGGATGGGGATGGCTTCCTTTCAGATCCTACTGGTGTGGCTGATCAGCTGGCTGGGGCTTTTGCTTGGTTTCCCATTCGCCTTCAGCTGCAGATCATCCTTTGTTGGATGTTATGTTCCCCACCCCACCTGGGAACGAGCCCTATATCTGTCTCTTTACAATACAGGAACTTCGGGCTGCCGTGGCAACCCATCGTTCTTCCGCCCCTGGCCCTAATGACATTCCGTATGACTTTATTTGGAATCTGCACCCAATGGCCCTACACTTCTTGCTGGATCTTTTCAACTGGATGTGGGTTGAGGGGTCATTCCCTTCCCGTTGGAGGGAGGCAATTGTGGTCCCGATACCTAAACCAGGGAAGGATCCGGCAGGGGTGGCGGGCTATTGGTCTATTACCTTGAAGAGCTGCTTATGCAAGCTCCTGGAAAAAATGGTGGCTGTCCGACTTTCATTTACACTGGAATTGCTTGGGTTAAACCCCCCCCCCCTCCAACCCAGTATGGCTTTCGTCGGTTTCAGGGTACTCTGGACCCTCTTCTCTTTGGTCATGATATACAGGAGGCCTTTTCCTGCCAGAATCTTGTTCTGGCTATCTTTTTTGACGTTCAAAAGGCCTATGACACGACCCATTGGGGAGTTGTCATGGACCATTTGAAGTCTCTTGGTTTTGTGGGCCTTTTGCCCACGTTTATTCATAACTTCCTCTGCTGTCGCACTTTCCACATCCGTAATGGGGTGGCCCTATCTGACCTGTATGTTCAGGAGGAGGGGTGCCTCAGGGGTGTGTATTGAGCGTCTCCTGCTTCAATCTGGTCATGTCTGTTACCAGGGGCCATCCCACCCTCAGTGTGTTGTTCCATCTACGCCGATGATCTGGATGTCTATGCCGTGGGGATGAGCTCTCCCCTTGCGGAGAGGCAAGTCCAACTCGCGGTCAATCAGGTTGAATGTTGCGTGTTGTCAGTGGGCCTTATGCTGTCTTCCCTGAAGACTGTGTGTGGCCTTCCTTCTGTCAAGGAGACGGGGCTCCAGCACCATCCTGGCCTTTAATCTTACACTCAGGGAGGCAGCCTCTAGCCCTCATTCCATCAGTGCGTTTTCTGGGTATGGTCTTTGATAACTGTTTGAGCTGGGTCTCCCACCTTTGCAGGCTGCGTGAGACTGCAAGACGTACCCTGGATTTGCTGGGACATTTGTGTCACACTACATGGGGGCGCGGATAGGCTGACACTCCTCCATTTGTACATGTCCCTGGTACAATTAAAATTGGACTATGGGAGTGTGGTGTATGGCTCTGCCTCCTGTACGGCCCTTTGGATACTGGACCCAGTCCTCTCTAGAGGACCGCAATTCAGGGCACATCATACTTTTCCGAGTCCGAATTTCACTCTGGCTAATATGTATTTTTATGTAAAATTTAATTCTAAGAGGGGTTTCTTTTCTGCAACTTTTCTCAAAAATTGCGTTATGTTCAAAATTGCAGTTTCTGTTCTATGTTGAAATACTGAATATTCAATTGAACACGACCTCATATTTTTAACTCTGTCGTAATTTGTTGCCATTTAGACACATTAACTTTGCTTAACTCTTACACAGGTTTAATACATGCATACATAAGAAAAAAAATCTAGTCCATTTGAATCTTTGTAACCATTTGGGCGCAGAAGGCGAAGTTCAACATTCTCTCAATAGATGGCTGAGAGCAATTACGCCAGTTATAATTGTGAAGTGGAAGTGAGTGGATGCCATTTTTTTCGGTGAGGCTGGTCATCTTTCCAAAGACAAGGCTTACTTGGCCATAGATGGCATGAAAGTCTGGAGGGCCAAGGAGGAAGTAATGGCCTCATCAGTTGAAGCTCTCACACAGAGGTCAGAGGAGGAGAAAATTTCTGGGATATTCTTTGATGGCAAGCAGGATAGGAACACACAGGTATTGAAATATGATGAAGCGACAGGGATATTTCATCCTAGCAAAGTGATTGAGGAGCATTACACTATCACGTGGGAGCCTCAAGGAAAGTACCTCTTCCATTTCACTCCCAAGGAACCTGAGGAAGGAGAAAAGACTACTAATAAGATCACTCAGGGCCTGCATGAGTGGCTTCTGGATCACAGAGCTGATGAGAGCCTTGTAATGATTGGAGGAGACTACCAACACGGGGTGGTCTGGAGGCACCATAGCCCTATTGGAGAAGATGCTGGGTTGCAAGTGCCCATGACTCCAGATTCCTGGGATCTTGGGAGCATTGCTCCAGTAAATTTGACCATGAGAAAAAGTAAATTTGGGTTTGGGTTTTGTTCATCCGCTAGACATTATGCAATTTTTTTGCGTATACATTCTTGTACAAACCAATTTTTTTAAATTACAAATTTAGTTATTTTAAGTTTAGTTGGTAATTCCATATTTAACAATTATTTTTATTTTTTGTTAAGCTTCAATGTTTTGATAATTAAAATTTTATTAAAACGTATATTTTTTTAATATAAAATTATCAGGATTGGACTATGTTCCATTGATCTCAGCCAGGTTTGATAAATTGGCCAGATAATTACTTGTGCGGTTTTAAGTAATCCACCATGACTCTAGAATTGAAAAGTTTAGTTAAGTTTAAACTTACTTTTACTTACTCTTCCTTACTTTTACTAAGTTTAAAGCACTTACTTTTACTTACTTTCATTGTACTATATTTACTTACTTTTACTCACTTTTACCATACTATATTTACTAACTTTTACTTATTTTGTATTTTTTCAGGTAGTCAATAATCAATAATGGATCCTAATATTGATGAAGTTGGAGAGAAAAGTGATGGTGTTAAAAGGGGTTACTTTTGTGGTCAATGCAAGAACAAATATTCAAAGAAGCAAAACTGGGAGGAACATTTTAATTCCAAAAAAAATATTTGTTACAATACAAGAGGTCCCAGAGTTTGGGCCCACAGCTTAGATATTGCAGTAAAGAAATACCAGGATGAAGTGCAGCAAAGAGATACGGCAAAGCAGTCATTTAGTTTGTTCACAAAATGTGCTAGTGCTAGACCTCAGAAAAATGAACCAACTTCATCAACTGCTAATCTAGAAAATGAAACTTTTTCACGATGTTTCACAGACTGAAGAAAGTGCTTCTCCTCCACCTAAGAAACAAAAGGTAAGTGAGGAATCTGCGCATCAGACTAACAAAACTGCTTTAGAGGAACTTGAAAATTCCCAAATCCAGCAGACATTGAATGCAATTTTGCGCCTAACAAAAGAAACTCACTAAGCTGTTGTGGTTGTTGTGGTTAATAAAGAGAAGAGTCAAAATATGCCTTCAAGTTCAAGTGTTGCATCCAAATCTAATAAAGCAAAAAGCAACAAATTTGACATTTCCATAGCCCATTTAAGCAAGTGTAAATCAATACAAGAAATCCTGAACAATGATTTGATCAAATCTACATTCAAATTGGTGGAAAAGAAGGATCTAGGGCATGCTGATGATTCATTTTCAGTACCAAGTGATATAATGGAAAACATTGCAAATAGTGACACTAATATGCCTGATGTAGATATAGCTGTTGAGGATGAAGATGATGATAATCAAGAAGATATTGATGATGCTTCTGATGATAAAATGTTTACATTATATTGCAGAGCTTGCACAGACCCCAAAGCATGTGCTTCAGACAAACATTCTAACATAAAAGGTTACTTCAATGTTAAAGATTTAACCTATGTATGCAAACAAGGAGAAAATCAAGAGAGAGGGTTTAGAAATCTGAAAACCCACCTGAAGAGACATTTAATTAAACTTCAGCATCACCAAAGAGCTGCTGTTTATGAAGTGATGAAAACATCTTCTCGGAACACTACTAAACGCATAGAAGACTTATGTGGCAACATCTTATACTACATAATGAAAACAAACACTGCATGGGCTCTATATCCAGTACTTCTAGCTGTATTACATAGGTCAGGTTGTGAGGTTGGAAATTTGAATCATAGCACACATGCGTGCGAGACAATTTGTGAGCTATTAGATAATCAACTTAAAGAACAAACTGTAAAGTGGTTCTTAGAACAAACTTCAGTAACAATAACAGCTGACATTGGAACAATTTTGGGATTAAGCATGCTAGTTGTATTAGTTATGAGTGAAGAAGATAAGACTGTAAAACTTGCTGGGATAAATTTAGTACGCAGCAAATCAGGAGTTTATTTGGCCAATGAAATTTTTGATGTGTTGAAGTCTCCTAATCACTTGAAACTATCTGAAGAAGCAATTAAATCCAAGGTATCTGGAATGGTTGGAGATGGGGCTTTTTGTAAGGACAACGAGCCATTTAAAAACGAAATCTGAGATCAGGCCTTGACTATACCAATATGGTTCTTGACAATATCATTGGTTTTAAGAGACCAAAACTCAAATCTGATACTCGCATGGTTAATTACGAATTTGATCAATTTGACAGATTTGTGGAAAAAAATTTTTTTTTATCATCCACAAGAGAAAGAAATTAGTGCCAAGTTCTATGTATTGATTTCCTATATAACAAAGATTATGTTGCAAGTAGCTCAAAAAACCACAGTTAGTGCAGAATTTGGAGAAAATATATTTTATAAAGGAGGAGGGAAAACTGTTATGTTAAGAGTGATGGAAACAATTTCCAAATTAGCTAATGAAGGAAATGCAAATGATGTAGTTTCTGAATTTAAGCACGATACCACAGGGCAGCAAAAGGAACTAACAGCTGAGGATTACATCCTAAATGAAGTTTACAAATACATCAAGAAACGTTCTGATTACTACCAGGTTGCTGAAGTTGCTAGACCATCCAGAACCAGATCTGAAAGTAGTTTTACAAAAGACTCGGTGATAAATTGGCTGACAGAATATATAGAACAGCTGTGGAAAGGAATCACAGAGAGATTAAAGCATTTTGATAAAGATGGATCAACTGCCTGGAGTGAAGCACCAGCTGAAGGGACATTCTCCATTCTTGGTTACATTGTTGAACACAAAGGATCCATTAAGCCATCTCATTTGACTAAGCTGTGCAGAATTGTGAAGGAGGGTCCAGCTCCAGGCACTAGATCTGCTGTAATGATCACACAAAGCCATTGATCAGTGGCCAAGCATACATGGTGGTAAATTCACAACAAATGCCTACATGCAAGGTCTAACATCGTCCACTGTTGCTGCTGCAATGAATAAATAAACTTAAGGTGAGTTATAAACTGTATATTATTGTATTATTATGTTGTTAAAACAATTTGTAATTGGTATGTCGTCAATTCAAGAGTTTACTATCATTAACCTATCTAGTGGTGTAAGGGAAAAAAAAGTAAATTCAGAGCTGTGCTCCAGTAAATTTTTTCAAATCTGGAGTCATGCAAGTGCCACTGGATGATCTGTCAGCTCCATGTGAATGAGCTCCCCCTGAGGCACTTAATCATCAAGCTGGACGGCCCTGTAACTCCCCAGTCAGGCTTCAGTGGGCCTATTGGAAAACTACTTCAGAAAGTGAATGAACTTGAGGTCAACTTCAACTTCAAACCAGTGGAAGGAACTGAAGATATCATAGAGCTGCCAGTAGAGATAGTCAAATCTCTCTCCACAGACCAGCACAACTGCTATCTTCTAATCAAAGCCATCAAGTCTGGAAGTCTTAGTCCACAGTTGGCTGGCGTCAAATGTGGACCTCTGAACCAATCCAGGTGGCTCACTACTGCACAGGCCATCTTGCTGTTGTGGATGAGGGAGCATGGACTGAAGGGGGAGGTGTTAAGAAGGCTCGAGATCCTCATGAAGTTCTGCCTTAACCCTTTGGATGCTGTAGTCGACTGTAGTCGAACGATTTTTTGGTAGTCACAAGTGCCATATTCGACTCTAGTCAATATATTATTTTAATGATAATTTAGGAAAGTATATGCTTAAATCTAAAAATGAGAATCATAAAATTTACTATCAAAGAAAATTTGATTTTTTATGGAAAACTGCATTTTTTCGAAAACAAACATTTCCAACCAAATTGGCAGCTTAAGGGTTAACTTCTACTTCAAAATGTACTATGACATCAAAGTGAAGCACCACCTCAAATTTGGTCCTGCACACATTTTTTCAAGCCTGAGGCTGCTGAGGAACCAGACTACCAAGGTCAGGAACATCATCACATCATCTCTGCTGCAGTGAGGAGCTTACCACACACATCCTGAGAACATCCTGGCTTCATTCCTGTGCAGTGAGGATGAGCATCAAAAGCTTTTGCTGTGAGCCAGATAGAGAAGATCAGAGAAGGAAGAGACTTTGGTGATACGACAGTAAGGCCCCATAAAAATCCCAAAGTCAATCTGCAAGCCACTTCACCTGAGGATCTCATCAACTGGGAATCAGAGAATATTTATGAGCCTATTTTCACCTGCAAGATGACCTTGACTAAGCTCGAGGACCTCAGGAAAACTCCACTCAAAGTGGATGCTTTCTCTGTTCATACTCAGTCCTGCGAGATAGCTGTACAGGAAGTCTCAACTGCTTCCCAAGCTGTGTACTGTCATGAGAGGAAAGATGGGTGGGTGAGAGCCAGGGTAGACCATCAAGAAATGCTCAGTGTTCAGATCGAAGCAGGACATACTTAAGAGCTTTTCAGGTTTGAGTAGCTGATGAAGAGGCTGAAGCCATCATTAATGCTCATAAGAGCTGAAAGTCCTCATAAGATCTTATGAGGCCACGCTTTTCAGGAATCGAGGAAGAACAGGCATGTAAACCTACACATGGAGGTGGCAAGTCTCCCGCTACTTGATCAGAGTAGAGCTGGTGAGCCGCGCCTATTCTTTGAAGAAAAACTTAAAATTCTTAAGTTTTATGTGAAATCTAAAAATTTTTTCAGCACCCAGAGGTGTTAAAACATGCAAGGATGAGGTCAGAAAAGCAGCTTTTAGACTAAATCATATGCAGAACAGCTGCACACTTTGGATTGGGTGCCCTGAGGCTGCATTAGGCAGCCTTCAAATCAGAAAATCGCAATTTTGACCATGAAAATGAGATTTTTTGGAAAAGTTGCAAATAATAAACCCATCTTAGAATTAATTTTTACATAGGAATACATATTAGCCACTTTGTTTTTCCAAAATTTCAACCCTGAACCCAGAGTATGATATGCCCTACTGTGCATGTCCTCTGGCGCCTTCCGCTCTTCTCCAGTTTATAGCCTGTAGGTTGAGTGCGACATCCCTCCCTTGGAGGATTGGAGGTCGTTCCTCATTGCCAAGCACTATTTCCAGATCCTCCATCTTCCCAACTCTCCTCTGTTCCAGGTGGTGGAGAGGGCATTCTGCCAGGATGGGGGTTGGTATTTCACTGACACGGTGACCTCCCTCCTCGATGGTATGGGCACTCCATCCATCATACTGGTCTCTTTCGAGGGTGTTGCACCTTGGGAGAGCACCCCTGTTACATGCTGTAGGGTGTTGGGCCCTGTTCGCAGGGCTGATTCTGACTCTGCCTTGCTTTGGGCCCCTGTTCCTTCAGCATACAGCGTGTCACTCTGCATGTGTTGTGGTCTTCACAGATGCTGCAGGGTCGTCGGGGGGTGTTGGGGCTGCGGCTGTTCCCCAGTTGTCTGCCCTTGCTCCCCGATCAGAGCTGGGCACTTCCGCAAACCGTAAATTCCGCAATTGCGGAAGTATGTTTTTCGTTTGCGGATTTGCGTTTGCGGCAAAGTCATCGCAAATTAGTGAATTTGCGTTGCGGAACTAGAGACCGCAAATGCAAATCTTTCCGATTTCCTTTCCCACGTGGCCACTGGCCAAACCCGCTAGTGCTGTGACGCTGCTGTCACTGGCCGCCAACGTGTCTGTCTCAAAATTTATGAAATTCAAATGATTAAATTTATTACTTAATTTATTTACTATTTACTTGCAAGAGGTGTTTTTGTTCAATATAATATATCAATATATGTAGTATTTTTATTTCTTCTACAATAGTGATTTATTGTAATAAATTATTTAGCCTTGTTTTTAATAAAAACAAGGCTAAAACATTAAACATTAAAAAGATATAAAAACTTTTTATACCTCTTTAATGTTTTGGATACTTTTTATAGTTAAAATTGCGATTGCGGAAGTGTTTGTGGAAGTGCCCAGCACTGTAAAAATTGGAAATATGGTTTGCGTTTGCAGATTTGCATTTGTGGCACCAAAAATGGCAAGCAGTTTGCGGATTTGCAGTTGCAGAAGGTAAGGTTTGAGTTTGCGGATTTGCGATTGCTGAAGTGATTTTGAGTTTGTGGTGCCCAGCTCTGTCCCTGATATACCTGCCTCCCTGATGAGGCTTCCATTTTCACGGCGGAGCTCTATGCCATTCTGAGTGCTCTGGAGGTGGTGCAGGAGCATCTGGATGGGTTGTTTATCTATTCAGATTCCCGCAGTGTCCTGGATGGCTTGGAGTGTTTCAACTCCATCCACCCACTGGTCCGACGTATCCAGTTACTGTGCCATATCCTTGTCACCTCTGGTGGCAAGGTGGTGGTATTTTGCTGGGTCCCTGCACATGTTAATGTGGCTGGAAATGAGGCTGCTGATCAAACTGCCCATTCTGTGTGCCAACTACAGGTTTCACCCGTGTCCCTCCCCTTTTCCGATTATATCTGGTTTTCGTAGGTTTTCACGCTCCTGGTGGCAGAGTCGCTGGGATGGCGCTACAACTAACAAACTCTGCAAGATTAAACCCAAATTGGGATGTTGGGCCTCTTCCTTCCATCGGTCGTGCCATAAGGAGGTGGCTTTGCCAGCTCCGTATTGGCCACACCCACCTGACCCATGGCTATTTGATGGCTGGGGATTGGGTGCCTTGATGTCCCAATTGTAATGTTCCACTTACAGTTGCCCACCTCCTGGTGGAGTGTCCACTTTACTCTGCGCTGCACACAGCGTATTTTCCCTTTTTGATGAGCATTGGGCCTTGTGATAGGCTTGGCGCTATTCTATCTGAAAGTCCCTACTTTTCGGTAACCAGGTTGTTCTCCTTTCTCTTTCATTCCCGACTTCTTTACTGGCTGTGACTCCACCATGATTTTTCTGTATCTGTATTTTGTTCCCCCCTTCCCCCCAGTCTATTGTTCATTTCCACTAGCTGTTTCATAGTTTTTGTCCTGTGTTCACTCTGCTATCCACCTTCCTTTTGGTGGCTGTGAGCGGTCATACTTTGAAAAAAAAAAAATTATATATACATACAGGGTGGTGCAAAAGTTGTGCATCATAGGAATTTTCAGTGTTAACTATATTATTTTTTTTTTCCTTTTGGGTAGGGGATGGCTGTGAAATTAACAATAGACAAGAGGGTGAGCTTGGTTTTAATGTATGGAATACCAGGTATAACAAATCAATGAATTGGTACAGAATTTAAATTTTGTACTGATTCATCAATTTGTAGTACATGGTATTCTATGCATTAAAACCAAGCTCACCCTTTCATCTATTGTTAATTTTGCAGCCATCCCTTACCTAAAAGAAGAAAAAATGTATAATCAACACTGAAAATTCCTATGATGCGTGACTTTTGCGACACACGCACACAGTAGACCCTCATTATTTCGCAAGATTGGGACTGAGAATTACCACGAAATAGTGTTTAGACTGTACTATATAAAAAAGGAGTAATTTAGGGTACCATGAAATAAAGAGGGTCTACTGTATACACACACACACACACACACACATATATAATGTTTGTGAGCTGCCCAAAGGTTTGACAGCATACTAAAATGTTACAAAACAAAGTATTTGATGTACAAATTTATTTTTAATGTAAAACCTGGGCAAATTAAGAAAACTTTGGGGTGCACTATTTGTGAATGCATTTTAAAACTTAAACCTTGATTTTAATAAGTATTATTGATGCAGCAATTCTGTTAGAACATAAAGAACTGAATTTGTTAGTGATATTCAGATATTCCATCATTTAGGAATCAAATTTTTAATTTATGCTGAAAGCTGAGTTTTGTCATTGACTTTGACTTTTGGATGATTTTGATTTGGACTGTGAAAAAATTTAGAATCTAGTCAAAAGGAAGACCAGAATGTAAAAATTAAAATAAGAGTTCACTCACATTTCATAGTCAGTCAAAATATATAATGAAGTTCATTAGTCAAACTACTGCTAACCATCATTCCCTCACTTGTTCATACTTGCTCATTTTGCCATGGTGTCGTATTTAATGGCCACCATAGTTGCTCAAAACTGTTAAAATTAAAGGTTTAATTGAGAATTTGATCCTTTTATGGATGGGGTTTGTAGCATTTTTAATTTAATTTTCATTCCCAGTATTTAGGGGAGCTTATTAGTTGGATTAAAAAGTGCTTAAGGAAGAAAATTTTAAGTTTTTTTAAGATTTTTTTTTTCCTCCAACTAGATATGAGAGCAAGGGAAAGCAGTGGGCCAAGAGTAAACCAACTCAACCTGTAGGTCTTCCACTTGAAGAAGGGAACTCTGAAAAAAAGAACAAGCAGCAGCCCCAGACTAATGCAGTCATTCCTGGATTGGCCTCTCCTGATTCCAGTCAGTTCACAGATTTATTATTGTAGTTAACAAAAATAATTTTACTTAAGGATTCTATGTATAGTAACAATAAGTGTCAAAAAGTTGAATCTGGTCACAGCTGAAAAAGTGACTCAAAGAAAACTTGGATATTTTGATCTGATTTGTTGCTCATGATAACCTGCCGAATGTATCTTTATATCCTGCATGTACTATACATTATTCATTAGCTTATAGCTATTAGCCAGATTTTACTTGACATTAAGCCAAATTTTAGGTACAGGCTGCTATGGTTGGGCATTCTTATTTTTTTTCCTTTCTCAGACACTTCCAATAAATCACACAAGCAGCATAAGAAGAGTGAAAAGGGGAGTGCAAAGAAGAAGCCAATACAGCCAGAAATTCAAATCACCACTGCTTTCGATTCGTATGAAGAGTCAAGTAAGTGTCAATCCAAGTTACTTTTATAAAGTTGATGATGTACCATCTGTTTCTACTCTTGGAAGGTGCATCGAATATTAACCACTTAACAAACTTATTTATTTCCAAGAAAGTGGACAATATATATCTATTTTTTTAATAGAATATTTTATTCTTCATATTGTGCTAAAGAGGAAAATAATAGACATTTTATTATTTTTTTTATTTTTAAGAAGTTATAAAAAATTACATGTCCTTTGAAAAATTTGCCCGAGTTTATACGTTCATTTTTTAAAACTAAAAATAAATGTTTTTTTAATAAAAATAATAATAAATGTTAAGCAAATTCCTTTCAAAACAACTCTGAACTAGATAAAAACTATGTAAAAGAAAATTGGCATATTACTTTTAAGAGAAATCATACTTCGAGTGATAATCACGAAAGCACGGAGAAACGCATAGGCCTACATCGCAATCTCTGCAGTAATATCTTGACTCACGGCAAATTTTTTTTCCCCTTTCGGTTTTCTTTTGTGTACAAACTGCACATATCCTTGTTGGGTTCGTTTTTTTCTCAGTTGCTGGAATAATATCTGGAAAGTGGCGCCCTGACATTCAAAGTGGTTTGGCATTGGTGCTTGGTCGACCCCTTGAAGCTACGAAAGATACTACTCTGTATTTTGCAACCATCATGTCGATCAGCTCCATTCTGTAGTCTAATGGTTTCTTGTTTTGTCCCGTTTGTTTGAAAAGAATGAAAGAATTCCATACAGCTAATTCTAAAAGATGAAAAAACAACTTCCGGTAATACTTCTTTCCCTGTTTCCTCATGATTGGGTAGCTTGAAAGTGTTTGACCAACCCGATCAACTCCTCCCATGGTGTTGTTGTAATCCTTCACAATCTGAGGCACACGGACAACATCTCGCCTTCTTACACATTCTGTCATTTCTGAAGAATGAACAGTTGATAGAAGAGTGACATCCCTTTTGTCTTTCCATTTCATAGCCAAAACTTTTCGATGCCGAAATGCAATACTTTCCCCCTTTTTCAGTTTTTTGTTTTTTATTTTTTATTTGCGCAGTTATCCCTTTCCTTGTTTGTTTTACAGTCCCGTAAGTGTCTGTACGATGTTCAACCAATAAGTTAGCCAGCTCCGGTGAAGTATAAAAGTTGTCTGTAGTCAGGCAATGACCTTTCCCCAATAATGGCTCCATCAATGACATCACAATTTGGATAGATACTGGAAGATCTTTATAAACCTGACTCACTTGAGTACCTTTTCCAGTGTATATGATTGTTGACCAAACATAGCCTGACTGATTCGCAAAGCATGTATAATTTTATGCCAAAGCGAGCTCTCTTCAGAGGCATATACTGCACCCACCCAAGATGTCCTTTATACATCATAAGGCTCTCATCAATTGTCACATCACGATCTAGGTTGTATAGAGAATTGAATTTGTCACTAAGGTATTTGTAAACTGGATAATGTAGTGTTCGCCACCAGATGTAGTGTTCGCCTTTATTAATTAACTTTCTCTCTTTATTTTACGCTTCTTTCTACTTTATTATATCTCTATTTATTCTCGATCGGCTATTTCTTTCATTTATCACTTTGTTTCTCTACACTCTTTTTGCCGTATCGTATAAATATCATGATAGCAACGCCGAGTTCTGACTCTGAAAACCGTTATAAAACAAAGGGGGAAGGGGGTAGATTAATACTCTTCTTTAACACTTATGAACGTTTTATTAATTTCGAAAATGGTTTAGTTAAGTTAGGGGTATGCGAGTATCAAATTCTATTATAATAATTTAGGTCGGAGAGGAACACAAAACAATTTGACTTTAAGATCACATTGCTCTAAATCTTACGCGTATCGCATCCGCCTCAAGACTGGCTATTATGGGTGGTAGTCTGCTCTCTTGGGTCCCTGTTCAGGACTACCAACTGTACCCATTTTAAACAATTTAAATCTAACAAACATACTTTTTCGTAATTTCACAATTATTAGTAAATGATTTACATTAAACATTATCTTATTTAAACAAAACAGAAATTTATATTCTTAACTAAGCATTACTACAATAAATTTTGTTCAGTTTCTGGTATGGGTGGGTATTTGGGTCATAATCTTCATTATTTGCAAAATGTAAATTACTTTTCAAAAGCTGAAATCTTTTGAGAGTCATGCACTGTCTAAAAAATGGTGTATCCATGATAGGCTTTTTTGTCCAATAAAGCCAATAGTTAGGCTTTGGAATTAGGCCTTGCAGCATTGTTATTGCTAAAAACACTTATCTCATTACTGTCTGTAGCTCTCCAAGCACTGTTCCCTTGTTGCGTTGCATACTGATTCGTTTCAGTTACAATAATATCGATGAGTTCATCAGTACAATATAAATTGAAAAAATCTAATGGATTACCTTCAACGGGAACATTCATATTTGCATTACTCTTTGTGAAGTCAAATCTTGGAGGAGCTACCGTAGGCTGAGTCTCTTCAAACCACGATTGACGAAATTGCTCAAATGTTTCATCTGATTCATCCTCCGAAAAGTCTTCTGAGCAAGAGGAATCACTGTTATCATCTTTGGAAGAGCTCAGATGTATATCTTCAACATTTCCTAACAAACTTTCTTCTTCACTATCAGAATCCATCTTTATATGACTAAAATTACCATATGTAAAAAGTGATTTGGACAGACATACAACGCCCCTCTGATGACTGTTGCGCACTGAGAAAGTACTGTATATAAACATAATTATATGTGTTATATGTCAAAAGCCAGGCTTCAAACCATGCCCAGAGGCATGGCTTTCGAGAAGTACAGTACAGCCAATTAGAGTAAATGCACGAGATATCTCGTTCAAATTTTAAACATACTTCAAATTTTTCATGCGCCTGAGTAAATTTGGGTAAATTATTTTAGAGCGAGTCTTTGATGCCCGAGTATATTCGGGCAAATTCATTAAGTGGTTAAATCTTTCAGAATGGGATGGTAGGGCCTAGTGCTGCCCCATCCCTAGCGATGGAAAAGTATTTAAAAGGCTGATTGTATTGACTTCAGTCAACATGTTCTGCATCATTCCCGTCTGTTGAGAATTAAGAAATGCTAAATTTTAAGGGTAATTCAGACATAGTTTAGATGTAGATGCAAATGTTTCAGCAGTCCATTTACAAATGGATTTAGTTTTATAACTTAATGACAACTCCATTTGTTCATTTCTGTAGGTCTAAAAATAAATACAGGATAACGTGAGGAACAGACGGAAGTAATTTGTTACCAGAGTCCTTTGCCTGTGCATTTAAAATGTCAAAAAAAAAAAAAAAAAAGAGCCTTGAAAGTAGATTCAGAAGCTGTGCATGTGTGACCAACTGTCTTGGTCAAAAGGCCAGAATTAGACCTAATAAGTTGAAAAGCCATACTTGACTTTGATTATAATTTAGATGCAATTATTTGATAAGAACATAAGAAATTTTGGTACTTTTGCATTATCCTCCCAACACTAATTTTTTTTTATAATGGAAGGAAAATGAAGTACGTTAGCAAAACACTTGCGGTGGGCTGTTTTTAACCTAACCTAACAACCTAATCCCAACACTAATTTTTTTTATAATGGAAGGAAAATAAAGTACCATAACCAAAACCAAACCAACATTATATAAAAAAATTAGTGTTGGGAGGATAATGCAAAAGAACCGAAATTTTTATAGTGGGCACACTTGGGGCCACTTCAGCCCATCGAGGTGCCTCCACTATGTAAAAACTGCCTGTACATTGGCAACAACCAATTTTTACAAAACTAATTAATTATCAATTTAAAACTAAAGATTGATCCTCTGGATCCAGAGATTCTAAGTCATAATAGGCTACTATCCACAAATATGTTACACTCTATGGGGCATTCCAGGAGAGATCACCCAATGCATGTCACCACTCCGACTCAGATTTTTATGAAAATTGACATATGGGGTTCTTCCAGGTGCTGATTTCACTGGTCAAAATAAAAAAGTTCTATGACCCATAGTTTTTGAGAGATGGCCCCCACTTTACCACCTAACTTTAATGGGCAATAACTGCAAAATATCTTACCATAGACCTATAAAACTATACATTTTTTGAATTAGCTTTGCTTATAATCCTTACCTCACCAACTTCGTCAGAAGATAATTCAAATGTTTTTGTTATTTGCATTAATAGGTAGAAATCTGGAGTTTTTGTGTTCCTGTTAGCTGTATACTTTTTTCATGTGTCACTTAAATTTTTCTATAGCTTCAATTTCTTCAGAATTTATTTAAAAAAAATTTATGTTGTCACTTATATTGTTTGAACAAAATTCAACATGTCTTCTGTGTTAATATTTGATTTGCGAATGTTCTCTGCATACTCGCTCTGGCTACAGATCTTTTCACTGTACCCCCAATCCCATCACAAGTGCTCTTACCATGGCTTGTGGCAAAGAAATGCCACACACATTCCAGCCCAAAATCATCATGTTTACAAATGTTAAAGTTGAAACAATTTTTATATTGTCCTGCACATCCGTCAGTAAAATAATGTAATTTTTTGATATGAAGATGGGATTTTCTAATAGGTATATGAGTATTTAAAAAAGTGTAAACCATTGTAGTGTTATGTTTTGTATTTGGAGATGAAAAACAATAACTTGAATGTTTTGTTTCATTACTTCCTGGTTCCTTATAATATAACACAAAGGGATGCACTGTGCATTGGGTATTTTCCCAATGAAAACCTTGGGCTGCATCCTGTACTACAAATGAGTAGTTTTCTGAAAAGTCACCAAGAACTACAGCTGTATGGCTATTTAAATTATTCAAGTTTTTTAGAAATGCACTCTGATTCTTTGCTATAAAGTGATGTCAATTTGACAATTTTTGTGCTTAATGAATTTATAAAATCTATCTATACAGATTCTGTTTTTTCAACCATATTGCATCGATCTGTAGTAACCCATTGTTTATATTTTATTTCTTCACATTCAGGATCGTTAACACTGAAAAGTGAGCAAAAAGTTCTTAATACCTTGTTCTTTTGGACAGAGATTACATATTTGCATTATGCAATCCCTGTTGTTGATATCACACACTGCTTTCTCCATAAGAGTTGTGTATTCCAACCCTTTTACACCCAAAGCTGAGAATTGTATTTTGGCATTCTGGTGGTATGTACATACACGCACAGAATGGGTACCAGCAGCTCCAGCTAAAACACAATGTCTGGGGGCGAAGGCTGGCAAAACTAGAGAAGCCAATTTGGGGACTATCTGAATTATTTTTATGGAGACTAAAAGCTTCTTTCAGATTCATTAACACGTGTCTTTTCTGCACAGATTCTTTATACCCACTTTCATTTCTGATACTCAGGCAGTCTTTCGTACCTGGGCACAAACGACTAATTTCATCTGATTCAAAAAATTTCTGAGCAGAATCTTTAGTACCTTTAGTTATTATTTTTCCTTTTGACATGGGTTCAATTTCAGGAATAATTCCAAGTCTTTGTTTTATATTTCTGCTTTTCTTAACTAAATATTCAGTTGTCTGAAATAGATTCATAGTTTTTGATATGGTAAATGGAGATAATGTCAATATTTTGAGTTTCCTCTCATAACTGTCAGTAAAATGGAAAACTTCAACCAGTTCATTCATGAGATGAATCATTGACCTGAAACAAATTCATGAATGTACAGGGTGTCCGAGAATTATCTGTACAATTTTTGGCTATTATTAAAAGTCAACCATGAAGTGTAGAAATTCCAGTGTTGTCCCATTTTACAGAGAATCTCATTAAGTTTTTTCTGATACCAAGTTTTGACAAGTTTTTTAGAAATTCCAGTGTGTCCGAACATTATCTGTACAATTTCATCTTTTAATAAAATTCTTGATAACACACGTAAAATTCTTAAACAAGATTATTTAGAATCTGTATTTTCAAAAGTTTCTTTTATTAAAGTAACGTTGTTACAAACATTCGATATGTGCACCATTAGTGATTCGCAAAACATCCAATCGATACTCCAAATGTTGCCATGTACGCTGCAGCATATCCACATCAATTTGCTCAATAGCAGCTATGATTTTTGCTTTTAAATCATCAATGTCTGTCACCCGTGTAGATTTCTAAAAAACTTGTCAAAATGTGGTATCAGAAAAAACTTAATGAGATTCTCTGTAAAATGGGACAACACTGGAATTTCTACACTTCATGATTGACTTTTAATAACAGCCAAAAATTGTACAGATAATTCTCGGACACCCGGTATAATAGCTATAAACAAAACATTACATGTGCATATTAAATTTTTTGGATTATAATATTGATTTCAAGTGTAACAAAATGAGCATTCTTTGACATAGTCAAATTAAATCAAAAATTATTTTGTGACCAAATGAATTCCAAATGATTTAATGGGCCCATTGATCTCTAATCTTTAGGGAGTTGTGCTTCTAGTTTCTACTATCAAAGGTGAATACCTACATTTTGTTTTTATGCTTCAGTTTTAGTTTAGGTATATTCCTACTTAATAATAGCGTATCATTTTAAAATTCATAACTTTGAGTTTCATGATCCAACTTTGTAGCATTTGATGGGCTTGGGATCTCAATTTCTAAACTTGTTTCTAGCTTTCGTTTTAAAGAACAACATGCTTTTTCTATTGTTTGAATAGCTTTTGCTTCTTTTCTTGAGGAATCCTAACCATCTGAAATTTTTGAATTAATAAATATTTGACTCCATTTGATATATATGGACAATAATAATGTCAACATATTAATTTCATAAGTTTAATAAATTTAATGTCAACATATTAATTTCAGCAACTGCTGAAAAACTGTCTTGAAAGTAAATGTATTATAAATAAGTATCAGGTCATCCCATAAGTAGTGTTTTTTATGATAAAGTTTAAACTAGTCCTACTCAGTTTAAGCATAAATTTTCCGAAGGTTATATCTAAGAGGAGATCTATCATGCTTTGCTACATACTTTACAGACCTTGACCAGTGAAGATGTGTGTTTTGCTTTATGTGAACCCCTCATAAACATGGCAGTATCAGAAGAGCATATCAGGCATATAATGCTTTATGAGTTCAAAAAAGGAAATAGTGCTACTGAAGCAACACGAAACATTCAGGACGTTTATGGCAATGATATTCTGCATGTGAGGAAATGTCAAAGATGGTTTCAAAAGTTTAGGAAGGGTGACTGCTGTTTGACAGATGCAGCATGCTCTGGACACCCTGCTGAGTTTGATGATGACCTGCTGTTAGCCGCACTTGAAGAAGACTTCAACAACTGTCGAAGAATTGGCCCAGAAACTCAATTCATCCCTGTCCACCATCCATTGACATTTGCAACAACTCGGGAAAGTGCCTTAGTTAGGAAAATGGGTGCTACATGAATTGTCAGTCGACAATCTGAGGGTGCAGGTAAACATTAGTACAACTCTTCATTCCCATGAACTCCAAGATCTGTTTTTGTACTGTTTAGTGACTGGTGATGAAAAGTGGATACCGTACCAGAATGTTAAGCGCCATCGACAGTGGGTTTGTGCCAGAGAACCAGCGACACCACAGCCAAAACCAAATCTTCGGAAGGTGTTGCTTAGTGTTTGGTGGGATAAAGGTGGTGTAATATACTTTGAAACCTTACCACACAAACAAGCAATCACTGCTCAAGTCTACTGTCAACAACTGGATCGATTGAACACTGCACTTAAAGAAAAGAGACCTTCTTTGGTTAATTGGAAAGGAATCGTGTTCCACCACGACAACGCACGTCCTCATACTGCTCGGATCACTTCTGCAAAAATTGAGGAGCTTGGGTGGGAAAACTTCCACATCCTCCAATTTAGGCCGGGCTGAAACTCAAGATAGAATTAATCAGTCATTAACAGTTGGCTTTTGATATAAAAATAAGATTCCTGAAAAAAATAATTGGTGGCCACCAACGTGTGTCCAGCCACCCCCATTTTTGTAAAAACATCTAATGCTGCACTAGCAAAATCAGGAAAATGGCAATATCTCTTCTTTTGAACATGCTAGAGAGAGGGTTTGCATACCAAACGATGCAGAATTTGATTTAGAACAAATTATTAAGAGTGGTATTTTTTCATAAAACCGTTAGTTTTTGAGTTATTTTAGAAAAACTAATTTTTGGGGCCCATAGACCCCCTTTCGACGGACCTTAGTGACAAAAGAAATTCTAAAATAAGCATGATTTGGCTTTTTGATTACTAACATTGCCCTAAAAGGATGTTGACATGGACATAGTGATCACATGATATGACTTTTCCTTATCTTGCATCCATTATGCTTGATTAAAGAATAGAGGGTGGGGCTGTTTCATGAACTTTTTTTAAACGTAATAAATTGAAAACTTGTTTTTTTTCAGGTGCCTTTGTTATAAGTTTCCAACTGCAATTTGTCATTGAATTCAACATTTGCAATATAAAGTATGACTTCTACAAGGAAAACAGTTGCTAAAGTACTTGGTGATGTACGTTTTATGCCAGCAGAACAGTTTCCTTTAGGGAAATTGCCTACGTTGAAGCAAGTTATTGAAAGGTGTTTGTGTTTCGGAGACTATAAAACAGATGCTGTACTGAGAGCTACTTCTGAGGAATTGCATAAATTGTGGGTCACATATAATGTTTATCCAATATCAGTAAATGCCATACAGAGCTGACTGAAAACCCAAATCAAATAAAGGAATTCAACTGCCTTCTGAAGTATGACAAAAAGAAAAGGGGACCTAAATATCATCAAGATCTGGATGATTTTCTGAAAACTGTAAACGTTTTATTTGACATATATCAACATGATCACAAACTGTTGGCAGATAGAGAAAAAGCACTTACTAAAAATGACTGAATCTGATTACCAGTTTTATGAGGTAATATTAATTAATTATCAACTATTAATAATTTGCTACAATTTTTAAAGTGCATTTAATAAGTTAGTAATATCAATAATACACTATTAATGATGTTAATGATAAGTAATATTTTAGTATTTTCTCATTTTTGTAAGAATTTCAATTTATATATAGAGACCCATAGATAAAAGATACATTATAGTGTAATGAAATATAATCACTTTGTAGGACCAGAAAACAACTAGGCATGGTTACTGTACCTGAAAGAAGTCCCAGAAACAGCCACTGACTTAAAATTCAAATCACGGGTTATTCAATCTCAAAAAGCAAAAGAATCAGTTCCTCATCCTCCTGAACCTATGGACATTCCTGAGTTGACAGATAGCGACAGTTGTAATGATTCATTTGATGCAGACTATGTTCCAGAAGTCTCAACATTACAGAACAGAACTAGATTACGCTCATTAGCTGAAGCATGTGACAGGTATAGTACTGAAAGATAAATCTTTTAATACAGCTTAAAGTGAAATCATTGTGACTAAGAGATTAAGATTACCAATAAATTATTCATTGACATTATATATGTAAATCTACTTTAAATATCCTAACAGATATCAAGTAAGTGATAGAGCAGGAGTGGCTATTGGTTCTGCTACATTGGTGGACTTTGGAGTAATCACCCCAGATAACATACAAAATGTTATTGATAAGTATGTTTTTAATCACACTAGATATTACATTTCTTAGCTTCTGCTATAAGTTCTAAATCACCAGATTTACTATTATTTTTAATTAGCGTCAAAATTTCTATTTTGTATTTATATTAATTAGTTTCAAACAGGACACTGACATTTGTATTTTGTATATTTGTATAATGCTAATGCAGTAATGCATGGCCAATATTTTTGAAATACTTTTCAGAAACAAGTTGAGAAGGGAGAGAGCTAAATTGAGAGCTGAAAGGAAGAAGGAAGTAGTAGTGATATTTGAAAAAGTGACTGGCATTGGCTTTGACGGTAGAAAGGATGCTACACTTGCTGTTAACAAAGTAAATGAAAAGTATTATACATCCACAATCCTAGAGGAACATTGTCATTACTGGAGAGCCAGGTAAATGGAAATGATTGTCATACAGTTATAGGCGTTATGCTGTTATATTACTGTACTATAAAGTAATATTTCAATTACTTAAAAAATTTTCTTTTTAAGTGACAACTGTCCAGCTAACTTTATTCCTTCCTTTTTCATTTTTATTTAATTGTAAAATTAATTAAATTTATTTTCAGATGATTTCTACCTCAACCATTTTACCCCGGAGAGTGGCAAAGGCATTGACATTGCTCATGGCATTTATAAGATCATTAAAGGGACAGAACTTGAGGCCAAATTAAACTTAGTTAAAGCAGATGGGACAAATACTAACACAGGACATATGCATCGGTCAATCAGATATTTGGAATTTTTTAGGGCAACCTCTTCAGTGGGATATTTGTCTTCTGCATCTAAATGAATTGCCACTTAGACACATCTTCATAACTTTAGATGGGACAACAAAAAGTCCAGACAAATTTTCTGGCCCTATTGGTTCTCAGCTCAATGGGGATGTGTCAGAATGGAATGTTGTGGACTTCAAATCTATACCTTATCCTGCATTTGTGCTTCTACCAAATGAGGTGGTCAATAATTTATCAACAGACCAATACTATGGATACTGCATCTGCTGGGCAATTATTACTGGTGAAGTGGATGAAGACCTTGCACTCTTAGAAGTTGGCCTGCTAAATCACTCTCGATGGCTCACCTTAGCCTGTAGAATTCTTCGCTTTTATGTTTCAAAAAAGACCCAGTAAGAACCTCAAAATCATAGTAGAATTCATCATCAAAGTATACTTTCACAGTTGGTTCAATATCAAGGCTAATAAGAAGCTAAGTGATGGGTCAAGAAACCTATTCACTATGATCCAAAGAGTAAATAAATTCCCTGACAGGAAAATTAGAGAAATTTGTTATGACATATTAAACAATAACAGCTATTTTGCTCATGGTGAAAATATTTTAGTTGGAATGCTGGCTGATGAAGAGGTGAGGAGGTGTGCTGTCAATAAAGTTCTGTGTCTGAGGGGAGTTATAGAGGATTTTGATGATGAATCTGGTAGTAGTAGCAATGATTTTGCAGGTGGAATAATTGAAAGTGATGATGAGAATGAAGAGGATCATGAAGGTGGTACTGATGAATATCCTGCTATAGATGAGAATGTTAGGGTCTTTAGAAAGCCAATCATCAATTTCAAAGCTTCTGCATACCACAAGCTGTCTGCTATGTCCCAATGGGAAACTGTTCCACCTGTATTAAGAGAATTAGTAATGATGAACTGCGTGATATCATTAATACCGCATTGAAACTGGATCACGAGTGCCACAGTCAGAATGTTGAAAGGCACATCAAGCTTGTCACTGAAGCATCCTTGGCTGTTGTAGGTCATGAGCGTAGAGATGGTCTTATTAGAAACAAAATTAGATCACGTAAATTAATGAAAGATTTTGTCTAAAAAATATTTTAAGTTCTAGATTATTATTTATCATGCTAAAATATGACAAAATGACAATTTGTTAATTGTATAATTTAATGTTTGGTGTTTTGGAATGTCAAAAAGCATTTTCAATGAATTTAAAATGGCTGATTTTGATTGATTTTGATTGCTGATTGAAAACCACTAATACATGTCAATTTGCGGCTTCAAAAAATACCACTTAATAATTTGTTCTAAATCAAATTCTGCATCTTTTGGTATGCAAACCATCTCTCTAGCATGTTCAGAAGAAGAGATATTGCCATTTTCCTGATTTTGCTAGTGCGGCATTAGATGTTTTTACAAAAATGGGGGTGGCTGGACACACGTTGGTGGCCACCAATTTTTTTTCAGGAATCTTATTTTTATATCAAAAGCCAACTGTTAGTCACTCTGCTAAATTAAAATCAAACAAAAATTATAGTTTCAGCCCGGCCTACGAGTCCATATTCTCCAGATCTTGCACCTTCAGATTATCATCTCTTCAGGAGTCTGCAAAAGTATCTTGATGAGAAACAGTATACTTCTTTAGATGACCAGCACACCAGTCTTTGTACATTTTTTGCCTCAAAACCACCTGGATTTTATAAATATGGCATTGAAAAGCTTGTAGGACATTGGCAGTGTCATTGATTCCGATGGAAAATATATACTAGATTAAAAAGTTTGTTGTTTTTTTTTTGTCCTTCAAATTCTGATCTAAAAAATGACATTACTTATGGGATGACCTGATAAATATAAATAAAAAAATTATAAATATAAAAAGTACCTATCATTAAATACTTACGCTTCTTCACTGGAGTCACAGCAAGACTTTCCTAGAACTTGAGAAACCTCTTCTTTGGCATTACTTGATATACTTGGATCATATTCATCGCTTTCTGAAATAACATTCTCAGAAGACTGATTGTGATCAGACTCTTCACTTTGTGATGTTGATAGCAACTCTAGTGTCTGGGTCAATAATTTTCTACAGTTGCTACATAGTACAGTATTCCTTTGTAGTTTCCATTTACATCGATCATGAAGTGATTGGCTGATGGTTCTTATATCCTTGTGTATCTTTTTCTTATGTTTTTGTAAAGGATCATCACAGTACAGGGAAACCCCGATTATTGCGGTTTTTGAGTTATTGCGGTTTACAATTTGATACCAAAAAACTGATTATTGCGCTAATAATGCGAGTTATTGCGGTATTTTGTGCCAACCAAAAATTTACAAATGCTATGTATGTTCATACATACGTATATACATGCTGAATTCAAGCAAGCTTCAGTATCGCTGCTGCCTCCGTAGCATGCATATCGTTTCGCTGCTTATTCTGTGTTATTTTATTGACAAGAAACCCCCCCTGATATAAAGTGATTTCTAAAAGAAATAGTGAAGCTACAACAGAAATAGATAATGGAAGTGTTCAAGAATTGCTCCAGTCTCATGATAATGACCTTAATGATGAAGACCTTATTAATCTAGAACAAAAGCGGGCATACGATGTTCAGGATGGTGACGCTGAAGAAAATGAAATTGAAACGGCAACAAAAAAATTCACGCTAAAAGAACTTGATGAAATGTTTCGTGATTGTGAATCTCTCAAGCAGAAAATAATGGATGGAGATCCTAATGTCGAGTGTGCAATGAAGGTGCATTAAGAAATAGAAAATTCAATTTGCTGTTATAGAGTAATGTACCAAGAGAAGAAGAAGAAGAAAAATTTGAAGCAAACAAATCTAAAATATTTTGTCAAAAAATAAAATATTTCATGCATTTTTTGTGCACATGCTGGTGCACTGCAATAAACTTTTAAAACTAAAAACTGCATTTCATTTATTACGTTTATTTAAATACGTACATGAATAAATACCTGATGTTTTTAAAAAATTGATAATTAAAGTTTATCATTTTGGAAATTTCGGCAACAATAACCTATTTCCTATAGGTTATGGTTCCTGATTATTGCAGTTTCGCTTATTGTGGTTTTTTCCTGGCAGCATTAACCGCAATAATCGGGGTTTTCCTGTATCTAACCATTTTTCATTACTAAAAATACGCAGTTGTAAATCTCAAAAATAAGATATGATTTGACTCAAAATAAGCACATCTGTAATAAAAATAAGCATAATTAACAAACATTTGAGAGAGACTGTGTGAATATGAGTTATACATAGGATGTAAATATATCATTTGTAGTTCTCTATTTTAGTCTGCGTAAAAATGTCAATGTACATATTTTTTCAATAATTTTTAAAATATCTCGGAACTTGATACCCACATTTTTTATTGTTTTGTATCTTTTAACTATTAATGGAAGTTTAATAAATGAAAATTTTTTTTTCTGGATTTCACTGTCTAGCGGGTGTGGGGGTCAAAAATAAAAATGGGGGGGGAGAATTTTCATTATTCTACACATTTGAATGTGGTTATCACTTAATAGATCTCTTCTTGCTGATTCTGAAAATGTATAGTTTTATAGGTCTACAAGAAGATGTTTGGGAGTTATTGCCCATTAAAGTTAGGTGGTAAAGTGGGGGCCCATATCTCAAAAACTATGGGTCATACAACTTTTTTATTTGAACCAGTGAAATCAGCACCTGGAAGAACCCCATATGTCAATTTTCATTAAAATCTGGGTCAGAGTGGTGACATTTTTTTAAATTTTTTGGTGTTGTCCTGGAATGCCCCCTATATCTATTTATAACTGACATGCAAATATATCAGATCCAAAGAATCCAGTCAATTTCATTATGGTACCTATTAATACCAGTACCTTGCCAACCAAACATAAATCACGGTCCATATCAATTGTGGACCAAGCCACAATTTATAACCATATACATTACAATATATATACTTAGGAGGAAAAGTGTTGGTGTGGCTGTAAAGACTGTACAGTAGGGTGGAGCGAAAAATACTTTTTTTCTAGTATGAAGTTCTAATAGTGATTAAAAGTTGCATTTAGTGGACGAAATATGCCTGCCAAAATATGAGTTCATTTGTTTAAAAGTTTCAGCTGTCACCAGGGGGCTAAATTTAACACAATTTTGTGTAAAAGGAAAAAATGCTTCTATTTTAGGTTGTAAAACTATTATAAATTTTATCTTAGAATTATCTAATAGTTTGATTAAGATTCTTAAATGATAGGAATTCGTTTTGTAAAAATGCCTTTTCATATGCTTAATATCTTCAGCTGCCACAAGAGAGCTGAATTTACACAATTTAGAGTAACTGAGTCATGTGAGACTACACTGAATGTTGTGGGGGAGGGTTTGGGGAGGGTTGTGGGGGAGGGTTTTGGGTGTGAAGGAATTTCTTTCTGAGAGTCATTAGAACAGTGTGTTAACACTTGTCTTTTAGGTAGTAGGCCTAGTCGCTCAGTGATCGGAGAGTTTTTTAATATGATCGGAATATTATAAACTTTATTTTAAAGTGATTTATATAGAGATAATATTGATTTATAAAATGCTTGTTATAATGTATTATATAATTTTAGTTTATTTATATAATATATTATATTTATATAATATATTATATATACTTATAAAATATATTTATATATTAATTATATAATGTTTTGATGTTACAGGATATTTGTGATGTGAATTTTCTTAAAAATATTATGGCATCCAAATACTAAATATAAACATTTCACTAGAGAACATATGAAGTGTGCCATATTTGAAGTACCTTGTGAGATGAGTGATATGCAACTACAACTTATAACTGCATTATGAAAGATTACCTGTTCACAAAACATTTAGTGAAGGAGCAGATGAAAACAAGGAGCCTTCATTTCTGAAATAGCAGAGGCAGTTTCCAAAAAGGTAGAAAATATTTGGAAGAAGGCCTCTTTGCCAATAGTTTCACATACACGCGTTTTACAGATGATGCGAGTGTACCATGATAAATACAGGTCCTTATTAAAGCCATACAAGTCACGCAAGGATCAGCCTAAGTACAAAAATCAGCTTGAAGAATTTGAAAACTCTTCAAAATGCACTTTGTTTGACATCTGCACCTGCAAATGTAAAGAGTTTAGGAGATGCTCATGTGAAAAGAGTAAGAAAGTCCCTCCAAAAGAGCAGGATTTTTTAAATGACCAACGAACACGCAGAATAATGGTGATAGGAAGCATTAACATAGCACACACAAGACGATTACAAGCAAGAGAACATCGAAAGGAAATGGAAAAAGCACGTCTGGAATCTTCACAAACAACTAGTGCTGCTATAACCAATACGTCCAACTTACAAATCGAAACAGAGACAAGTGAACTTCAACAACTAGAAGAGATATCTGAAGATAATGAGGAAGATACAACCTCGACTCAATATGTAATATCAGAACAACAGATGCGTGAGCCACTGCCTTCATTAGCAATTACTTGTGATAGATTTAAAATGTCGGACAGAGCTGGGGCTGCTATTGCTTCTGCAGTATTGGCAGATCTTAAAATTGTTACTCCCGAAGACAAAGGGAATATTATAGACAGAAGTAAGCTAAGACGTGAAAGACAAAAACAGAGAAAGGAACTACAACAGATAGGAGAGCCAAAAACCATGCTCTAACCAGCAAAGAACCAAACGCGAAGAGCATATCAGCATAATATCTGAACCACACTCTCTGTACTTTGTACATGTGACACCTTCCAGTGGCAAAGCTAAATACATTTGCACAGCGCTATTGAATTGCTTGAAAGAAAGGAATGTTGATATGGGGAACATCGTTGCAGTTGGCTGTGATTCGACAGTGGTTAACACTGGTAGTATTGGAGGCACAATAAGATTACTGGAAGAAGCCTTTAATAAGCCATTGCAGTGGCTGATATGCCTTTTACACCTTAATGAACTTCCATTGCGCCATCTGTTTCATCACTTGGATGGTACCACTACTGGACCAAGAGCATTTTCAGGAGAAATTGGCCGAGCACTTTCAGACTGTGAAAAGCTTCCCATAGTTAACTTCAAACCCATTGAAATTCAAGAGGACATGTGTGAAGTTGATGTAGATGACATAAGTACTGACCAGAAATACCTTCTTGAAATTCACAAGGCTATATCAAGTGGAACATTCTCAAAGAGTCTTAGTCATAAGAGTCCAGGCAATATATCACATTCAAGGTGGCTCACCACAGCAAACAGGACTCTGTGGTTATATGCAAGCACAGAGAATCCTTCAGGCAATTTACAAGAATTAGCTACTTTCATTGTTAGGGTATACGCACCAATGTGGTTTCAGATAAAGCGTAAACCATTATGCCAATATGGTGCTAAACATATGTGGCATATGATTGCAAGAAGCCGGTATCTCCGTGAAGAGCTTAGGAGAGTACATGACTCAGTCATTCAGCGAAATGCATATTACGCAAATCAAGAAAACATTCTCATTGCAATGATAGCTGATGAAAGGGAGCATGTGCGTCAGTTGGGATTTAGGCGTATCATAAAAGCAAGGGCATGCATTCAAGAAACAGATGTTATCAGGTATTTTAAGGTGCCAGAAATAAGTTTTTATGCCAAAGACTATACAGATCTCATTTTGTGGCAAGATTTTCAGATAGCAGAACCACCGATAACCAAAGGAGTTTCTCTTGATGATACTGAATCATGCATCAAACATGGTACTACTCTTCATTCAGAATTATTTCAGTTTCCATGTCATACACAAGCCGTAGAGAGATGCGTCAAGCTCGTTACAGACGCTGCTGGATCAGTCTGCGGACCTACAAACAGAGACGGTTGGATTCGTGCTACATTAGAATCAAGGAAAAAACAGCCAAAATTTGACACAAAAGCAAATTACTAAATAGTCTTCAGCAAGAACCCTTTCTAGAGGGAGGTTGGTTGGGGAAAGGGTGGTAACTCCGCTAAGGCACGAAATAACGTTTCTTAACTGTCTCAAGCTAGTATAAAGGAGGAGAGACATCCTAATTTATTACTGTTCCCTTTTTCAAGTAAATACAGAATCATACTTAATTGTCATTTTTAAGTTAACTTCAGCCCTCTTGTGGCAGCTGAAGATATTAAGCATATGAAAAGGCATTTTTACAAAACAAATTCTTATCATTTAAGAATCTTAATCAAACTATTAGATAATTCTAAGATAAAATTTTATAATAGTTTGATAAACCTAAAATAGAAGCATTTTTTTCCTTTTTACCCAAAATTGTGTTAACTTTAGCCCCCTGGTGGCAGCTGAAAATATTAAACAAATGAACTCATATTATGGCAGGTATATATCGTCCACTAAATGCAACTTTTAATCACTATTAGAACTTCATACTAGAAAAAAAGTATTTTTCGCTCCACCCTACTGTACAGTAATGTAGAAATGTGTGTGCACCCATTTTGGGTCTCCCATTTAAAGGTGTTTGTGGGGCAAGTGAAGATCATGAGTTTTTCAATACCTCACAGTACTATGGGGGGCACCGCTTGGCTTGGCAGAGGAATCTCTTTAAATGGGGTGTGTAAGGACAGAGAGTATCCCCTAACCCAAGATGCTGCCTCCCTATATCCCACAACACTTGTGTTGAGCTGTGGGATCTATCACCTAAATGCAAAATATATTTGAAATAAACTAGTACCATTCGTGCAATAAAAATGGGCTTAAACACTATCACCAGATGTCCCTTGCAGACATCAAACTATCCAACCTTCTTTTGAAAGAATCGAGTGTATTTGAAGTCACCACTACTTCTGTCAGACTGTTCCAAAACTTAATTACTCTGTTTGTAAAACTGTTTTCTTAAATTTGTTCTACATCTTGGCTTAAATTATTTCATACTATGACTTCTAGTCTGGTTATTGTGATCTTTAATGAAAAGAGAATCAAAATATATCTTATCCAACCCTTTTATCATTTTATACACCTCTATCATACCCCTTAACCTCCTCCTTTTTAATGAGAACATGTTTAGATACACCAGTCTTTCCTTATATGTCAATTGTCTTAGAGATGGGATCATTCTTGTTGCTCGTTTCTGTACTTTTTCCAGTTTTTCAATATCTTGTATCAAATAGGGACTATTAAATTGAATACAGTATTTGAGGAGGGCTCTCTCATATGAAATGTATAGTTGCTTTATAATATTGGGTGATTTGTATTCAATGTGTGTGTGCATGAGATTGAGTCTAGCATTTGCTTTATTTCTGATTTCCATACAGTGATTTGGGGGTTTAAGTTCATTAGTCACAGTGACACCCAAGTCTTTCTCTTTATCATCATATTTAATCCAAATTCCATTCATATTGTATTCAAATTCTGGATTTTTTGGCCCAATATGCATAACCTTGCACTTATCAACATTAAATCTCATCTCCCACTTATCTGCCCAGGCTGTTACTCTAAGTCTTTTTGTATTGTCATTGCTTCTGCTACTGACTTAACGTTATGGCCTAATTTTGTATCATCAGCAAATTTTGAGGTTTTACATGATAGGCCCTTCTCTAGATCATTTATATAGACAACAAAAAGCAGAGGTCCCAGCACAGACCCCTGTGGGACTCCACTCAATACGGGTCTCCAAGTAGACTTATTTCCATTTAGATGAACTCTGTTTTCTGTTTTTCAGCCATTCTTCTATCCAGTCAGCTGTATGACCTCTTATACCATGGGCTCTAACTTTTACCAACAATCTTGCATGAAGAACAGTATCAAATGCCTTTGCAAAATCTAAGTATACTATATCTACTGGCTCTTTATTGTCCAAATGCAATAGGACTCCATCATAAAATTCAATGAAGTTGGTTGGACAGGACCTTCCATTTCGAAAGCCATGCTGGCTATCATTTATAAGGTTGCACTCTTCAAGGAACTCAGTAACTTTACCTCTAATGATACTTTCGAGTAATTTGCAAATAATGGAGGTGAGGCTGATGGGTCTAGTTTTTTGCCAAGTTTCTATTTCTTTTTTTAAAGATTAGAGCCACATTTGCTTTCTTCCAATCCTCTGGAATTACAGTACATATCAATGATTTATTAAAAATAATTTCTAGTGCCTGTGCTATATTCTTTTTGGCAGCTTTTATGACTATTGGATGCATTTTATCTGGCCCTCGAGATTTTTCCATTTTTAATTTATCTATTGCTTTTAGGATATCTAGTTTTGTTACCCTTAATTCATTTATTTCTCTATCTTGTCCTGGTAGTACAAGATCAGGAATATTATTTAAATTTTCATTTGTGAATACTGATGAGAAGTGCAGGGTGTACATAAAGTCAGGATCTATTTTTGTGAAGCACTTGGAAATTATATGGAATTCAATCATAAAATGATAAAGTGGTAACATTTATTAAATAATTAAGAGTAGGATTCGACGTGACGCCCATCAGTATCCCTGCACAGCTCAAATCGTTCCGCAGCATTTCTAAACACATTCTGGAGCATTTGCGGGGTTATGTTATCTGCAGCAGTTCGTATACACGTACGTAAGTTTTCAAGACTCGTAATCTTCGTCTGATAGACGTGCGATTTGATAAAGCCCCATGCAAAGAAATCTAAAGGGGTTAAATCTGGTGATCTCGCTGGCCAAGGTCTGTTGCTTCCGCGTCCGATCCAGCGATTTGGAAAACGTCCATTTAGATAATCCTGAACAATTTTGGCATAGTGACAAGGAGCACCATCATGTTGATAGACGATGGTACTAACAATCCTATCCCCGTCGTCTATCAACATGATGGTGCTCCTTGTCACTATGCCAAAATTGTTCAGGATTATCTAAATGGACGTTTTCTAAATCGCTGGATCGGACGCGGAAGCAACAGACCTTGATCAGCGAGATCACCAGATTTAACCCCTTTAGATTTCTTTGCATGGGGCCTTTATCAAATCGCACGTCTATCAGATGAAGATTACGAGTCTTGAAAACTTACGTCCACGTATATGAACTGCTGCAGATAACATAACCCCGCAAATGCTCCAGAATGTGTTTAGAAATGCTGTGGAACGATTTGAGCTGTGCAGGGATACTGATGGGCGTCACGTTGAATCCTACTCTTAATTATTTAATAAATGTTACCACTTTATCATTTTATGATTTAGTGGAAGAATTTTAGGATAAATATATTCAATCGACCTATCAAATTAGCAGGAAGTCGAAACTTGGTACACTTGTAAACTGAACCCTACTGATGAATATATTAAAAGTCCCAACAAATCCAAGTTGTGCTCCAGCCGCCATCTTGGAAAATGGCGGCCGAATTTCGGTTTTTTGGAAATAACTTCAGACCCGTAAAAGATACGAAACTTTACCAAGAGAGCAAAATCATTCTACATAAAAAGGCAAACATTTTCTGTTCCCAACTTTGTTTTGTACGATGAAAAATAAAAAAGTTACGCAAAATACAAAATTCCTTTATTCTATGAATCAGTGCAGACATGACGTTCAAACTTGGTTAATGGGTAGAAATTCGAATATTTTGTTGCAATTTATTATTTCAGAACCATGACAGTTTGTTTTTTATAGGTAGTTTGGTAAAAAAGTAAAGCACAACAGAAAGAGCTAGAGAAAAATACTGTAATGTAATTTTTTTGATGACAGGTAGGAGCTAAGTTATCGGTTTGGAGTAACATTATTTAAAAGTTATTTTATTCCTTCATTAGACATCTAAGTATTGAAAATGGAAATAATTATGAATGCTATTCTCAATACATACATTACTAATATATTTTATGTAAAATATAACATGCATTTTTCCTTATCTTGTATACTGAAGAAAAATGTAACATAGGAAGAATTTTCATGTATTGATGATGACCATGATGTTCAGACAGGTTTTATGGATTGAACATAAAATAACATCTTATTGAATGGTCACAGTAATCCTTAGACACTTGGGAACATCACTATAGCTAACTATAATCGTCTGTTGTTACCTAAAATGAAAATGTAGTAATCTAAGTCTTGGAGTGCAACGCAGTAATACAGTATATAGCTTTAACACTAAGGCACTGTGTGACATCTCTAATGTTGAATAAAGTCATCTAACATGAGCTAGGAAATAAAATGTAATTGTCTCTCCCTGTTTTAAGTATAATTTTCTAATTACTACGCAAAAATAAGCTAGATTGTACATTTATTGCATTATGTGTAGTGTCATATTGCAACACACTCAGTTATCAGTTGTCTAGTAGCGTTTCAACATAAGAGTTCTCACAGGTAGTTCCTTCACATCCTCCACACATCGCTGAGCACAGCAAACCAAACTGTATGCACTTGCATCTCTTGGTGCATCCTAGCTTGCAGTTACATGAAATGAGGTTAAGAAGTTGTGATGGAGCGGCTTCCTTGGTAGTAGGGACAGGCCTCAGTGATTTCCCTGTCATGGACCATCCCCACTCTGTTGGCTCCAGGCAGTTTCCTAACCATTCTTGGACCTGCAAGTACACTCTGTATGAGTGTTGCTCTGCTGCTGCACTGGTCGGAGGTAGGGATGCTAGTTGAAAAGATGTATCTAACTTCTTTTTTGCTACTATGCGATTATACATGAAGTATCTTAGCTCATCCAAGGACTTTGATTTGATCTGTACATTTTTAAGAGGAACTTTTCCCCAGCAGCTTTGATATCTTCTTTACTGGCATCCTTTTGGTTAAATATTTTCATTTCTTCTCTCATTTCTGTATGGTTCTGTAGAAGTTGGAGACCTCTAACTTTTCCTTTTTTATACAAAGCTGATGTGGTATCGCATCCAGTCATGGCGTGAGCAGATAGCAAAACTTCACAAGCCTTCCCCATGTTTTTTTCTCACTTTGGATGCTGAAAATACGGGGTGTGCTGTTTGATTTCCCTGGTTTGAGAAACCAAATTTCAAAGTCTTCATGGGCTAGAGCAGTTAGAAGCACTAGAAGATCTGTATCCTGGCAAACAACTACTGTTTGATTTTTGTGTTTAGCTTGATCTAGAGCAGCCTTAACAATAACAGTATCTGCATCACTCTCCGCCTGAACAACAGAATAACCTTTGATCTTCATACTAGACACAAGAGATGCAATCAGGGCCCGTTTGTTGTTTCTGTTAGCAAGAAAATCTGATTGTGGTATAGTGGTTGGTGTATTCTCATTAAATATGATATCTCTAGAAGTTCTTTTCGCTGCTCGTCGCTCTTGCTCGGCTGTCTTAGTGGTTTCTCTGTCAGGATAACCATCAAACACCACTGTACAGTTTTTACCGTAATTGCTCTCTACAGAGGTTGTATACAATGAAAAATCTTTGGTTTTGCATAACTTTTTTATTTTTCATCGTACAAAACAAAGTTGGGAACAGAAAATATTTGTCTTTTTATGTAGAATGATATTGCTCTCTTGGTAAATTTTCGTATCTTTTACGGTTCTAAAGTTATTTAAAAAAAACCGAAATTCGGCCGCAAGATGGCGGCTGGAGCACAACTTGGATTTGTTGGGACTTTTAATATATTCATCAGTACGGTTCAGTTTACAAGTGTACCAAGTTTCGACTTCCTGCTAATTTGTTAGGTCGATTTTCCTAAAATTCCTCTACTAATTGAATTCCATATAATTTCCAAGTGCTTCACAAAAATAGATCCTGACTTTATGTACACCCTGTATTTGTTTAGTTCTTCAGTTATTTCAAAATCATCATCATTAGTTTTATCTTATATATGGAGGGGGCCAATTTTCTTTTTCACTCTACTTTTCAAATTGAAGTGACTGAAAAATTTCTTAGGATTGTTTTTTGAATTCTTGGCTAGGCTTTTTTCCAGGTCTTGTTTGTTATCTCTGATTGCTTTCTTGCAAATGCTTCTTTTACTTCTATATATTTCGGAGTCTGTGCCATTTTTAGTTCTTTTGAATTTATGAAATGCTTTTGTTTTTTTCTGATTGCTCTTTTTACATTGTGGTTTATCCAAGGTTGTTTTTTATTTTTTCTAGTTCTGATTTTACACTGTGGGATATGCTTCCTTTGTATGTTCATTATTATACTTTTAAATTTTTCCCACATACTAGTTACTGTCTGTTCAGGCTGTAGAATATCTGTCCAATTTATTAGACAGACCATTTACTAGTCCATTTATATTTCCTCTTTTAAAATCTGGGATTTCAACTTTGTTTTCACTAGGTCTTGAATTACAAACAATATTAAACCGAAGGATACAATGATCACCTGAACCTAGTGTTTCTGAAACTGAGATATCCTGGAAGGTATCTGGATTAATTGTTAGAATTAAATCTAGAATGGCATCAGCCCTGGTTGGCTTCTTTACTAACTGGGTTAAACTGTTCTCAATTATTCAGTCTAAGAATCTCTCATTACTTTCTGGTGTTTGTAATATTTCCCAGTCTATATGCCTATAATTGAAATTTCCAACAATAATAATATTGCTTGTCATTGCTTTATTTATTTCAACAAGTTTATTTTCTACATACTTGTTTTCTTCTCTACTTTTGGGGATTCCTCCAACTGAACATCCCTCAGGTGGTCTATAGATACCCCCTATCCTGATTTTCCTGGCATTTGTATGCCCAATATCTATCCATACAAATTCAACTATTTCTTCTTTAACGAGGGTAACTTCAACTGGATTCAGATTTGTCTTGGCATAAATAAATACTCCACCACCCTCTGAATATTTACCTTCATAATAAAAAAGTTCATAGCCATCAATTTCATAAGTAATGGTATTATCTCTCTCACTAAATGGACTATTTGGTATCGTACTGAATTTTGTCCAAGTTTCAGTGACAATCATAACATCAGGATTTTCAATACCTATGTATGCCTTGAATTCATTTATTTTATCTCAGATACTTCTTGCATTTACATAGAAAAATGACAAAGAACCCTTCAAATATTTTGCTTGTAATTTAGTCTGGTTCTTTTTCTGTGATGGTATATTATTTACATCTCTCTCACTTTCTTTGTTGACCTTTTTCTTTTGAGTTTTAATTATATTTTTTATTAGTTTATTGTTATTAAGAGTATTGGTATTTGTACTAATTTGGCCTATTCCTTTGGTTTTTAGTCAATTATATGATACAATCTTTGATAGTAAATCAGTCCCTTTACTATTAAGGTGAATTCCATCTCTGTTATAGAACTTTTTTTTTTTTTTTTTTTGTAAAATTTATTCCACAGTTTCATATATGTAATTTCCATGCTCTGACATAGTGTTTTAAACCTACTATTTATATATAGTGCTTGTGAGTACCACTTATTATTCTCGTGTCATGGGAATTATACCTGTGATAGATGTTTTAAGGTTAGGTCTCCGTTCCTTTAACTTTGTTAATAGCTGTTTATATGACTCCATGATTTCTTCGGAGTGCTTACCCTTTATATCATTTCCACCTACATGTATAACCATATTCTTTGGTACAGTTAGGTCAATACCAGATCCTTTCTCTATAATTTTATTACTAATTCTATTTATCCCTGCACCTGGATAACAGTAAGCTATGCTACCTCTAGGTAATTTAGGTCCTAGGCCCCTCACTTGAGTCACCTATAACGGATGCTGGTTCAAACACACCTATAGATTTAGAGTGCCTAGGTTTATATGAGTCTGGATTATTATTGCTAAAATTTTGTTTTATAGGCCTACTTTCTTCAGCTTTTTCATCTTGATCCTGGACCAGCGAGAAAGCATGAAACTGATTGGTTAGTTCTATAAGGACACTTTTCCTTGGCTCTTGAATTCTAGCTTTCCAGGTTTTCCTAGGTTTAGTCCAATCATCATTTTCAGAAATTGTCTGAGGATATCTAGGCCTGGGCTCACTATGAGGTATAGGGACATTTAAGTTTACTTGAACTGCTACTTCACTAGATTTAGGCTCAACTTAGGCTTTGGCAAGGGCTAAGATTAGCAATGAAATTCTCAACTTCTATGCTACAGTTATTGCAAAACCACATTAATTTTATATTTTGTGTAACTGCAGTATCCAGGCCTTTATAGATATCATTGGGCAACTTAATACAACTGGCATGGTACCAGTCATCACATTTATCACAAGCTACTGCTCTATCCTTGTTTGTCACTTCTACTTTACAAATATTACAATTACTGTCATGCACCATTTTCTAAAAATGGGATATCACTAGCACTTTAGGGAACCACTGATCACACTTTGGTTAAGTTTGGTTTTGTTTGACTAAAAACTTACGGACTTGGAGATCCTATTAGGTCCTACCTCAGGGTTGCTGACTCGATGTGGGCCTACCTCTCACACTTGATAGTTATTAATACTATAATCCTTTAGTAATTTGTAAAAATGGAGCAGAGCAAAGGATAACTTTCCACTTCTATGTATTGTTTACAATACGTAGAAGATACGTAGATACTAGTGGATCAACTAACTGTTGGGCCACTGAAGGTAAGAGTAGCTCAGAAAAGCTAAGCTAGGTCTGCATCAGAACTTAAATTACTGGCCTTAAATAGCAACAACAGCTAAAATTTAACAAAAAAACCTTTAAAACTTGTAAATAAATGCTTTTAGATAGTAACTGAAAGCTAAACAGCAATAAATATACAGGGCAAATGTGATAATATTAATACAAAAGCGTAAAAGTCAATTTGCTAGAGCACAGCCAACACGTCTGATCATCACCACTACTACAGCATTTTGAAGCACATTTAAATGCAAATATTTTTCCATTTGACCCCAGTGCAGATGTTGCGGAAATAATAAAAAGAAATAGCCTGACTAGCTTTCAGCAGTCACCATTAAGTGCTGGCCCTGTCTCAGTTTACAAGTTGAGATGGGATTTATTATAAAGCTATTTAATGAATGATTTTATTTTATCCATAAGGCAAACGTTTTGAGAGAATGTGAACACAGTAAGACGCTAAAAGTTCAAGACTACTTTTACTGGCTGTGATTTCCCATGAAAGAAATTATATTGTGAAGATGTTTTCTTTAATAATAACTTTTGTCATGTGTATTGCCCCCTTCTGTGGGATAACACAGGCTTGCAATGGTTTTGTTGTTCGAAAGATTTTATCACATATATAGTAATTTTTGCATGCTGATTTCGAAAATAATAATTTTTTGCCATCACGTACAGATTTTTCACAAAATGTCATATTACATATGTAAGTAATTTTCATTAAATTTTGATTAAAAACTACTGCCTATAAATGCTTAGTTTCACCAAGACATCAAAGAAATGGAGAAGAGAATCAGGGAAGGTGGGACATCAGCATGATGGCTGATTACTGCTGGATGTTGAAACGGGATACTCCAGAATTATTACATAAAAGAAAAGGAACAGTGCTTACATTCGAGACTAAAAGGCATAAATCTCACAAGAAAACTCAGGGCAAATAGTCTCCTTTCTTTTTAAAGTTTCTCACATTTGTAATTAGTATAACAAAGCGAAATAGGTACCTGATGTAAATTGAAATAAATAATAATTATTTATTTATGTTTTTTCTCTTCCAGTTTGCAGAAAATCCTTACGTGATAGAAAAAAAATGGACACCTTATTCGAAATTAGCATAGTTGAATTATATAAAATCAGTTATTAGTAATAAAACAAATCTTACAAAGTTCTCATTCGCAGGCCTGTGTAATTAACTCCTTACTATTGGCATGGTTATTTTTTATGCTTTAACTAAAACAGTTTTTGCTGTATTTTCAGAGGCAAAGGAGAAAGGCACTCAGCAGGGGGAGAAACCACCCAAAGAAAAAGAAGTGAAAAGTCAGTCTGAGACATCGAAGCAGCAACCCAAGTCCAGTCAGAAAAAATCAAAGAATCAGGATAGTTCTAAAGAAAAAGAGAACAAGAGACCCGATTCCGAATCGGACAAGCAAACGAATCAACAAGGTAAACAGTCCAAAGCCAAAAAAGAACAAAAGCAACAGAATGCGGAGGGACAGACTCAAAGTAAACCTAAAAAAGAAGCAAAGTCCAACCCTCAGGAAACCCCCCAGCAAGAGCCAAAACCAAAGAAAGAAAAGAAGTCAACCTCTAAAGGAGAAGTTGCAACTCAGAATAAATCTAAAGAACAGAAACAAGTTGGACAAAAGGAGTCACAACCTACACCGGATAATCGACACCCCAACAAAGAGCAACCCCCAAAACCCAAACAAAATAAGCAAGAGCCAAAAACTCCAAAAGAACCTAAATCTCAAAACCAGAACTCTCAGCCACCAAAAGAAACTAAACAAAAGCAAGAAACAAAACAGAAAACTCAACAGCAACCTAAACAACAGCAAGAAACAAAACAGCAACCTAAACAACAGCAAGAAACAAAACAGCAACCTAAACAACAGCAAGAAACAAAACAGCAACCTAAACAACAGCAAGAAACAAAACAGCAACCTAAACAACAGCAAGAAACAAAACAGCAACCTAAACAACAGCAAGAAACAAAACAGCAACCTAAACAACAGCAAGAAACAAAACAGAAAACTCAACAGCAACCTAAACAACAGCAAGAAACAAAACAGAAAACTCAACAGCAACCTAAACAACAGCAAGAAACAAAACAGAAAATTCAACAGCAACCTAAACAGCAGCAGCAGCAGCAACAACAACAACAACAACATTCTCAGAAGCAAAAAACACAACCGCCTAAAGAAGGTGAACAACCCCAGCAGCAACAGAAGCAAGGAAAGCAAGTTCAAGAACAGATGCCAAAAAAGGTACAAAAGCAGCAGCAACCGAAGCAGGAAACGAAAGGTTCTGAGGCGCATCAAGGAGACCAGGATGGCAACACTGACGCCAGAAAGAAGCTTCGAAATCTGAAAAAGAAAGTAAGAGATATTGAAAAGTTAGAACAGCAGCAGAAGAAGGAAGGGAAGCCAGAAAAAGTGGAACCTGAGCAGCTAGAAAAATTAAAGAAGAAAAAGTTATTTTTGGATGAAATTAAGCAGTTAGAGGCCTTATTGGGACAGTGTGTTTAGGCGTTGGTCGTTAGAAAAACCGTTTTACAAAGTAATATCGTCAGTATTTAATTTTATTGCGAAGATGCCCATCAAGTATCGAAAGGTATTAAAAGGTGTGTACTGAAGTTTTTACTCATATTTATTGTGAAAATGAGCAAAAAAAGACACTTCTAACAGTTAAAAATCATACATACATACATACATAACGACTTATTACAGTGAAATCCAAATCTGATGACACAGCCGAAACCCTTCCACGTTTAAAGTATCATTCTCACTCTTAAATTAAATGCGCGATTTTTTTTTTTAAATTACGAAAATGTTAAAAAATCAAAATATAAAAAACTAAAACTTTAATTTGTCTTCAAAATAATAAGTGATAAGAGATCCAATAAAAATTGAACTCGGAACGGTGTAAATTGTTGAAACTGAACTGAAAGTTTAAAACACTGTTAAACCTATTTCAGCATAAGTTAAATATATTAAGATGAACATCCAACCAAGACATTGTCTTAGTTTTCCTACTTTGTTCAGTTTTATTTTTGTTTTTTTTGTCTTAATTCATTTTAGAGACTGAATTTTGATGGTTTTATTATTTTATATTTTATTTAATAAAATTACTTTTGCCTGTAATTTATGACTGAGTGTGACAACTGTAATGTCGAAAGTTCTCAGTGTAATAAACGTTGGGGTCCAGGCTGGTTTTACTCACACACACACACACACACACACACACACACACACACACACACACACACAACGTTCGGGCTTAAAAAAAAAAAAAAAAATCATTAATTTAATGTGAAAAGGTCATCAAAAATATGTTCAATTGCGCATTTCGTTATTCAAAAGCTTGGATTAAATTTCGGATAGCTTGCTAAAATAATTCCAAAGGGACCAAGCTTTTATTGAAGAAAATCCATGACTGCAATTATTTATTACAACCAGTGAAACTGAACTTTAAGAAATCCCTTTGTATCGGTAAATGAAATTTTTATTCTGAAGTAAATGTTTTATAGCGTCTCAAATTTAAATTTGTATGAAAAACATTTGGTTGCACAGTTCCATTGTGCGTATTTAGTCCGTGTTATTCTCCAGTTTAAAGTAATTGAAAGCAATATGAATATTCGATGTGTCAAGATTTACGAGCTACTATATTATGTCCCTAACATTCTGCCAATTTTTCAGTCCCGGTATGAAAGCTCACTTTTCAGCGGTAATTTCGGAAGTTCGTAAACCGTCGATCGTAACCAATTTCTTCTCTCAAGTTTAACCAATTTACGATTATCATTTGTAACTTTCTCTTTGTGTACTTTCACTGAGCATAAATATTTATATATTTTTAGTATTCTAGCATTTTCTTTGTTACTATTGTGCAGGCCTACATTTTTATTATTTCATTCCCCGATCGTGCGATGTAGGATCGTTATTTGATTTTTACGGGTCTTAATCCTTCGTTGTAAAAATCACGTACACGCTGTATATCAATCAACCCTAATACGATGATGTGAATAAAAAAAAAAAAAAAAATGGAGAATTTTTATACATAGCTCCAGTACAAAATATTGATACTATTTTATCGTGTATAAAGATTGTTTTATCAAGTCTTAGAGCTTAATACTTAACGAATTGAAAAGGTAATTCATTCAAGATGTCAGTCAGTCAGTCTTACACATTACTAGGGACTAGAATATATCTATTTTATTAAAATAAGGAGTAGTAATGGTAATTAATTCCCGCATACTCCATAGTTTAACTGAAAAAGTTTTGTGATCTGTAACGAATTGTTCAATTTTTCTTAAAGGAAGAGTTATTGTAGCATCATTTCGTCTCTTAACAGTTGGGATTTTTTTTTTTTTTTTTTTTTTTTTTTGGTCGGAGGGGTGGTGGGGGCAGAAAACCAGATAATTTAAGAATGTAAATGTCATTTTTGGAAGTTTTTATAATGAACTGGTTTTTTTCCTTAAGTAATTCTTGACTCGCAGGAATTAAGTTTGAGAACATTTTGTTTTTGGAGTTGATATTTCAGTTCATTATTTGCTTACCTCTTTTTCGCGGAGCTTTCCTAGTTGGTTTAGATTGAATAGATTGATTGAAGTACGCAAGTTCTAAACAAGAAGTAGACTTAGCATTTCAACTTTTGTTTTGGAAGAAAATTTTGTTTCCAACCAATAAAAATTGAACTCTTCGATTATCGACTTTGTGCAAATAATGATGCTTCAGTGTTTCTAAAGAATGTTTAAATTACAACATTGATCCAGTGCAGTCTAAGTTATTTATTATGGTTTCTTGAGAAATTACTCGCTTAAAATGGTTCCTTGCTTACTTTTAAAAAATAATTTGTCAGTTTTAAACCCGTTCCTGTTGTTTCATAATACATTGTATACCAGTATGGAAGATAAATGCTCTTGAAATTATCATTGGTTGAGTATATATAATTCGTGGGTTTTAATGTTCTAAGTCTCGCATTTAGAACGGTTAAGTCGACCTAAAGCATATTTGCTCGTACATTTTTTTTTTAATTATTTTGGTTACAGATCTAGAGAATTTGCCTTCCAGATGTTTTGATGTGTTGAGTTAACATTTTGTTTACCTTAAAATTAACATTTGTTATAGTCATTGAAAGGCTTCAATTGGCTTTTTCATTATTTTTTAATAAAATCGGGAGTGTTTTTAGATTGTATTAGTCTTCTCAGATGAAGCTACGTTGAAAGAAAACACTGATGACAGCTTTGTTTTTATGTTAATGATGGAAATATTTTAAATAAATTCCTTTTTGTATCGATTTTGTTTTCAGTCCTTTGTTCGGAAGGATCACCCATGCCGGACAGGCTACTGGGGAGACCGGGCCAAGAGCCACTAAAGTCTCTGGCTCCAGTACGGGTTTCCAGTGCTGTCCTGTGGAGGTGACGCCCTTAGGGCGTCACTGTGTTGGATGGTTGGGTGTCCGAGCCGGTGGGATTGGGGGGCTGGGGTCTTTGGGCCGTTTGGGGGCAAACTTTCACATCACGGGGCCCCTTTTTTTTTTAAACCAACGGTGTGTCCCTTGGGACGAGGTACCCCGCCCGCTGAGGTTTCCGCAAGGCTTCCTTTTCTCACCGGTAGACAGTTTCTCGCGTCCCCTAGGTCTGTGTTCTACAACGTGGAAACTATTACTACTTGGCTTAGGACTCGGGTGGTGGGCAACCAGTCCCCCACCCCCGAGTCCTTATCACTTGAAGACCACGTCTTGGGGGACGCCCCCCCCCCCCCCCCCCACACACCACACATTTGGCTTTGTTTTGGACCTTAGGTGAGGCAGGTGGTTGTCCTTCGCTCTTAAACCAAACCAAACAACACTGCCCCTGCTATCTTTCACCGCGCGTTGGGTGAGTGGCCGCCTTTTAGGCACGGGGACTGGGTATCGGTGTATCTCCCCTGCGTGACGTCTATTGGCGGTGGGAGCCAGTGTTCCCACGATTCGCCTTTCCCTTGTTGGAGTTGGTGGTGGCTGGATGCTCGCAGGGGATGAAGCTTGCCTTTTGTTTGGTATGGCAGCGGCTTCTCGGCTTACGACCTCTGCTCCTGATTCTCAGACTACTACTACTATTAGCACTCGGGTGGTGGGTAACCAGGCCTTCGAGTTCTTTACCACTGGAAGGCCGCATCCTGATGGAGTTGATCCCCCTCGAACTGCGGAACACGCGTCCTCCTCGTTCAAAGACATCTCTAATATGTCATCTTTCCGCAAGTGTTTTGACCCCCGTTGTAGGAGCTGACGACTGACCCTGATTACCCTCGGTTTCTGGTCCTCAGTTCTTCCGCCTCTCCCCACTCCCCTCTCACAACGGGATGTTTTTGAGGTCTACGATGACTTCACTTCCCGTTGTGGCGATCCCCGAGAGATGTGGCCCCAGAGTGATGGTTCTCTTGTGGTGGAGGTCTCGGATCTTTTCCGTTTGACTGCCGCCATTGAAACATAATTAAACTTTTTGTATTTTAACTGAAATGTCTTTATGATACAAAATAAGTTACTTTATAAAAAAGCTTTTCTTAATTTCCCCTTCAAATTTTGTTTCTTATAAACAATTTTAATTACTTTCAAGATCCATGCTTAATTTTTAAGTTTTAATCGTGTACTCAGAAAAATAAGGGGATCACCTGAAGATCAGGGCCTCCAGCCTCCTTTAGTTAGCTTTATAAGGCTAACTAACAAAAATATCACGACCTAACCTAACCAATCGTCAAGGTCGTACAGTTGACCTAACGATTGGTTAGGTTAGGTCGTGATATTTTCGTTAGTTAGCCAAAGAAGGCTGGGGGCACACCTCTTATTTACAGCCCAACACCAGAAGGATTCGTCTCTCTCGACCCTGGTTTCTGCTCCCCTGGATTGTCTCCCCCACTCTTCATTTAACAGTTGTACGCTAGGCCGGGTCGGAAAGGGGTCAAGGTCAAGATTTTGCTTAGGTACATATTGCGACCCTTTGCTTTGTCCGGAGCGATAGGGCGCGTCCCTCTGTGGCGAATGTGGGAATACACCTTTCTTCGGTGTAAGGGCTTTCTCTGCCCTCGTGGACCATTGGGCCTGTTTGGGGACCCGGCTGATCTGCTTCTTTTTCTTTCTTTCTCCTTTAACCCATTCTTTCTAGCTTCTCCCTGTTTTTTTTGGCGTTGTTCTTTGGACCTTGATTTAGACCCTTTCCTTGGCCCTTGGGTGTGGGAGGTGGTTGCCCTGCACCCTTGTCGCTTTACAACCAAACCCAAACCCTGTCCCTGCCACTTTTCACCGCGCGTTGGATGAGAGTGGCCGCCTTTCAGGCACAGGGACTGGGTGCGGGTGTATCTCCCCTGCGTGACATCTATCGGCGGTGGGACCAAGTGTGCCCACGCTTCGCCTTTCCCTTGTTGGAGTCGGTGGTGGCTGGATGCGCGCGGGGGATGAAGTTCTTTTTTTGTTTTGCTCTGGACACTTCTCCCCCTCGGCTTACGACTACCGCTTCTCACTCTCGGACTACTACTACTCTCAACACTCGGGTGGTGGGCAACCAGGCCCTCGAGTCCTTCACCACTGGAAGACCGCGACCTAATGGGGTTGACCCCCCTGTGGAAGCGGAACGCTTGCACTCTCCTTTTCCGTTGCCGACCCCAGTCCGTCCCTCGACTACGCCCTTGGACCTACACTCTCTGGAGCAGGGGTCTCGCCCCAGCCCACTTCAGCCACCTTCGGGCAAGTCAAGTTCCACCGAGGACTTGCCCCCACAACCCGGCTTCTTGCTCTCCCCATATGCCCCCCTCACCCGCCGTCAGCCCACCTCCCCACGGAGAGAGCCTCGCGGCGGACGGGGGAGCCGGCATTCACGGCCGTCCTATCGACCGTTGAATATCCCAGTCCATTTCGACTCTACCACCTCCCTCTCCCTCCTAAGTATCCACAATTTCCTGGTGATTCGGCCTACATCTGGGTCCCTCCCGAACAACTCTGAACGGACGTTCCAGGCGATCCGAACCCACAGCAACTCCAGCCGCTATGACGTACGCCCACAGAGGGATGGCTCCCACCTCGTAAAATCACGCTCAGCCGCAGAGACGAAAGCCCTACTCTCAGTCACTGAGGTCCTTGGATGCTCGGTGTCCGTTTCCCCACACCCTCGCCTGAACCAGAGTCAGGGCACTATTTACGCCACCTATTGTCGGTCGCAGTGAACGAGCTCCTGGAGGACCTCGCACCCCAAGGAGTCACTAAGATCTATCGTTTCACATCCCGACAGGGAGGCACCCCCTCCCCCACCCTACGTCTGCTCCTTACTTTCAACACACTAATCCCCCCCGGCCGCATTGTATGGGGTATGGGAGACCGCGCCTCATGCGAGTTTTCTATCCGCCCATACGTCCCAGACCCGACCCGTTGCTTCAAATGCAATAAATTCGGACACGTTAGCTCCGCTTGTCGACAGCTGCATCAATTATGTGTACACTGTGGCCGACTCGCTCACCCTGACAGGTGCCCCAACACACCCAAATGCTCCAACTGTGAAGGCGCACATCCCTCTTCATCCCGAGAATGCCTTTTCTTCAGGTTCGAGAAGGAGGTCCGAGGCCTACAGGTGACGGACTTCCTTAGCCCCCGTGAGGCACGCGACAGGGTGCGGAGTCGGGAGGTGAGGCCTGGGGTGTCCTATGCCGCTGCTCTTGGCTCTATCATCTCGGCACGCCGCCCTGGCCTGCCGCCGAACCCCCCCCCAAGCCACTGCTCCCTGTTCCCCTCAAAGAAAACACTCGCAGGACCCGACGGTTTCCTGTCCCCCCCACCATTCCTCCTCTTCCCGCACCTCACCTGCCACGAATCCCCCAGGTGTCTGGGACCAGGACACCCAGGTCCCATCCACCTCAAACCCCGCCTTCCCAGTACCCCCTGCACACGCCCGAACCTGCCGCCCGGAGCAAGCCGTCGAGGCGGAGGCGCCGGAGCGTGTCACCGGACCCTCCGGCCTTCCAACGTCTCTCTCCCTCTTCCCCTCGGACCAAGAAGACGGCTCGGATCCTCACTCCGCCCACCACGTCTACTATGTCCATCTCTCCCCATCGCAGAAGTCCCACCACTCTACCCCCAGACCCTGACAATGGCTGAGATCTACGACCCGCCCCGGACGTCGGGACCCAATCCGAACAATATCCTCTCCCCCGAGGATCCGGTGGATGCGGCCCTGGCGCAGCTGCACGGTGTGACCGAGGGAAGCTCGGCCGCGCCCACGCCCACGCCCACGCCCACGAGTCTTATGGATCTGCCCTTGCCTCCTGGTGTCATTTTCTCCACCCCTCCACGAGACTACTCTGATTCACCTCCTTCCACCCCCATCGTATCTACTCCCCCAACACCCCCGGCCCCCTCCTTGTCAGTTACCCTGTGCACGCCCTCCCTCCCTCCCACCCGCCCGGTCCTTTTGGTACCCCTTATCACCACCTCGAGTCCGCCATGAGACCCCGGACAGGCGGAGTAGCGCCACTTTTGGGGCTACCGTGCCCCCTCCTGGTCCGACCATAGAAGCCCGTCACAGTACATCCGACCCTCTCAGCCCACGATGTTCCTCTGCCTGCCGTGATCCACGCCTCCGGTCTCGCTCGGCCGACTCGATCCCGCCACCTCCGCGGGGTTCGACAGGCCGACCGATTCCTTCCCTGGTGAACGGTAGATAGCCAGCCATGCTCCCGACCAAGCCTTCAATTTCGCGAACTCCGGATCTCCCTTCATACTCCAACCTCCTAGCACCTACACCTTTACCCATCCCCCTTCATCAACTAATGGATCCCCCGAAAACCACAATAGTCCACTGGAGCTGTCGAGGAGTATTCGCAAATTATGAAGGCCTTACCTCCCTGCTTGCCACTTCCCGTCCGGTGTGTGTCTGTCTCCAGGAGCTAATCCTGGGGACCAGGCCCATGCCCTGCCCTACTGGTTATTTTTGCACCGCCACCCCGCCTCCTACCTGCACTCGAAGCGGAGCTGCCATCCTCGTACACCACGCAGTCCCCTTCTACAACCTCTCCATCCGGTCCCCACTACAGGTGACTGCCGTCCGGCTCTCCCTGGATAGACACTACACCGTCTGTTCCATCTACCTCCCCCCCGACGCTCAAGTCTCCCGCGACGACCTGGTGGAAGTCGTGGAACAACTCCCTAGGCCCTTCCTACTGCTGGGCGATTTCAATAGTCGCCACCCCTTGTGGGGCGACACACGCACCACCTATATGGCCCCAACCCTGATATCCGTCATGACCGAATTCTCCTTCGAGTGCCTCAACAATGGCTCTCCTACTTTTTACCATGCCACCACCTGCACTCCATCCTGTATAGACCTGTCCCTCGTTTCAACTGATGCCCTCCTAGACTTCACGTGGCAAGTCCTCCGAGAGGACCATGGAAGTGACCATCTCCCCATACAACTCACCCTTAATCGACCCGACCAGACTGTTCGGGTACCGGTAAGGTGGGTTACTACCAACGCGAATTGGGCCCGCTTCCGCGACAACACCTATACCACCCTCACAACTGCCCACTTCCCATCCATCGACGAGTGCATCGCTTACTTCGAGTCCGTCGTTCTAGCGGCCGCAAGCACTAGCGTACTACAATCCTCCGCCTACCCCCGCGCCCGACGGGTGCCTTGGTGGACCCCGGAGTGCGCGGAGGCCGTGCGCGCCAAGAGGAAGGCAACTCGGCGCTTCTACCGGACGCGACTCCCCATCCATCGCACGGAGATGCAGCGGGTCAGGGCCATCGCCCGCCGCACAATGAAGACAGCGCGCCGAACCTCTTGGCGTGCCTTTGTGTCCGGCATCACCGCCAACACACCTTCGGCTACCATCTGGAAGAAGGTGCGGGGTGTCGAGAGGCGACATGTCCCCTCCCGACCCCCGGTCCTCCGGACTAACGACGGACTCCTATGTGAACCTAAGTCGGTGGCAGACCACCTTGCTTCTACCTTCGCCGCCGTTTCTTCCTCTACAGCCAATTCCGTACCCGCCCCTGACGATAGCCCCTCTCCACCGTCTATAGACAGCACCTACAACCGATTGTTTACCATGCGTGAACTACAGGCGGCACTGGCCTCTCGACGATCCCCTTGTCCCGGTCCGGACGGTATTCCGTACGGCATGCTCCAGCACATCCATTCTACCTTACAAATTTTTCTGCTGGATCTATACAATCGCATATGGATAGAGGGCGCCTTCCCCTCTAGGTGGAAGGAGGCCCACGTCATCCCTATCCCCAAACCCGGCAAAGATTCCCTGGACCCCACAAACTACAGACCAATCGCCCTGACGTGTTGTGCCTGCAAGATCCTCGAGAAAATGGTTGCCACGCGATTATCGTTCGCCCTTGAACATAACAATTCCTTCCCGTCTACTCAGTCCGGCTTCAGACAATTCCGCTCCACCACTGATCCCCTCCTGCTTCTCAGCCGAGACATACAGGATGCCTTCGACAATGGACAGTTCGTGCTGTCAATTTTTTTTGACATCCAGAAGGCCTATGACACCACCCGTCGAGCAATGATCCTCGGTCAGCTCCGACATCTGGGCCTTGTCGGAGCCATGCCGACCTTCATCAGAGGCTTCCTCTCTTCCCGGACTTTTAAAGTCCGGGTGGGCTCAGTCTTCTCTGACACCTTTGTGCAGGAGGACGGGGTCCCACAGGGAAGCATCCTCAGTGTTCTCTGCTTCTCCGTCGTGATGAACACGGTCTCACAATGTCTTCCACCCACCATCCGCTCCTCCATTTACGCGGATGACCTTGCAATCTACTTCGCAGGGCGAGAACCGTCTGTTGTTCAACGACAGATGCAGCTCGCCATCTACCGGGTGGAAAGGTGGGCGACGTCGGTGGGTTTCCGCCTCTCCATCCCTAAGTCCAAGTGTATGGTCTTCAGTAGAAGAAGACCCACAGCCCTTCCTCTACCCTCTGTCACATTATACGGCAGGCCTCTGAGGTGGTACCCTCCACGCGTTTTCTGGGCATGACCCTAGACCGACGGCTCAATTGGGTTCCCCATCTGAAGCACCTAAAGCAATCCCTTCGACGCCCCCTCGCTCTCCTGGATCACCTCTCTCACACCACATGGGGTGCAGATCGACGCTCTCTTCTTCGCCTTTACACTTCCATAGTGCAGTCGAAGCTGGACTATGGTAGTGCAGTTTACGGTTCAGCCTCCACCGCCCGCCTCCGTATCCTGGACCCGGTACTTAATAGAGGCCTCCGCCTCGCCACCGGTGCCTTCCGCTCCCCAGCCTCCATGTGGAATGCGATCATCTCCCTCTCGCCCTCCGACGGGGTCTTCTCCTCATGAGGACATACCTCCGTGCACAGAGGCTACCTTCTTCGCTTCTGGGCACGGTGGTTTCAGAACTACCACCTCAGGGACGGAGCTGGCACTTCACTGAAGCGGTCCGCTCTTTCCTTGATCTTTTCAACATGCCCGCCCCCTCAGTTCTCCCCATTTCATTCAGCATCTACCCCCCTTAGATCCTCACCCCTATCAAGTTTTGCAAAGATCTGTGTACCCTACCGAAGACTACCACGAGCGCCGTGATATACAGGTAACTTCCGCGAACACGCAACCCAACACCCGGACGCAGTCGCCATTTACACAGATGGTTCCCGCTCGGAAGCCGGTGTGGCCTCAGCGGTGATTCTGTCCCAGCCGCTTTCCCGGGGCGTCGGCCTGCCCCGCGAGGCCTCCGTTTTTTCGGCGGAACTTTTCGCCATTACGGAGGCCCTCGATATTGTGCACACCCACTCTGCCAGCTCCTTCGTCATTTATTCGGATTCACAAAGTGCACTCCTCTCCCTGGAAAGATTTAACTCCCCCCACCCGCTCGTCTGTACCATCCAGCAAACCTTCCACTGTCTAACGACCCTCCAACACAAGACAATCGCCTTCTGCTGGGTCCCGGCTCATGTCGGCATCCAGGGTAACGAGGCGGCGGATCGCACAGCAAAGACGGCCTGCTCACTGCCGGCCTCCTCCCGACCCCTCCCTTTCTCCGACTTCTTCCCGGCTTTCCGCTCCCACTTCCGCTCCATATGGCAGCGGGAATGGGACCAGGCCACACAAAATAAACTCCACACGATCAAGCCACGGATAGGATACTGGGCCTCCTCATTCCACCGGTCCCGCCATAAGGAAGTAATCCTAGCCCGTCTCCGCCTAGGCCACACCCGCATCACCCACGGACACCTTATGGCGAAATCGCCAGCCCCGCTTTGCCCTACCTGCCATACCCCTATCACTGTCATACACCTGGTGGAATGCACAAAGTTGTCTGCTCTTCGTCGCAGGTGTTTCCCTCTCGGCCGAAGATCCCATACCCTACCGGCTACGATCCGTACTCGCCGACGGCCCCCACTTTTCAACGGAAGCGATTCTCTTCTTCCTTACCCACTCACAGCTGCTCCATCGCATTTAAAACCGTACCCCTCCTACCCACTATCCAGCGACTGACCCTTACTCACTCCCCTAGTCTACCACCCCCAACACAGTAACATCACCCAATCACCGCCTCGCCGAGATATGTACCGCCCTTTTAGGTACGAATCGGCGGTAAATCAGAGAGAGAAAAAAAAACATTGCGAGGTTGATCATTTTGTAATAGTAGTATCCACACCAAAAATCAAGGCTGTGGGACCTTCGCTACCCTCCCCTACCGATACTCACTTTTTTCTATATGAATTTGTATGGGAAATAGGCCAAAAATCGAAAATCGTAAAAATCGACCCTAAATATTAATTTTTTTTGCTTTTGGATGGCCAAAATCGGGTTCCCCGGCACGATTTACATCAGAAGAGACCATTCACCAACTTTTTTTGAGATCGGGGTGGTACGGGGTAGGGTCTTAAATCTGGTGCTGACTCATAGCACCGGATATAAGACCTAACATTACATTATTTTTGTTTTTTTTCTTTCCAGATTCCTATTTCGGTACCTAGAATGTTAAAAGTTTGTATTAAAATACGTTATTTAATTCTAAAATATCAGTATTAAATAAAATATAGTTAAAATCTTATTAAATTAAATTATGGCTACTAGAAAAAGAAGCCACAATGCAGCCTTCGGATACTAGCAAAATTTTCATCTGCCATAACGCCATCAAAAGCTGATGTTGTTAAGGCTTCCATTTTATTGTTAGAGAGGAAGAATAAAGCACAGGGTAAAATAAGTAAAAATGATTTCTGTAACGTAGTTGTTCAAGATATAAAAGAAATTTGGCAAAAATTTTCTTTCCCAACAGTTGATACAAAGGAAATTTATGTTAAGAGTTACTAGACTTATAGAAGATGCTGATAAGTTAACTAAATGCCCTATGATAAAAAGAAATGAAAAATATTATGAAAAATTAAAGAAATATGACGAGATGTTTGACATATCCATGCCACTGTTATGATAAAGGCATAAGGGATAGAAAACTTTGTAGGTGTGAACATAAAATACCTATTATAGAATGGGAAGCTTTTATTGGTCAAAAAGAAATTAAAAACCAGTTAGGAAAAATTGATAAAAAAAACTACTACAAGTAATTTGAAAAAGTTGGGCAAAATCCAAAAAGCACACGAAAGGGAAAAGAAATCAAAAGAAAAATTAAGAGAAGCAAAGGAATTTGTATCATCAGAAGTGATAGATGATAATGAAGATGTCGATTTTCAAGACAGAGAGGACTTAGGAAAGAATTGGTTATATTAATGGGCATAAATTTATTTTTAATACTTTAGAGTCTAGAAAAGAACTGCTTACTTTTGAGTGGAAAGGTCAATGGAAGGAATAAAAAAAAACGTTTTAGGTCAAAAATTTTATTGAATGTCTCTTAATTTCTAAATTTCTACCAATAATAGCTAAAAATGTTAAATTTTTTTTTCATGCATTTTTGTATTTAAAAAAAATTTTCATTAAAAAATAAGTGTGTTTTTATAAGCGAACTTTTGTAATAATTTGCGATTTACTTCGAAATTTTTTTATCGAATTTTACAAATTTTCTGAAAAAACTGAAACCGGTAGCGGGGGGTAGGGGTCCTCCGAATTAAAAAATATTTCACCAGGGTGTTACTATGATTGATTGAACCACCTCACACTATGTACGTAAGAAATAAAAAATTTCGACCCGGCCTATTGTACGCGTGTAGTACATGCTCCCTGCCTTTTGGAATACTCAGAATCGGATCTTCTCACCCGCCTCTCTTCTCAGAAAGTGACCCGTGTTTACCATCCACCCCGTATGGTTCAGTAAGCAAGGATTCCATCGTCCTTATTGATCCTCACATTTGCTCGTTCCCAGTTACTGAAGAAAATTAGGGTCGGTTATCTTCAATTTCTGGTCCGTCGTTACATCCCCAGACCACGCCGATGTTTTACTTGCCAGAGGTTCGGACGTCAGTAAGACATGCCGAAGTTCCCCTGGTGTTTGTGTCAACTGCGCGTCCCCGACACATGGTTCCTCCCGTTCGAATCATCCTCGCTGTGCCAACTGTGGAGAAGACCAAGCCACCGCCGCCTCTTCCTGTCCGACTTACCTATTCGAGCGTGAGGTCCTGTCGGTCCGGGAATCAGACAAGGTCAGCTTTCAGGAAGCGAGGGCCAGCGTTAGGTCCCTATTCGCTTGCCCAGGCCTTACTTTTGCTCAGACACTGCGCTCTTCCCGCCCGACTACCTCCCGTTCGCCCCGGACTTCGTCCACCTCCGTACCGTCCTCTTCCACACCCTATCACTCTAGGCCTGATCAGGCCCCGTCCCCCTATCGCGTCCTCTTCCTTCTCGTCTCCACTCCTTGTGTTCACTGTTCCTCCAGCCCGTCCCCCTAGAACTTCCAATTCCACTGTTCCCATCTGCTCCACTTCAGTAACAACTACTAACCCGCTTATTCTTCCTCCTGAAACTATTGCTGACATTTCAGCATGTATAGCGAAGACCGCCCACTCTTCTGGACTCTCCTCCCCTCCACGCTCTTCCGTTAAACGACCCATCGCCAGCCCCCGGCGTTTGGTGGGTCCCTCTGCCAAGCTTCCATGCTCAGGCCCTCCGTCTCCTCGTCCCCTTGCTCCCTCTTCCACCAGTTCTCTTCCAGAGTAAGTTTTTTTACCCTTACTTATATTCGCAAACTTTGTTTCAGCTCAAAATTCAGCTTTAAAGACCTTTAATTTTAATTAAATATGACTTCAGAATCGGTACTTTCATTTCAGGGCAAACGAACTACAGGGTCATCCGTTAGATCTGAAAATGGTAAGTTGAAAACTTGAGGTATGATGTTCTTTTTACTATTAGGTCTGTGATTAATTAATATTCGTCAAATAATACTGAGAGATTTACGGTTTAGGCTTGTCCAATTTCAAATTAGAATAGAACCAAGCTATTTTCCTTCAGTGTTGAAGAGGTCCCTTGTCAGGCCTTTAATTTGGGAATGCTACACATTCTGCCTTTCCTATTTTCCAGCATTGTTTGGGTGGTAATTGGGTTTAGTTCGAGGTTTGGTACCAGTTTTTCAATAATTTTCTCTATGTAGATTATGGTGTATATATATATATATATATATATATTTTTTTTTTAGTTCAGGAAGAACCGATTCGCCTCTATTTAAAGGGCATATCTCAGCGGAAAAACAAAGAAAAAGTGAGAGGAAAGACAGAGGAAAAAGAAAGGGTGGAGGGGACAGTCGAAGTGGAAAAAGACCAAGGACTGCAGGGTTGAGCCCCATCATCCTTGGGTGCTAGGGCCGGGAGGGCGCACGTGAAACCTCCAGGAACAAGCACGTACAAACGAGCACAAAGAGCACTCAAGAGCACGAGCTTAGAACCCCCTTGCGGGGATATATATATATATATATATATATATATATATATATATATATATATATCCCCGCAAGGGGGTTCTAAGCTCGTGCTCTTGAGTGCTCTTTGTGCTCGTTTGTACGTGCTTGTTCCTGGAGGTTTCACGTGCGCCCTCCCGGCCCTAGCACCCAAGGATGATGGGGCTCGACCCACCTGCAGTCTTGGTCTTTTTCCACTTCGACTGTCCCCTCCACCCTTTCTTTTTCCTCTGTCTTTCCTCTCACTTTTTCTTTGTTTTTCCGCTGAGATATGCCCTTTTAAATAGAGGCGAATCGGTTCTTCCGACTTAAAAAAAAAAAAAAAATAATAATATATATATATATATAATTTTTTTTTTTTTTTCAAAGTATGACCGCTCATGGCCAAAAAGAAAGGTGGATAGCAGAGCGAACACAGGACGAAGACTATGAAACAGCGAACGGAAGTGAACAATAGACGGGGAGGAGGAGGGGGGGGAAGAAAAAATATCAGAGTCACAACCGGTAAAGAAGTCGGGAGCGAAGGAGGAAGGAGAACAACCCGGTTACCGAAAAGTAGGGACCTTCCGATAGAATAGCGCCAAGCCTATCACAAGGCCCGACGCTCTCAAAAAGGGAAAATACTCTGCGCGCAGCGCAGAGTAAAGCGGACACTCCACCAGCAGGTGGGCAATTGTGAGTAAGATGTTACAATCGGGACATCGGGGCACCCGATCCCCGGCCATCAAATAGCCATGGGTCAGGTGGGTGTGGCCAATACGGAGGCGGGCCAAAGCCACCTCCTTATGGCGCGACCGATGGAAGGAAGAGGCCCAACATCCCAATTTGGGTTTAATCTTGCAGAGTTTGTTATTTGTAGCGCCATCCCAGCGACTCTGCCACCGGGAGCGCAAAAACCTACGGAAGCCAGGGATATAATCGGAAAGGGAGGGACACGGGTGAAACCTGTAGTCGGCACGCGGAACGGGCAGCTCGATCGGCAGCCTCATTTCCAGCCACGTTAACATGTGCAGGAACCCAGCAAAATACCACCTCCTTGCCACCAGAAGTGACAAGGATATGGCACAGTAGCTGGATTCGTCGGACCAGTGGGTGGACAGGGTCAAAACACTCCAGGCCATCCAGGGCACTGCGGGAATCCGAATAGATGACAAACGACCCATCCGGATGCTCCCGCACCACCTCCAGAGCGCTCAGAATGGCATAGAGCTCCGCCGTGAAAACGGAAGCCTCATCAGGGAGACGGGTACATCGGGGAGCAAGGGCAAACGACTGGGGAACAGCCGCGGCCCCAACGCCCCCCGACGACCTCGAGCCATCTGTGAAGACCGCAACACATGCAGAGTGACACGCTGCATGCTGAAGGAACAGAGACCGAAGTAAGGCAGAGTCAGAATCGGCCCTGCGAACGGGGCGCAACGCCCTACAGCACGCAACAGGGGTGCTCTCCCAAGGTGCAACACCCCTGAAAGAGACCGGTATAACGGATGGAGGAGGAGTGCCCATACCATCGAGGAGGGAGGTCACCGTGTCGGTGAAATACCAACCCCCATCCCGGCAGAACGCCCTCTCAACCACCTGGAACAGAGGAGAGGTGGGAAGACGGAGGATCCGGAGATAGTGCTTAGCAATGAGGAACGACCTCCGATCCTCCAAGGGAGGGATGTCGCACTCAACCTGCAGACTATCAACCGGAGAGGAGCGGAAGGCGCCAGATGACATGCGCAGTCCTCTAGAGAGGACCGGATCCAGTATCCGAAGGGCCGTGCGGGAGGCGGAGCCATACACCACACTCCCATAGTCTAATTTGGACTGTACCAGGGACACGTACAAACGGAGGAGTGTCCGCCTATCCGCGCCCCATGTAGTATGCGACAGTGTCCCAGCAAATCCAGGGTACGTCTCGCGGACTCGCGCAGCCGGCGAAGGTGGGGAACCCAGCTCAAACGGCTGTCGAAAACCATACCCAAGAAGCGTACTGATGGAACGAGGGCCAGAGGCTGACCCCCGAGTGTAAGGTTAAAGGCCGGGATGGCGCCGGATCCCCGTCTCCTCGACGGAAGGAAGGCCACACACGAAGTCTTCGGGGAAGACAGCGTAAGGCCCACCGACGACGCCCAGCGTTCAACCCGATTGACCGCGAGTTGGACTTGCCTCTCCACGAGGGGGGACTCGTCCCCGCGGCATAGACAGCCAGATCATCTGCGTAGATGGAACAGCGCACCGAGGGCGGAAGAGCTCCCGGTAGCGCAGACATAACCAGATTGAAGCAGGAGACGCTCAAAACACACCCCTGGGGCACCCCCTCCTCCTGAACATACAGGTCAGATAGGGCCGCCCCATTACGGACGCGGAAAGTGCGACGGCAGAGGAAGTTGCGAAGAAACGTGGGCAAAAAGCCCACAAAACCAAGAGACTTCAAACGGTCCATGACAACTCCCCGACGGGTCGTGTCATAGGCCTTTTGGACGTCGAAAAAGACGGCCAGAACAAGATTCCGGCGGGAAAATGCCTCCCGTACATCATGGCCAAGGAGGAGAAGGGGGTCCAGAGTACCCCGAAATCGACGAAAGCCATACTGGGTCGGGGGGTATAACCCAAGCGACTCCAGTGTAAAGGAAAGTCGGACGGCCACCATCTTTTCAAGGAGCTTGCATAAGCAGCTCGTCAAGGCAATAGGCCGATAGCCCGCCACCTCCGCCGGATCCTTCCCCGGCTTAGGTATCGGGACCACAATCGCCTCCCTCCAACGGGAAGGGAACGACCCCTCAACCCACACCCGGTTGAAAAGATCCAGCAAGAAGTGCAGGGCCATCGGGTGCAGATTCCAAATAAAGTCATACGGAATGTCATCAGGGCCAGGGGCGGAAGAACGACGGGTTGCCAAGGCAGCCCGAAGTTCCCGCATCGTAAAGAGATGGTTATAGGGCTCGTTCCCAGGGGGCGGGAACGTGACCTCCGATAAAGGACGATCCGCAGCAAAAGCACCGGCCATCCGATCGGCCACAGCAGCAGGATCCGAAAGGAAGCCGTCCCCGTCCCGAAGGACAGGGCGACTAGCAGGGACCGGCTTCCCCTCGATACTACGTACCTTCCGCCACACAGCAGCAGAAGGGGTAGATGAGGAAATGCCGGACACAAAAGCACGCCAAGAGGCCCGACGGGCCAACTTGAGAGTCCGGCGGGCGAAGGCTAATGAAGTGGTCCGTGCGCCGGGTGCGGTGGAAGCGGCGCGTTGCCCTCTTCCTCTCGCACACCGCCTGGTGACATGCTGGAGTCCACCACGGGACGCTACGCGTCCGCGGGTTACCGGAAGATTGAGGAATACAGTCCGCGACGCTCATCACCACTCGCTCGAAGAACTCCAAGCTCTCATCCACAGAGCCAAAGCTCAATACCGAACGGACAATGACGGAACGAGCTCTGAAAGATGGCCAGTCAGCCCGCGCAAGGCACCACCTCGGTCGAGACCAGACCCCCGGCTGCGGTCCGACCGGCTCAAGACAGACTGGGTAATGATCACTGCCATAAGAGTCCCCCAACACCTTCCACGAAAAATCGAGTAAGGCATCGAGGGACACCAAGGAGAGATCAATACAGGTAGATGAACCCGTGGGTTCGTGGAAGTAGGTAGGTTCGCCGGAATTGAGGCACGCGAAGGAAAGGTCCTCCATTAAGGAGAGCAACATACCAGCAACATTAGTCGACCGGACATCTCCCCAAGCCGGGTCGCGACTGTTAAAGTCCCCGAGGAGGAGAAACGGTCGAGGCAGTTGCAACACCAACTCGCGAACCGCGTCGCGAGAAGGAGGGTCATGAGGAGGAATATAAATCGAGCAGGCAGTGTACTGGCGATCTAAAAAGAGCCGCACAGCCACAGCCTGCAAGGAAGTACGAAGAGGCACACCTCGCGAGGGTAATGAATGGTGTACATAAATCGCTGCACCCCGCCGGCGTGTGCGCTCATCCGGGGTGCAAGGGAAGCCAACATAGCCAGAGAGACGAGGGAGCCCACGCGCAGCCAGGATAGTCTCCTGGAGACAAACACAGGAAGGCCGCTCGCTCTCCAGCAGGGAGGCAAGGTTCTCCCAGTTAGCTAAAAGCCCCCTACAGTTCCAATGCAAAATGGAACTGTAAGGGGAAGTGGCATTATAAAAAGCAGAGAAGGCAGAGAAATAGCCACGGACCAAGCTGAGCAGCAAACTCAATGGTCCGTAACCAGGGACGGAATCGGCTTCCCCGACTCACCCCGAACGGGGGGGTAGGGGCCACCGACCCCGCAGCTGCTTCACCGTAGTAGAACGAGAGGTAGAAAGTGGAACAGGGAGTTCAGAGGGGGGCTCCCTGAGGGGGGAGAGACGACGAGACGGGCCCAGCTGAAACCCCCGACTCCCCACCAGAGGGGGGCCGGGGAGAACCAGATGCTCTAGGGCTCGTCACACCAGACAAGTGCTGACGGGGAGGGGGGAGGAAAGGTCCACCACAGGTGGGAGAGGTAGATCCAGGAGAGAGACCCGACCACTCTCAGCAGGAGCCGAAGGGAGAGAGACTCCATGAAGAAGGGCCAGGCTCCTCTCGACCGGGTCCACCATGGGAACCGAGTCAGTAATCGAGGGTGTCATGGGGCGGTGTACCTCAACCGACACCCGGACACTAGTCGGGGCACCGAGAGGCGACACCTCACCAGCCCTCCGTATAGGAGGGGGAGTCCCGAGCGGACTAGGAGCGGCGCGCCGCTTCCCTTCCGGTGAGGAAGGGGAAGCAGGGCGAGCAGCGGTCATGATCGGGTCTGGAGGACTCCGACCACGGCGACGCTTCCTCCTCCCCTTCGGGGCAGCACCTTCCCCACCCGAGAGACGAGTAGGCAAAGATCCAGACCCCAAGGCCGGAGAGGGAGAAGGGGCACCTGTAGGCAGGGAATCAGATGGGATGTCCGAAAGTGAGGCAGAGAGACAAGAAGGTCCCGCGGCGCAGGACCACCAACCCCCGGAACTTCCAGGGGGGGCACCACTCCGGTAGGCGCCGGGGTAGCACGGGAGGGGCCAGAGGACCCGCCAGAGCCAAGGGCCGCAGCATAGGACAACCCCCGCCGCGGCTCCCGGTCACGGACCCTATCGCGCGCCTCCCGCGCACTAAGGAATTCGGTAGTCCTTAAGGACCGCACCTCGAATTCAAACTTGAAAACGGGGCAGTCCCGAGAGGAGGAAGGGTGGGCCCCCGAGCAGTTCGAGCACAGCGGGGGTTCGTGCACGGGGTAGGGTGCGCAGGCCCACCGCAGCGGACACAGCTTACCTTCACGGCGGCAAGCAGAGCTAACATGGCCGAACCGGTTGCAGCCAAAGCAGCGAACCGGGTCAGGCACATACGGTCGCACCGAAAACTCACACGACCGGCGATCACCCATGCCCCAGAACACCTGGGCCGGAGGCACAAGGGAGTCAAAGGTCAGGAGCAGACGAGCGGACGGGGTCAGAGCACCATCCCGGCGCGACGAAAAGCGGAAGACTTCGTCACCCTGGGGGCAAGATCCTCCTGCAACTCGCCAACCGGGATTGACAGCAGACGGGAAGCGAAAATGGTGCCCTGACAGCTATTCAATTGCGGATGGGGAGTCACAGAAACTCTGCAACCCAAAACATCCTGCAACTGTAGAAGGGACTCAGTCACCACCGAAGAACGGGACTTCAAAAGAAGAGACCCATCCTTCAGAGGGCGGATATCATAACGACAGGGAACTCCCACCGTCTTAAGACGCTGAAACACCCGTTCCGAGTTGCCCGGAAGGGAGCCAGCGGAAGGGCGGAGAACAAGGAACCTGTCCACTGGACAGAAATTGACAGCAGGGACAGGTCCATGTGTAACGGTAACCGAGAGTGGGCGAGAGAACGAGGGCCGCGAAGACCCCGCCCTACGGCCACCACGAGTCCGGCCACGAGAGCCAGACGCCGCAGAGGACGAGAGGGGGCCATACGGCTTGAAGGTCAATCCAGCGGAGGCAGAGGCCGCTGAACGACCAGAAGTAGAAGTCTTATCCAAATCCAAGGGCGGGCCAGAGTCGTCAACAAGAGGGGATTTAAGTTTTGAAATTGAACCCATAAACAATAGCTTTACAAAAAAGACAGCCTCGGACCCAAGGCAATGCACCATCCGCCGCTGCATCCTTCAAGGCGCAGGCCCAACGTCCCGGGTAGCCCGCCCCCCAACCCGACTGTCGTTTTAAAAACAGCAGATTGGCACTACGGAGATTTGTCCGTTAAGGGCCCAGCAAAGACCCAATCCAGACGCAGCAGCGGCGGGCGCCCAGACCGTCCCCGGAGCACGGCTCAGCCACGGAGCGATCCCCCGGCGGGTGCACCCGATGACCCCAAGACTGCAAAATACAAACAGAGGGGGGGGGATACTACAATTGACAGAGGCACAAGACCGAGTCAAGAGAAAAGAAATTCCGGTTGAAACGGAAAAAAAGGGGGAGCTAAAAGAAAAGTAAGGGAAAAAAAAAAAAAAAAACGCAACTAGGTAACTCTTCGCCCACACCCCGCGAGGAGTTGAGGAAACCCCAAAACACGAGGTGTACGAGCCCCTCTCGGCCCGGCAAGCCGGAGTACCTAATCGAGGGGGTTATATATATATATATATATATATATATATATATATATATATATATATATATTACAGGGGGCTGCAAAAGTAGATATACAATAATGAAAACAAAACGTGCGCACAAAACGTATTTTATTGATTATACAAGCATATCAATAATAACATATCAATAATAAACATATTAATCCCTCAAATGTTCAAACTGTTTGTCCCCGGCATTTACACACTCCACTAGTCGAGTGTGGACACCCATGCACACTCTGGCACAAAGGTTTTTATCAGCATCAATTTCCTGGCAAGCCTCCCGTATGAACTGAATCATGGCATCAACAGAACGTGGCTTGCGTGCGAAAACCATGTCTTTTACACATCCCCAGAAAAGAAGTCCATAGGGGTGAGATCCGGCGAACGTGGTGGCCAGTCAACGGCTCCCCGACGTCCAATCCACCTGTTGGGAAATTCTTCGTCAAGTAGCGCACGCACAGTGAGTGCGAAGTGCGGTGGCGCCCCATCCTGCTGAAAGTAGAAGTCGTCCTGCTGCTGTTGTTCGCGCACCTGTGGTATGATTGTATCCGTCAGCATGTTCAGATACACGTGTTGATCGACAGTCCTGTGCAGAATGATAGGTCCAACGACACCTTTGCAGGACAGGCCAGCCCACACTGTCACCCCAGGTTGATTGAGCTGTTGCTCAATCGTGACTTTAGGGTTTTCAGTTGCGTCGTACACACAATTGTGCCGATTAACGGCACCCGATAGCTTAAAGTTTGCTTCATCGGACCACACGAATTTGCGCAGAATGCTGTCACCCTCTCGTTCCTCGTTCAGGATGGCTTCGCAAAATTGTAAACGCCGATCCGAGTCATCCTCTAATAAACCATGTATCAATCGTGGCACGTACATTTTCAGTCCTACACGGTGCATCAAACGACCCAACGATCTGCGTTCAATACCCAATTCAGATGACGCCCTGTTTTTCGATTTCTGAGGGCTCTGGGTAAATGCCAGGGCGACCTGCATTGCATTCTCTGGCGTTGTCACGGTGACTAGTCGACCACTCTTCGGCGAGTTGTGGATAGACCCCGTCCGCTCAAATTTGTCACGTATCCGGTAAATCGTGAGCCTCGTTGGTGGAGGCGATGCAAATGTTTCTCGCCACTGCTCTCGCACACGTTCACTATTTTCTGTCTTCCAGTACTGTTTCAAAATCCATTTGCGCTCCTCGTCCGTTAAATTACCAGCCATCGTTAAATTTCCACTTTACCTGCAAATAATAGATGTATTATAGAAAAAATTACGAAAATAAAAATATTAAAAATAGTAATAATGATTTTAATGAATTAAATGAATTCTAGTATTAAATGAATCCTAGCACCACTATTATAATACTGGTAATACTGGTATAATCCTTACTGTATACCTACTTTTGCATCCCCCTGTATATATATACACACATTTAACTGCAATGACCACGCAGTATATTAATGTATAGAAACGACGTAAGTATAGAGGAGTGTTCTGCACACGAGGAAGACAAATAACGAACAAATGAAAAATGAGGTAACCGCCCGGGAATCGAACCCAGGATCTTCCGATTGTCGGTCAGATATGCTATCCACTACACCACGGGCCTCGATCAGTCAGAAGTCGTAATTCTCCTACATAGGGCAGAAACCAATGCCTTGAGAGGGCACCCTCGCAAATCGTGAATATGTACATTTAACTGCAATGACGCGGACATCGCTGATGTGCTTAATGAGTACTTTGCGGGAGTGTTCACCAGGGAGGACACCCGCATCATCCCCGAGCCAGGTGTGAGGCACGAAGGTGCTGGCCTGGATAATGTTCGATGTACCGCGACAGTCGTTGCCGATAGAATAGACAAACTGAGCTCCTTTAAGGCTCCTGGGCCAGACCAGTTTCTCCCCAGAGTGTTGCGGGAGGTGCGCGTCCAGGTGGCTCCCCACCTGGCTACAGTCTTCAACAAATCGTTGGAGACGGGCCAGGTGCCTGGTGACTGGAGGGAAGCCAACGTGACCCCTATCTTTAAGAAAGGGGATCACGAAAGTCCAGGGAACTATCGTCCCATTAGTCCCACTTCAGTTGTAGGTAAATTATTAGAGGGGATAATAGCGGATAGGATCGTTGACCATTTGGATTCCTACAAGCTGCTTGGGGACTCCCAACATGGGTTTAGACGGCATAGGTCGTGTCTCACCAACTTGCTCGAGTTTTTCCACGTCATGTTGGGTGAGTACGATAAGAGTAGGGCGATTGATATACTTTATCTCGACTTTCAGAAAGCCTTTGATAAGGTACCTCACCGCCGGCTAATGGCGAAAGTGCGCGCGCTGGGTATCGGTGGGGAAATAGGTAGGTGGATTGAAAACTGGCTGAAGAATAGGCGGGAGAGGGTTGTAATTAAAGGTGCTAGTTCGGGTTGGGCCTCGGTCACTAGTGGGGTTCCTCAGGGTTCCGTTTTGGGGCCGCTGTTGTTTATCATTTACATAAATGATATCGACGGTGGCATCGTCAGTCGGATCGCCAAATTCGCTGATGACACCAAGCTTGGGGCCAATGTTGGGACGCCCGAAGCGATCGAGGAACTGCGTGCGGACCTAGGTAGGATCGGAGAGTGGTCCGAAAAATGGCAAATGCCGTTTAACTTTGGTAAATGCAAAGTGATGCACATTGGCTACGCCAATCCCAAGTCTGACTACTCGATGTTGGGTAGTAATATCGAGGTGACTGATTTAGAAAAGGACTTGGGTGTGCTAATTAGCAGCGACCTTAAGTTTACGAAACAGTGTGTAGAGGTGGAAAAGAAAGCCCAGAAACTATTGGGTTATATCAGGAGGCAATTTCAGTTTCGGAACAAGGAGATTGTGCTCTCACTGTACAATTCCCTTGTTCGGCCGCACCTGGAGTATGCTGTGCAGTTCTGGTCGCCCACCCTCAGGAAAGATATTGAGAGGCTGGAGCGAGTGCAGGCGAGGGCCACAAAGTTAATCCCTTCCGTTAGGCATATGGGCTACAATCGACGGTTACGCGCCCTGAACTTGTTTTCGCTTGAAACTCGGAGGCTGCGCGGTCAACTGATCGAGGTTTTCAAGCTCTTACGTGGGTTCAACGATGTCGATTTTAGAAGTATGTTTAGTTTAAATGATAACCCAACTCGCAACAATGGTTGGAAGTTGGATTTGAAATGGTTTAGGACTAGTGTGTGTGGGAATTACTTTACGTATAAGATCTGTGACACATGGAACAGGTTACCTTCGGAAGTTGTGAACAGTTCCTCTGTGGATCAGTTCAAGAAAAGGGTAGACGAAATCTTGCACACTATTTGAGTGTGTAAAGACATTTAGGACCTCAGTCTGCGGAAATTTCTTTTCCTATAAAATAGTTAATATCTGGAACCAACTTCCCTCAGAGGTTGTTTCCAGTCAGTGTAAATCTGTTTAAAAATAGGCTAGACAAAGTACTGAACACACTCATAGTTTAAGATTAAAACCTCAGAAAACTCTGCAGGAGTTCGCTTGCTCGGTGTCTCTGTGAGCAAGCTAAATATAGAGCTATTTATATATTCTCCACTCCTGTAAAATTCCCTTGGCTACTTTTCCAGGGTCAAGGTATTTTCTTCAACCTTTTTCCGTACCTGCCTCTGGCAGGGAGGGTGGGGAGAGAGCCTTCCAGTTTTCTATCCAGTTTTCTATCCAGTTTTCTACTACTGCTAGGATAATTGAAAGAAAAGTAAACTTTTACAAAATTTTCCCTGCACCCGTTGCCATTGGTACCTCCTCGGTATGGGCCGCAAGGCCTTTTGAGGTACTTCTTTTCCTTGTAACTCTCTCTCTATGTCTCTTTCTCTCTCTCTCTATACTGGTCAGAACGTTTTTGATAGTTTTCATTGCTAGAACGCTTTATCTTATTTAGAGTATTCAGAAAAAAAAAAAGAGAGAAAATATGGCAGGGCCAGCTAAATTGAAAGCAGAATGCTTTAAATGTAAAGTTAATCATTGGTGCGTTGACTTCCCTGAAGGTAATGTCAGCGATATCACATCCCTTAGTGTATGTTTGTTTTGTAAACTTAGAGACAACCACGAAAAGGAAGTTAAAGAGCTAAAGGAAATAGTAAAAAAGCGTGAAGCTAGGGTCGTAGCACTGGAATACCAACCCAGTGGACAAGATCAAACTAAAAACACAACAGCAGATTTAAACTGTAAGATTAAGCATCTAGAACAAAGCGTGGCACGCTTGGAAAACACGGTGACTATTCCGGTAAATAGAACGGAGGAACAAGAATTTAAGTTGGTAAAAAATAAAAGACCCTCCAAACCAAAACCAAAACATAAGGATTTGGAACCCATTACCATCAGAAATAAGTTTCACTTACTTGCTGATGAGGAGGATGAATCCTTTTTAATTGGGGATTCTATGATAAGGAGTCAAGGGGACTTTTTCGGAGCAAGACGCGTGACCAAGAGAAAACCGATGTTTTCCGGGTGCCACAAGAAAGATAGTTAATAAGGAATTAGGCAAAATTAATATCAAGAATAAGAGTTGCCCTATCATTGTCCATGTTGGTGGCAATGACGTTTTTCTGGGAGGGACAGGAGGGCAGACAGAGTCCATTATAAAAGAATTAAACGCATGTGTGAGTGTAAAGGCCTAAAGTTTGCCGATTTTTGGCCTACATTCTACGGAAATGGGGAATACTTTGGTTCGGACGGGATTCATTTTAACCAGAAGGGGAAAAAGAAGTATGGGGATTTACTGAACATTAATTTGTACAATCTTTTTAAACTAGGACCCCCCAAACAGTTAAACCTACTCCCCCAGCAGTTAGTCCCCCTCCCCCAGCAGTTAGTCCCCCTCCCCCAGCAGTTAGTTCCCCTCCCCCACCAGTTAGTCCCCCTCAAACCAGTTAGTCCCCCTCAAACCAGTTAGTCCCCCTCAAACAGCAGTTAGTCCCCCTCAAACAGCAGTTAGTTCAACTGCGTCGGGAAACGACTCAGGCGAGTTAGGAAAAACCACAACTTAAAATCACTCAAAACTGTGCTCTTCAATGCTAGGTCAATCAGAAACAAACTAATGGAATTTATAGCGCTTGTCAAAACGGAGAACTTTGATATCATCGGAATAACGGAATCCTGGATTCATTCTGAATCAAGGGATTTTGTAGGAGAATTTGAAATGGTAGGTTACAAAATGTTTGACAAAGATAGGAACGGAAGGGAAGGCGGCGGTGTACTTTTGTATGCTCGGGACTCCCTGCACCCAGTAAACAGTAATATCGTATCTGCTCATGAAATGTTGGGAATTGATCTAAACCTAAATAATAAAGTAGTGCAGCTACTTCTAGTTTATAGACCACCTCACTACCCCGTGGATAAGGATATAAACTTGTATAACAAATTAAGCAGAATAGTGAATAATAAGATCAGTGTGATTTTTGGTGATTTTAATTGTGGTAATGTAAATTGGGAAAACAAAACAGCTGATGCTGAGGGCTCAAGACTGTTGGAATTTGCCGATGATAACTTATTAAGTCAATGGGTTGACGGGCCTACTAGGGGTAATAATAAACTAGACCTCATATTCACGAACGAAGATGACCTAGTCTCTAACCTGACTATTGGTGAAAATTTAAGCAACAGCGATCATAATTTGATTAGGTTTGACCTCAGGGTTCCAGTCAATACACGCGAAAAGACTCGTGAAAGACTGGATTTCTCAAGAGCAAATTTTAGATACACTTGAAGTTCTAATAAGTGAGGATGTCAATGTCACCTGGAGCTCATATAGGGATCAATTTAGAATATTACAGAACACTTTTATACCCACTAAAATGGTTTCCTTGTCAACAAAGTCACCGAAATGGTTTAACAACGAAATTAGGAGGGCTATTACTGGAAGAAATAGAGCCTACAAACTACTAAAGTCGCATTTCAACCACACTAATTCAGAAAACTATATAAACCTACGTAGGAGGGTTAAGTCCTTAATTAGATCAGCCAAACGTGATGAAGAAGCTAGAGTTGCCTCACTCTGTAAAGTTAACCCTAAAGAATTTTTTGCCCATGTTAATAGCAGAAAGCCAATTAAAAATTCTGTAGGCCCCTTAAAAGATAGAAATGGCGTACTGAAATTCGGTGAAAGATATAGCTAATACGTTAAACGAGTTCTTCGTTACAGTCTTCACGGAGGAAGACACAATAGAAGTGCCAAGTCCTCGGATTACATATGATGGTGACAATCCCGTGGAGACCATAAGTTTTACGAGATATGAGGTACAGCAATTAATTGATAAGATGAATAAATACAAATCACCTGGTCCCGACTTATTTCTTCCAAGGGTATTAAAAGAGGTTAGCCACAATGTTGTTGACGACTTAGTAACCATATTCAAACAATCAATCGAGTTAGGGAAAGTTCCAACCGACTGGAAGTTAGCAAATGTAACACCTATCTTTAAAAAGGGTGATAGGGAAAATCCTTGTAATTATCGCCCAATCAGTTTAACATCAGTTGTCGGCAAACTGTTGGAATCCATCATTACAAAACGTATTGTGTATCACCTTATTTTATTTATTTGTCGGGTTCAAAATCCCAGCTGAGCCGTGAACGGCCAAATTCTAAAGGGCCAGTTCTATCTGAAGCCCAAGTTAAGCTAAATTAAAACTTACGGATTTGAGATCCTATTAGGGACTACCTCAGGGTAACCTCAGGGTAACCTCAGGGTTGCTGACTCGATGCGGGCCTACTTTAGACCTTTGTTACATGAATTTTAATGTAAACAAAAAGGGTACTATTTATGGTCTTCTTTCTCAACCTTGCAACAACAACGCAACCTGGACTATTGCACGGTGCAACAATCTTGTATCTAAACAACCAAACTGAATTGCAAGAGAGCTCTCTACAAGACCACACCCTGTACGTACGACATCCCACAAACGAGTAGAAAAGACGCGCAGCGCCCCAAAATGATGCCACAAGAGCCCAAAAATGCTAGCTCTTATTAAGTGAATTTTTCACTAACCTTACAATTATGAGATGGATATATATACACCTTAACTTAATATATACAAACAATGCTGCATCAATCAGCTTAGTCATCATATCGCCTTGCGACAACAATGGTTCTTCCTCTTCTAGATTTTCTAACACACCTTGAATTTAACAATCTAATTTTTTATTCTCAACATGGATTTAGGCGACATAGATCCTGTCTGACAAACCTGTTAGAATTTTTCCATAATATGCATACACTGTACGATGCAAGTAGGGCAATAGATATAGTGTATCTCGACTTTCAAAAAGCCTTTGACAAAGTCCCTCACGCTAGATTGGTAGCTAAAGTCAAAGGACTAGGAATCACCGGGCTCGTTTCCAACTGGATTGAGGATTGGTTAAAAGATAGAAAGCAGAGAGTGGTAATAAATGGAGTGGCTTCGGAGTGGGCGCCCGTCACCAGTGGTGTCCCACATGGTTCCGTGCTGGGTCCTTTACTTTTTATCATCTATATTAACGATATAGACGTCGGGCTTCTAAGTGCAATCTCCAAATTTGCAGACGATACGAAATTAGGAAGTAGTGTAGGTACTGAGGAGGGCGTAAGAATGCTTCAGAACGATCTTGACAGGTTGGGCGAATGGTCTGCTACTTGGCAGATGCCATTCAACTTGGACAAATGTAAGGTAATGCACACAGGTTATAAAAACCAAAAGACCGATTACTCTCTCTTGGGAAGGAACTTGACTGAGACCGATCTAGAGAAAGACTTGGGAGTCTATATCAGCAACGATCTGAAACCGTCGAAGCACTGTGCAGAAGTCGAAAAGAGGGCCTTAAAATTATTAGGTTATATTAAAAGACAGTTCCAGTTTCGGAACAAGGAGACTGTAATGTCTCTCTCTAATTCTCTAGTCAGACCGCAACTGGAATACTGTGCGCAGTTTTGGTCTCCATCCCTCAGGAAGGATATAGAAAGGTTAGAAAGAGTACAAGCAAGGGCTACAAAATTGATCCCTTCACTGAGAATGCAAAGCTACCAACGGAGATTGGAGCGCCTAAATCTGTTTAGCTTAGAGACGAGGAGGTTGCGGGGTCAGCTTATTCAAGTCTTCAAGATGCTCAAAGGAATAGACAGGGTAGATTACAGAAACTGCCAATCCGACAAGAAATAATGGGTTTAAACTGGAATTAAAGACATTTAGGACATCTGGCTGCGGAAATTTCTTTTCGTATAAAATAGTTAATATCTGGAACCAACTTCCCTCAGAGGTTGTTTCTAGTCAAAGTGTAAATGTGTTTAAAAATAGGCTAGACAAAGTACTGAATACTCTCATAGTTTAAGATTAAAACATAAGAAAACTCTGCATGAGTTCGCTTGCACAGTCTCTGTGACCAAGCTAAATATAGAGCTATTTATATATTCTCCACTTTCCTGTAAAATTTCCTTGGCTACTTTTCCAGGGTCAAGGTATTTTCTTCAACCTTTTCCCGTACCTGCCTCTGGCAGGGAGGGTGGGGAGAGAGCCTTCTACTTTTCTATCCAGTTTTCTACTACTGCTAGGATAGTTGAAAGAAAAATAAACTTTTAATAACAGGAACCTCCCAGAGTGGACCAAAAGGTCTTTGAGGCTTCCTCTTGTCCATGTAACTCCTTGTCCATGTAACTCTCTCTCTCTCTCTCTCTCTCTCTCTCTCTCTCTTATATATATATATATTATATATCTCTCTCTCTCTCTCTCTCTCTCTCTCTCTATATATATATATATATATATATATATATATATATATATATATCTCTCTTTCTCTCTATATATATATATCTCTTTCTCTCTATATATATATATATCTCTTTCTCTCTCTCTATATATATATATCTTTCTCTCTCTCTATATATATATCTCTTTCTCTCTCTCTATATATATATCTCTTTCTCTCTCTCTATATATATATCTCTTTCTCTCTCTCTATATATATATCTCTTTCTCTCTCTCTATATATATCTCTCTTTCTCTCTCTCTATATATATATCTCTCTCTCTCTCTCTATATATATATCTCTTTCTCTCTCTCTCTCTATATATCTCTTTCTCTCTCTCTATATATATATATATCTTTCTCTCTCTATATATATATATATCTTTCTCTCTCTATATATATATATCTCTCTCTCTCTCTCTCTCTCTCTCTCTCTCTCTCTCTCTCTCTCTCTCTCTCTCTCTCTCTCTCTCTCATTAGACTTCATCGGAGGCGGACGTGCTGTGTGGTCTCTCCAGTATCTTTTTTAATAGTGACTAAGTTTGATTGTATATTTGTTAGATAAGTATAATATTTATTTACTTTATTATTGAGATTAGGGCAAGCACTATTGCTTAATAATTAGACAATTTATTATTAAATATACTTAAATTACTCCTTTTCCGGTTAACGAACATAATTCCATATTGTTTAAATTCTGTTTTTTCGGCTGAATTTCTCTGGGAAAGTTAAAATAAAATAAGTTTGCATTGTTTTAGACGGTAGTTACAGATTTCATTTTCAGACGAGTTACATAGTAAGATTTGTATGTTCGAGTCTATTTCCGTTTCCGGTCTTACACGTGCTCTCGCAGGTCCATTTCCGGTCTGTAACACGTGCTCTCGCAGGTCCATCTCCCGCATTCACTACTTCTCTCCCACGATCCGTTGTATAAATTAAAATAACATATTATATTATTTAAAGTAACATCATTCTGCATTGTTATAAACGGCCCTACAGATCCCATTCAGTTCCGTATTCAATTCCATTTCCGGTCTGAAACACGTGCCACTCGTCTGCGCGTGTTTATTTCGTATTTCGGCATTCACCAATCCTCCCTCACTAACCAATATACTAATTATTTCGTATTTCGGCATTCACCAATCCTCCCTCACTAACCAATATACTAATTAAAATAGCATTTATTATTATTTAAATTAATATCATACTGCATTGTTACTAACGGCAACCCACAGGTTCCATTCAATTCTGTATTCAACTCAGTTTCCGGTCTGTAACACGTGTTTACTTCCGAACTCACCATTACCCCTCTCACCATTCGTTATATTAATTAAAGTAGCATATTGTATTATTTAAAAGTAACGTATCGTATTAATTAAAAGGAACATATTGTATTATTTAAATTAACGTATCGTAATATAAAAAAAAAAAAAAAAAAAAAAAAAAAAATGACAGGGCCAGCTAAATTGAAAGCAGAATGCTTTAAATGTAAAGTTAATCATTGGTGCGTTGACTTCCCAGAAGGTAGTATCAGCGATATCACATCCCTTAGTATATGTTTGTTTTGTAAACTTAGAGACAACCACGAAAAGGAAGTGAAAGAGCTAAAGGAATTAGTAAAAAAGCTTGAAGCTAGGCTCGTAGCACTGGAAATCCATCCCAGTAGACAAGATCAAACTAAAAACAAACAAGCAGATTTAAATTGTAAAATTAAGCATCTAGAGCAAAGCGTGGCACGCTTGGAAACAAGGTGACTATTCCGGAAAATGGAACGGAGGACCAAGAATTCAAATTGGTCAAAAATAAAAGACCCTCCAAACCAAAACCAAAACATAAGGATTTGGAACCCATTACCATCAAAAATAAGTTTCACTTACTTGCTGATGAGGAGGATGAATCCTTTTTAATTGGGGATTCTATGGTAAGGAATCAAGGGACTTTTTCGGAGCAAGACGGGCGACCAAGAGAAAGCTCCGATGTTTTCCGGGTGCCACAAGCCAGATAATTAATAGGGAATTAGGCAAAATTAATATAAAAAATAAGAGTTGCCCTATCATTGTCCATGTTGGTGGCAATGACGTTTTTCTGGGAGGGACAGGGGCAGACAGAGCCCATTATTAAAGAATTTAAGAACCTAACTGACAAGGTTAGGGATAGGACAGACATGGGTATGGTCGTAGGAATTCTCCCTCGAATGCGTGCTAGTGACTATACTCTAAGTAAAGCCATTAGCATAAATAAAAGAGTTAAACGCATGTGTGATGAAAAAGGCCTAAAGTTTGTCGATTTTTGGCCTACATTCCACGGAAATGGGGAATACTTTGGTACGGACGGGATACATTTTAACCAGAAGGGGAAAAAGAAGTATGGTGATTTACTGAACATTAATTTGTATAATCTTTTTAAACTAAGACCCCCAAACCAGCAATTGATCCTGCTCCCCAAACGGTTAAACCTATCCCCCAGCAGTTAGCTCCCCTCCCCCAGCAGCAGTTAGTCCCCCTCCCCAGCAGCAGTTAGTCCCCCTCCCCCAGCAGCAGTTAGTACCCCTCCCCCAGCAGCAGTTAGTACCCCTCCCCAGCAGCAGTTAGTCCCCCTCCCACAGCAGCAGTTAGTCCCCTCCCCCAGCAGCAGTTAGTCCCCCTCCCCCAGCAGCAGTTAGTCCCCCTCCCCCAGCAGCAGTTAGTCCCCCTCCCCCAGCAGCAGTTAGTCCCCCTCCCCCAGCAGCTGTTAGTCCCCCTCCCCCAGCAGCAGTTAGTCCTCCTCCCCCAGCAGCAGTTAGTCCCCCTCCCCCAGCAGCAGTTAGTCCCCCTCCCCCAGCAGCAGTTAGTCCCCCTCCCCCAGCAGGTAGTCCCCCTCCAACAGCAATAGTGAGGGGCTCTTCGACTCCCGACAGCCCTGGCTGTTCGGGAAACGGGTCGTGCTAGGGGGCGGTCAGAATAGGGAAGGCTCCCTCCGTGCAATGCTTTTTAATGCTAGGTCAATTAGGAACAAGTTTCGCGAGCTACGGGCGCTCTTAGCATCAGAATACCAGGATATCGTTGCTATCACCGAGTCCTGGATTCATACTGATCGTAGGGACTACGTTGGGGAGTTCGAAATTCCCGGGTATAGAATGTTTCGCAAAGACCGCACCCGTGGGGAGGGGGGTGGGGTACTAATATACGTGAGGGACACGTTGAGTCCGGTTGACTGCCAGTTCCGGTCGGAACGGGAGCTGCTTGGCGTCGATCTGAACGTGGGAGGGACGAACTATAGGTTAATCTTGGTGTACAGACCTCCGCATCTCCTCCTCGAGGAGGATACAGCCCTGTACACCGAACTCAGTAGCCTGCTAGGGGATAGGGTGTGTGTAGTTTTAGGAGACTTCAACTGTCGCGGCATAAAGTGGGAAAACAGGACTGCCGATGCTGAAGGGAGGAGGCTAGTTGACTTTGCTGATGAGAACTTCCTCACTCAGTGGGTCAACGAGCCTACACGAGGCGAAAGCGTTTGGACTTAGTGTTCACGACCGAAGACAACCTCGTCACTGGCCTCACCGTTGACGAATCGTTGGGCGGGAGTGATCACAGTCTTATTAGGTTCCGTGTGTGCGTCCCTCGGGTGAAGCGTAGTAACTCGAGAGGCAGTAAGCTCGATCTCCGGCGGGCGAACTTTGTTAGCCTCAGGGATAGCGTAGGAGAGATGGGGTTAGAGGTCGGCGGCGATGTTGAGGGAGTGTGGAGTGCATTCCGGGACGAGTTTATGGTGCTGCAGTCTGCTGCCATACCCTCAAAACCGGTCACCCCTGCTTCAACGCAGCCTAAGTGGTTCAATCGTGCATCGCTTCGGCTATCCGAAATAGGAAAGTAGCGTATAGGAGGGCGAAGGCCAATCGTTCCCACGAGAACACTGAAGCGTATGTCCGCCTGTGTAGGGAAGTGAAGGCGAAGGTTAGGCTAGCGAAACGTAACGAAGAACTACGGGTGGCAAGCCTCTGCAAGGGAACCCTAAGGAGTTCTTCAGTTATGTTAATAGTAGAAAGCCCATTAGAAGCATGATAGGTCCTTTAAAGGACGGAAGCGGCGTTCTGCGGACCTCCGACGCGGACATCGCTAATGTGCTTAATGAGTACTTTGCGGGAGTGTTCACCAGGGAGGATACCCGCGTCATCCCCGAGCCAGCTGTGAGGCACGAAGGTGCTGGCCTGGATAGTGTTAGATGTACCGCGACAGTCGTTGCTCATAGAATAGACAAACTGAGCGCGTTTAAGGCTCCTGGGCCAGACCAGTTTCTCCCCAGTGTTTTGCGAGAAGTGCGCGACCAGGTGGCTCCCCACCTGGCTACAGTCTTCAACAAATCGTTGGAGATGGGCCAGGTGCCTGGTGACTGGAGGGAGGCCAACGTGACCCCTATCTTTAAGAAAGGGGATCACGAAAGTCCAGGGAACTATCGTCCTATTAGTCTCACTTCAGTTGTAGGTAAATTATTAGAAAGGATAATAGCTGATAGAATCGTTGACCATTTGGATTCCTACAAGCTGCTTGGGGACTCCCAACATGGGTTTAGACGGCATAGGTCGTGTCTCACCAACTTGCTCGAGTTTTTCCACGTCATGTTGAGTGAGTACGATAAGAGTAGGGCGATTGATATACTTTATCTCGACTTTCAGAAAGCCTTTGATAAGGTACCTCACCGCCGGCTAATGGCGAAAGTGCGCGCGCTGGGTATCGGTGGGGAAATAGGTAGGTGGATTGAAAACTGGCTGAGGAATAGGCGGCAGAGGGTGGTAATTAAAGGGGCTAGTTCGGGTTGGGCCTCGGTCACTAGTGGGGTTCCTCAGGGTTCCGTTTTGGGGCCACTGTTGTTTACCATTTACATAAATGATATCGACGGTGGCATCGTCAGTCGGATCGCCAAATTCGCTGATGACACCAAGCTTGGGGCCAATGTTGGGACGCCCGAAGCGATCGAGGAACTGCGTGCGGACCTAGGTAGGATAGGAGAGTGGTCCGAAAAATGGCAAATGCCGTTTAACTTGGGTAAATGCAAAGTGATGCACATTGGCTACGCCAATCCCAAGTCGGACTACTCGATGTTGGGCAGTAATATCGAGGTGACTGATTTAGAAAAGGACTTGGGTGTGCTAATTAGCAGCGACCTTAAGTTTACGAAACAGTGTGTAGAGGTGGAAAAGAAAGCCCAGAAACTATTGGGTTATATCAGGAGGCAATTTCAGTTTCGGAACAAGGAGATTGTGCTCTCACTGCACCTGGAGTATGCTGTGCAGTTCTGGTCGCCCACCCTCAGGAAAGATATTGAGAGGCTGGAGCCAGTGCAGGCGAGGGCCACAAAGTTAATCCCTTCCGTTAGGCATATGGGTTACAATCGACGGTTACGCGCCTTGAACTTGTTTTCGCTTGAAACTCGGAGGCTGCTCGGTCAACTGATCGAGGTTTTCAAGCTCTTACGCGCGTTCAACGATGTCGATTTTAGAAGTATGTTTAGTTTAAATGATAACCCAACTCGTAACAATGGTTGGAAGTTGGATTTGAAAAGGTTTAGGACTAGTGTGTGTGGGAATTACTTTACGTATAAGATCTGTGACACATGGAACAGGTTACCTTCGGAAGTTGTGAACAGTTCCTCTGTGGATCAGTTCAAGAGAAGGTTAGACCAAATCTTGCACACTATTTGAGTGTGTACAAAATTTTCCCTGGCACCTTTTGCCATTGGTACCTCCTCGGTATGGGCCGCAAGGCCTTTTGAGGTACTTCTTTTCCTTGTAACTCCTTGTAACTCTCTCTCTAACTCTTTCTTCTGGAAGGAATGAACGTCACTTGAAAATAGGTGGATGCGTCTATGCGCGGGAAGAATTACCCCCCCTCCTCTTTTATATACTGGTCACAACGTTTTTGATAGTTTTCATTGCTAGAACGCTTTATCTTATTCAGAGTATTCAGAGTTCGAAAAAAAATAAAAATAAGTTACAATGACTGGACCGCAGAAACTGAAGGCTGAATGTGCGAGGTGTGAAGTAAACCAGTCGGTGATGAACTTCAAAGAAGCCTGCTTCGCGAAGATCAACCACTCCAGCATGTGCCGCTTTTGCGAACTCATACGGTTTTACGAGAAGCTAGAGGAGAGGGTCCGGCGGCTCGAGTCGTCCAGACCGGCTGTTGGAGGTTCGGCGGTCACTGATGGGGCTGCGCCCTCCACCCCGGAGCTCATTGATAGGATAGCTGCCATGGAAAGGTGGTCCAGCGATGGACTGGACAGGGCTCGGGACCGCGGAGAAAGGGTAGAGGTGCAACCAGGGACTAGGGTACAAAATCAGTGTGAAGAATCGCCAGCGACCCACGTGGAATGCACGGAACCGCGGCGCAAGGTGGAGGGCGTAAAGAAGGGGCTGATAGAGAAGGGTGGGAATGGGTCGATAGAGAAGGGTGGGAAGGTGGCGAAAAGAAAAAGGGTGGGAAGGGGCCTACTGATGGCCCAAAGAAACAGAAGGATGTAGCTTCCGGTCGGGGTTGGTCGGCTGGTGTAACTGCGTCTATGGGTGGCGACGGGTTTCGAAAGGTGTCGGGCAAGAAGGCTGCGAAGCCGAAGCCTGAGACCCCAGTTGCCCTGTCAGGACCTCCAACCGCTTTAGTCTCCTGCCCTCGAAGGAGGAAGTCACCGTTTTGATTAGGGACTCGCAGATCAGGGGCCAGGAGAAGTACTTTGCTTCTGCAAACCGGGATGGGAGGAAGGTAAGGTGCTTACCTGGGCGGGGAACGGCGCACTTAAGGAAGGAGGTATAGAAGGTGCGCGTGGCTAGTCAGAGAACTGCGATCGTTGTCCACGCTGGTGGCAACGAACTGTTCCTCAAAGACGGTAGGGTAGGTCTTACAGAAGGGATCATCACCGAGATCATGTCTCTTGCGGATGATCTAAAACTGAAGACAGACAGGGGAATGTTAATGGGTATTTTACCGCGAATGAATGCCAGTGACCACGCGCTCAGTAACGTCATTGGCATCAATGAGAGGGTGCAAGACTTGTGCGTCCCGCTGGGCGTCAGGTTTATTGACCCGTTCGACGCATTTTCGGTAGGTGGGACCTTTACCAGAGGATGGTGTCCACTTCAATAACAAGGGTAAAGGTGTGCTAGGCGCGCCGCTCGACCGGCACCTATACAGAATGGTGAGGTCGAGTCCGGGTGGAGATGATGGGCCCCCACCGGGGAGGGATGATGATGAGCCGGTGGCGGACGTACCTTCAACTGAAGAGTGCGTCCAGGTACAGGTGGGTGACCCTCCTTCCACGTTGGAGGGGGCTCAGGCTTCTGCGGAAGTTGACCCCTCGTTAGTGAGGGGCTCTTCAACTGCCGACAGCCCTGGCTGTTCGGGAAACGGGTCGTGCTAGGGGCGGTCAGAATAGGGAAGGCTCCCTCCGTGCAATGCTTTTAATGCAAGGTCGATTAGGAACAAGTTTTGCGAGCTACGGGCGCTCTTAGCATCAGAATACCAGGATATCGTTGCTATCACCGAGTCCTGGATTCATACTGATCGTAGGGACTACGTTGGGGAGTTCGAAATTCCCGGGTATAGAATGTTTCGCAAAGACCGCACCCGTGGGGAGGGGGGTTGGGTACTAATATGCGTCAGGGACACGTTCAGTCCGGTTGACTGCCAGTTCCGGTCGGAACGGGAGCTGCTTGGCGTCGATCTGAATGTGGGAGGGACGAGCTATAGGTTAATCTTGGTGTACAGACCTCCGCATCTCCTCGAAGACGATACAGCCCTGTACACGAACTCCGTAGCCTGCTATTGGATAGGGTGTGTGTAGTTTTAGGAGACTTCAACTGTCGCGGCATAAAGTGGGAAGACAGGACAGCTGATGCTGAAGGGAGGAAGTTAGTTGACTTTGCTGATGAGAACTTCCTTACTCAGTGGGTCAATGAGCCTACACAAGGCGAAAGCGTTCTAGACTTAGTATTCACGACCGAATACAACCTCGTCACTGGCCTCACCGTTGACGAATCGTTGGGCGGGAGTGATCACGGTCTGATTAGGCTCCGTGTGTGCGTCATTCGGGTGAAGCGTAGTAACTCGAGAGGCAGTAAGCTCGATCTCCGGCGGGCGGACTTTGTTAGCTTCAGGGATAGCGTAGGTGAGAGGGGGTTAGAGGTCGGCGGCGATGTTTGAGCGAGTGTGGAGTGCATTCCGGGACGAGTTTATGGTGCTGCAGTCTGCTGCCATACCCTCAAAACCGGTGACCCCTGCTTCAACGCAGCCTATGTGGTTCAATCGTGACATCGCTTCGGCTATCCGAAATAGGAAAGTAGCGTATAGGAGGGCGAAGACCAATCGTTCCCATGAGAACACTGAAGCGTATGTCCGCCTGTGTAGGGAAGTGAAGGCGAAGGTTAGACTAGCGAAACGTAACGAAGAACTACGGGTGGCAAGCCTCTGCAAGGGGAACCCTAAGGAGTTCTTCAGTTATGTTAATAGTAGAAAGCGGACCTCCGACGCGGACATCGCCAATGTGCTTAATGAGTACTTTGCGGGAGTGTTCACCAGGGAGGACACCCGCATCATCCCCGAACCAGGCGCGAGGCACGAAGGTGCTGGCCTGGATTGTGTTCGATGTACCGCGACAGTCGTTGCTGATAGAATAGACAAACTGAGCGCATTTAAGGCTCCTGGGCCAGACCAGTTTCTCCCCAGAGTGTTGCGGGAGGTGCGCAACCAGGTGGCTACCCACCTGGCTACCGTCTTCAATAAATCGTTGGAGACGAGCCAGGTGCCTGGTGACTGGAGGGAAGCCAACGTGACCCCTATCTTTAAGAAAGGGGATCCCGAAAGTCCAGGGAACTATTGTCCCATAGTCTCACTTCAGTTGTAGGTAAATTATTAGAGGGGATAATAGCGGATAGGATCGTTGACCATTTGGATTCCTACAAGCTGCTTGGGGACATCCCAACATGAGTTTAGACGGCATAGGTCGTGTCTCACCAACTTGCTCGAGTTTTCCACGTCATGTTGGTGAGTATGATAAGAGTAGGGCGATTGATATACTTTATCTCGACTTTCAGAAAGCCTTTGATAAGGTCCCTCACCGCCGGCTAATGGCGAAAGTGCGCGCGCTGGGTATCGGTGGGGAAGTAGGTAGGTGGATTGAAAACTGGCTGAAAAATAGGCGGCAGAGGGTTGTAATTAAAGGGGTTCGTGTTGGGCCTCGGTCACTAGTGGGGTTCCTCAGGTTTCCGTTTTGGGGCCACTGTTGTTTATCATTTACATAAATGATATCGACGGTGGCATCGTCAGTCGGATTGCCAAATTCGCTGATGACACCAAGCTTGGGGCCAATGTTGGGGGGCCCGAAGCGATCGAGGACCTGCGTGCGGACCTTGGTAGGATAGGAGAATGGTCCGAAAAATGGCAAATGCCGTTTAACTTAGGTAAATGCAAATGATGCACATTGGCTATGCCAATCCCAAGTCGGACTACTCGATGTTGGGGAGTAATATCGAGGTGACTGATTTAGAAAAGGACTTGGGTGTGCTAATTAGCAGCGACCTTAAGTTTACGAAACTGTGCGTAGAGGTGGAAAAGAAAGCCCAGAAGCTGTTGGGTTATATCAGGAGGCAATTTCATTTTCGGAAACTAGGGATTGTGCTCGCTCTGTACAATTCCCTGGTTCGGCCGCACCTGGAGTATGCTGTGCAGTTCTGGTCGCCCACCCTCAGGAAAGATATTGAGAGGCTGGAGCGAGTGCAGGCGAGGGCCACAAAGTTAATCCCTTCCGTTAGGCATATGGGCTACAATCGACTGTTACGCGCCCTGAACTTGTTTTCGCTGGAAACTCGGAGGCTGCGCGGTCAACTGATCGAGGTTTTCAAGTTCTTACGCGGTTCAACGATGTCGATTTTAGAAGCATGTTTAGTTTAAATGATAACCCAACTCGCAACAATGGTTGGAAGTTGGATTTGAAACGGTTTAGGACTAGTGTGTGGGAATTACTTTACATATAAGATCTGTGACACGTGGAGCAGGTGACCTTCAGAAGTTGTGAACAGTTTCTGTGGATCATTTCAAGAAAAGGTTAGACGAAATCCTGCACACTATTTGAGTTTGTAGAAAATTTTCCGTGGCACCCGTGGCCATTAGTACCTCCTCGGTATGGGCCGCAAGGCCTTTTGAGGTACCACCTTTCCTTGTCTCTCTCTCTCTCTCTCTCTCTCTCTCTCTCTCTCTCTCTCTCTCTCTGATAGGATAGTTGCCATGGAAAGGCGGTCCAGCGATGGACTGGATAGAGCTTGGGACCGCGGAGAAAGTGTAGAGGTGCAACCGGGGGCCAAGGTACAAAATCAGTGTCAGGAATCGCCAGCGACCCATGTGGAATACACGGAACCGCGGCGCAAGGTGGAGGGCGTAAAGAAGGGGCCGATAGAGAAGGGTGGGAAGGGGCCGATAACGAAAAAAAAAGGGTGGGAAGGGGCCTACTGATGGCCCAAAGAAACCGAAGGATGTAGCTGCCGGTCGGGGTGGGTCGGGTGGTGTAAGTGCGGCCAAGTCTATTGGTGGCGACGGGTATCGAAAGGTCTCGGGCAAGAAGGCTGCGAAGCCGAAGCCTGAGACCCCAGTTGCCCTGTCAGGACCCCCAACCGCTTTAATCTCCTGTGATCGAAGAAGGAAGACACCTTTTTGATTGGGGACTCACAGATCAGGGGCCAGGAGAAGTACTTTGCTTCTGCAAACCGGGATGGGAGGAAGGTAAGGTGCTTACCTGGGCGGGGAACGGCGCACTTAAGGAAGGAGGTAGAGAAGGTGCGCGTGGCTAGTCGGAGGACTGCGATCGTTGTCCACGCTGGTGGCAACGACCTGTTCCTCAAAGGCGGTAGGGTAGGTCTTACAGAAGGGATCATCACCGAGATCATGTCTCTTGCGGATGATCTAAAACTGAAAACAGACTGGGGAATGTTAATGGGTATTTTCCCGCGGATGAATGCCAGTGACCACGCGCTCAGTAAGGTCATTGGCATCAACGAGAGAGTGCAAGACTTGTGCGTCCCGCTGTGCGTCAGGTTTATTGACCCGTTCGACGCATTTTCGGGTAGGTGGGACCTTTACCAGAGGGATGGTGTCCACCGTAATAACAAGGGTAAAGGTGTGCTAGCGCGCGCTGCTCGACCGGCACCTATACAGAATGGTGAGGTCGAGTCCAGGGATAGATGATGATGAGCCGGTGGCGGACGTACCTTCAACTGAAAGGTGCGTCCAGGTACAGGTGGGTGACCCTCCTTCCACGTTGGAGGGGGCTCAGGCTCCTGCGGAAGTTGCCCCCTCGTTAGTGAGGGTCTCTTCAACTGCCGACAGCCCTGGCTGTTCGGGAAACGGGTCGTGCTAGGGGGCGGTCAGTCAGAATAGGGAAGGCTCTCTCCGTGCAATGCTTTTAATGCAAGGTCGATTAGGAACAAGTTTTGCGAGCTACGGGCGCTCTTAGCATCAGAATACCAGGATATCGTTGCTATCACCGAGTCCTGGATTCATACTGATCGTAGGGACTACGTTGGGGAGTTCGAAATTCCCGGGTATAGAATGTTTCGCAAAGACCGCACCCGTGGGAGGGGGGTTGGGTACTAATATGCGTCAGGGACACTTTCAGTCCGGTTGACTGCCAGTTCCGGTCGGAACGGGAGCTGCTTGGCGTCGATCTGAATGTGGGAGGGACGAGCTATAGGTTAATCTTGGTGTACAGACCTCCGCATCTCCTCGAAGACGATACAGCCCTGTACACGAACTCCGTAGCCTGCTATTGGATAGGGTGTGTGTAGTTTTAGGAGACTTCAACTGTCGCGGCATAAAGTGGGAAGACAGGACTACTGATGCTGAAGGGAGGAGGCTAGCTGACTTTGCTGATGAGAACGTCCTCACTCAGTGGGTCAATGAGCCTACACGAGGCGAAAGCGTTCTAGACTTAGTATTCACGACCGAAGAAAACTTCGTCACTCCTCACCGTTGACGAATCGTTGGGCGGGAGTGATCACGGTCTGATTAGGTTCCGTGTGTGCGTCCCTCGGGTGAAGCGTAGTAACTCGAGAGGCAGTAAGCTCGATCTCCAGCGGGCGATCGTTGTTAGCCTCCGGCATAGCATAGGTGAGATGGCGTTTGAGGGAGTGTGGAGTGCATTCCGGGACGAGTTTATGGTGCTGCAGTCTGCTGCCATATCCTCAAAACCGGTCACCCCTGCTTCAACGCAGCCTAAATGGTTCAGTCGTGACATCGCTTCGGCTGTCCGAAATAGGAAAGTAGCGTATAGGAGGGCGAAGGCCAATCGTTCCCATAAGAAAACTGAAGCGTATGTCCTCCTGTGGAGAGTGAAGGCGAAGGTTAGACTAGCGAAACGTAACGAAGAACTACTTGTGGCAAGCCTCTGCAAGGGAACCCTAAGGAGTTCTTCAGTTATGTGCTTTTTTGCTTAATGTGCTTAATGAGTACTTTCGGGAGTGTCCTCCAGGGAGGACACCCGCGTCATCCCTGAGCCAGGCGTCAGACACGAAGGTGCTGGCCTGGATATTGTTCGGTGTACCGCGACAGTCGTTCCCGATAGAATAGACAAACTGAGCGCGTTTAAGGCTCCTGGGGTAGACCAGTTTCTCCCCAGAGTGTTGCGGGAGGTACGCGACCAGGTGGCTCCCCACCTGGCTACAGTCTTCAACAAATCGTTGGAGATGGGCCACGTGCCTGGTGCCTGGAGGGAAGCCAACGTGACCCCTATCTTTAAGAAAGGGGATCACGAAAGTGCAGGGAACTATCGTCCCATTAGTCTCACTTCAATTGTTGGTAAATTATTAGATGGGATAATAGCGGATAGGATTGTTGACCATTTGGATTCGTACAAGCTGCTTGGGGACTACCAACATGGATTTAGACGGCATAGGTCGTGTCTCACCAACTTGCTCGAGTTTTTCCACGTCATGTTGGGTGAGTATGATAAGAGTAGGGCGATTGATATACTTTATTTCGACTTTCAGAAAGCCTTTGATAAGGTACCTCACCGCCGGCTAATGGCGAAAGTGCGCGCGCTGGGTATCAGTGGGGAAGTAGGTAGGTGGATTGAAAACTGGCTGAAGAATAGGCGGCAGAGGGTTGTAATTAAAGGGGTTAGTTCGGGTTGGGCCTCCGTCACTAGTTGGGTTCCCCAGGGTTCCGTTTTGGGGCCACTGTTGTTTATCATTTACATAAATCGACGGTGGCATCGTCAGTCGGATCGCCAAATTCGCTGATGACACCAAGCTTGGGACCAATGTTGGGAGGCCCGAAGTGATCGAGGAACTGCGTGCGGACCTTGGTAGGATAGGAGAATGGTCCGAAAAATGGCAAATGCCGTTTAACTTGGGTAAATGCAAAGTGATGCACATTGGCTATGGCAATCCCAAGTCGGACTACTCGATGTTGGGGAATAATATCGAGGTGACTGATTTAGAAAAGGACTTGGGTGTGCTAATTAGCAGCGACCTTAAGTTTACGAAACAGTGCGTAGAGGTGGAAAAGAAAGCCTAGAAGCCGTTAGGTTATATCAGGAGGCAATTTCATTTTCGAAACAAGGAGATTGTGCTCTCTCTGTACAATTCCCTGGTTCGGCCGCACCTGGAGTATGCTGTGCAGTTCTGGTCGCCCACCCTCAGGAAAGATTGAGAGGCTGGAGCGAGTGCAGGCGAGGGCCACAAAGTTAATCCCTTCCGTTAGGGATATGGGCTACAATCGACTGTTACGCGCCCTGAACTTGTTTTCGCTGGAAACTCGGAGGCTGCGCGCTCAACTCATCGAGGTTTTCAAGTTCTTACACGGGTTCAACGATGTCTATTTTAGAAGCATGTTTAGTTTAAATGATAACCCAACTCGCAACAATGGTTGGAAGTTGGATTTGAAACGTTTTAGCACTAGTGTGTGTGGGAATTAATTTCCGTATAACATCTGTGACACGTGAAAAAGTTTACCTTCTGAAGTTGTGAACAGTTCCTCTGTGGAACATTTCAAGAAAAGGTTAGACCAAATCTTGCACACTATTTGAGTGTGTAGAAAATTTCCCGTGGCACCGATGGCCATTGGTACCTCCTCGGTATGGGCCGCAAGGCCTTTTGAGGTACTTCTTTTCTTTGTAACTCCTTGTACTCTCGTATCCCTTCCGTCTTTAAAGAGCCCTTTCGTTTTGCCGTCTCCTCTACATTCCCGTTTCTCTTTGCGACCGTCCCCTTCCCTCCTTTATTACTGATGGTGGTTATACGGCCTCTGAAATTCAAATTGAAGTCGACATCCACCCCTCCCCCTCCTCCACCGCCCCGCTTCCTTAGTAACCTCTCGATGCCCTTAGCATCGTCTTCTCCACCCCGAAAACCGGATCCACCCCGGCCCGCTTTGAACACCCCTTCCCCTCCTCTCCGCTCCCTCCTTGACCTCCTGATGCCCCCAGCATATTCTCCTCCACCCCAATCTCAGAAATTAGATTCTCCCCGCCCTGCTTCCTACCCTCATTCCCCGATCCCCCGAAAACTAAACCCCCTCCATCCCCTTTCATCCGTTCCTCAATCACCCCTTCAACCCGCCCCCCCATCTTCGTCAGCTCACCCTTCTCCTTCTAGTTGTGCATCTAACTCTCGCCCGATAACGTCTCTCGCTCCCCTGTATTCCCCCCTTGATGGCAGTTATCCTTCTGTGGAATTGCCGAGGCCTCCCTCTCCTTATCCAGGATTTTGACCCAGTGTGCGGCTGCCTTCAGGAGACCCTCCTTGGGGTTCGCCCCTTGCGTTCTCTCCGAAGTTTTTCATCATATCTTATGGAAAACTGATGAGTGGGTAGTTGGGAGGTAACGAAAATGGTTCACTGAGTAGGTAGGTAGTTAATCTAACAATTATTAAATTCCTTTTTGTCAATAACTGGGTGGATGAAACCAATTGGTTGCTCACCAGAGTTATTCTCCACACTAGTATTTATATACTGTGTGAGAAGAGCGTGCTCGGTAATAGATACATTACCGCTCAACCAACCGAGGAAAAAACCAAGACTACGCTGGTGGAAAAAGCCCCGCGAAGAGGAGAACAAAGGAGTACGAAAACGAACAACGGGGCGAGAGGACGCAACGGTGAAGGGACGAGAACAGACAACGAAAAAGATCCCCACCAGCAAGTACGCTCTCGACAATTACACAACCGGAGAACGGAGACTCCAATAACTAACAGTAAGTGACTAATTGAGTTTTTAACCCAGCAATTTAATCACATTAAATTAAGCTGGGTCAGACAAGTTAGGCCTACATTGTGGCCTAAGACCCAGCATCAACTCATAGCTTAACAAAGGTGAAGGTAGATTGCCCTAACCTAATTTGGTGAGGAATCCTACTGTGGACCTCAATTTATCTGCCCGCTCTGGACCATTTCCGGAATCTCTAGGCTGACCCCTCTAGGCTAGACTTGATCTACTCTATAGTTAGACTGGAGATATAAGGGGTGGGTTAATTGTGGACCAATTCATACAGAGCATTTTTCGCATTGGTGGCCCGTGTGGGGATCGAACCCAAGACAGTTTGGACTGACAATGCTACATATTTCAAGGCTGGTAAACAAGTCATCCACGACTTGTTAAGCGATGAAATCACACAATTATATATACAAAATTCAAACATAAAGTGGAAGTATATTCCGGTTTCCTCTCCTTGGTATGGTTCTATCTGGGAGAGGAATATACAAACAGTAAAGAATTGCTTGAAGAAAGCAATTGGCAAAAAACAGATACACTTATTTGGGTTGCTCACTCTCCTGGCTGAGATTGAGAACATCATTAACAATAGACCACTCACTTATGTGAGTGACAACATTAATGACCCGGAACCATTAACTCCAAATCATTTGATTCGGGGAGAACAAGTTAGTCTCCTGCCGGACTACAATATAGACTCTTCAGAAGACCCAAACTGGACTCAACGACATGATGAGCTCCAGACTAAGTTACAACATTTAACTAGAGTTAAAGCTCATTTCATTAAACAGTGGAAAACTGAGTACTTGATGGGTCTAAGGGAGAGACATAAACAAATGACTAAGAAGGATTGGTCTGACACAATTAAGGTAGGGGACCTTGTTCTCATACATGACAGTACTCCAAGACAATACTGGCCTCTGGCTAGAGTTTCAGAACTCAGACCAGGGGCAGACGGGGTAACAAGAGTGGTCAAATTAAGGACTTCAACGGGTGACACAACAAGAGACATTTCTCTTTTGTACCCTTTAGAGTCTGGACCCAAAACAATGGACTTTGGAGAACCTTCTCCACTGACAGTAACAACTGGAGACACTGAACTTTCAGTAACTATTCCTTTGACAGTAGGAGTGGTAACGCATCCTACTACAACATTGACAGACACAAGACCTCAGCGACAAACAGCATTAAAGGCGCGACTATTTTTACAACAAAAAATAGATGCTGGGGAATTGTAATTTTATCTTCTAACTTTCATTTTTTCTTTTCTTATGGTAAAGACCATAGACAGTTTCATCCTATGGATGTATATTTTCTCTTCTAATTAAATGCTACACCTTCTCCATGAGAAGGTGAGGATAGGCACTGTTAATCAGATTAACAGGCATTTACAGTTAAATAGTTAGCTAGTCTACACTCAGACATAAAAATTGGTGACAATGACACCAAAATTTTTATCTCCCGGGGCCCCCAGTATATGGAAAACTGATGAGTGGGTAGTTGGGAGGTAACGAAAATGGTTCACTGAGTAGGTAGGTAGTTAATCTAACAATTATTAAATTCCTTTTATGTCAATAACTGGGTGGATGAAACCAATTGGTTGCTCACCAGAGTTATTCTCCACACTAGTATTTATATACTGTGTGAGAAGAGCGTGCTCGGTAATAGATACATTACCGCTCAACCAACCGAGGAAAAAACCAAGACTACGCTGGTGGAAAAAGCCCCGCGAAGAGGAGAACAAAGGAGTACGAAAACGAACAACGGGGCGAGAGGACGCAACGGTGAAGGGACGAGAACAGACAACGAAAAAGATCCCCACCAGCAAGTACGCTCTCAACAATTACACAACCGGAGAACGGAGACTCCAATAACTAACAGTAAGTGACTAATTGAGTTTTTAACCCAGCAATTTAATCACATTAAATTAAGCTGGGTCAGACAAGTTAGGCCTACATTGTGGCCTAAGACCCAGCATCAACTCATAGCTTAACAAAGGTGAAGGTAGATTGCCCTAACCTAATTTGGTGAGGAATCCTACTGTGGACCTCAATTTATCTGCCCGCTCTGGACCATTTCCGGAATCTCTAGGCTGACCCCTCTAGGCTAGACTTGATCTACTCTATAGTTAGACTGGAGATATAAGGGGTGGGTTAATTGTGGACCAATTCATACAGAGCATTTTTCGCAATCTCTTCCCCCCCCCCCCCTCTGTCTGATGCCTCCCCCCGTGTGGGCACAGCAGTTTTCATCCGTTCTGATGTTCCATCTACTCCCCTTCCCCTCAACACCCCTCTCCAGGCAGTGGCGGCTCAAGTTTTCCTAGACCATTTATATACAGTTTGCGCTTTATATCTCCCCCCGTCACAGGAACTTTCTGTTGACGATCTTTCCGCTCTCCTCCTGCAGCTTCCTTCCCCTCTCCTCCTTCTGGGGGACTTCAACGCGCGCCATCCTCTGTGGGGTGATACTGTCACCAATCAGCGGGGTGGCGTTGTGGTCTCCCTTCTTTCACCTACGTCTGTCTGTCTTCTCAACACCGGCCAGCCCACAGCTTTTCAGCTCCAGACCCGTACATTTTCCTCCATAGATCTTTCGCTTATTTCTCCTTCCGCTTTCCTTGACTTCTCCTGGTCTGTCACTCCAGACCTTTACAGTAGCGATCATTTCCCCCTCCTCCTCCGTACGTCCCGGACTCCCAGCTCCTCCGTTCTTCCTACCCGATGGTCCGTCGCAAAAGCTGACTGGCCTCTTTTCTACGCCGAAAGTCAAACCTCTGCCGCTCTGAGTAATTTCCCTGCTGTCGATTCTGCCTCACCTACCTCACATATCATACCTGTGCCGCTCTGTCCTCCATTCCCAAATCTACATTTCCCCGCACCTCTGTCCCTTCGTTTCCATGGTGGACCCGTCATGCACTCTGGCTGTTCAGGCTAAGAAGTCGGCCTTTCGTCGTCTTCAACGCAATCCATCCCGAGCAGATTCATAGCTTTTAAACGTGCGCGAGCTCAGGCCCGTCGCACAGTCCGTGAAGCGCGCCGCTTTTCTTGGCGAGCTTACGTCTCCCTCACCTCCCGCACCCCTTCCTCTCGAATCTGGAACAAAATCCGGAAAATGTTCGGAAAATCCACTTCATCCTTGTCCTCACGAGCGATGGACGCCCAGTGTCCTCTCCTACTGCAGTGGCGGAGACCTTGGCCTCGACCATAGCCTCCATCTCCCGACACAACCACCATGATCCTGCCTTCCTCCGCCGTAAGGCTTTGCTTGTTCGCTCCCCTCACCTTTTTCAGACTCCCATTAATTAATCCTATAACCGCCTTTTTTTCTATGTCAGAGCTGAGATTGGCGTTAGCTTCTTGCGGCAACTCTGCTCCCGGCCCTGACGGTATTCATTTCGAAATGCTTCGCTACCTAACACCCTTCGGTTTTTTTCTTTCTCCTCACATTCTATAATTGGATCTGGGTGGGGGACACCTTCCTCTCCTGTTGGAAGGAAGCAGTGGTGCCCCTTTCCTAAGCCCGATAAGGACCCGGCATCTCTCAATTACTGCCCAATAGCCCTCACTAACTGCCTGTCAAGAATTTTAGAGAAGATCGTTTTCTGGTGGCTGATGTGGCACCTAGAACGCCACAATTTACTTTCCCCCTGCACAGACCGGGTTTCGCAGGGGCCGTAGTACCACTGACATCTTAGTTCAGTTGGAAACCGCGGTGCGTGTGTCGTTTGCAGAGCGACGTCATCTTTACGCAATCTTTTTTGACTTAGAGAAAGCGTATGACACCATACGGTGGTGGATCTGCCGAAAACTTTACCTTTTGGGCTTTCGAGGTTTTCTCCCCTCCTTAATCTCAAACTTTCTGACTTCCCGTTCCTTTCGAGTACAGGTGGGTACCTCCCTCTCTTTTGTGCATTCGCAGGAGGAGGGAGTCCCCCAGGGCAGCGTCCTGAGCGTCGTTTGCTTCGCCTTGGCGATCGAAGACGTGGTGACTGCTCTGCCCCCGGGGATTACGGCCACCCTTTATGTAGACGACCTAGCAATATATTGCTCCGGCTCCCGATCTGCCTTCCTTGAACGTATCCTCCAGCGGGCCCTGGATTCGATTTCCAAACGGGCCACAAACCACGGGTTCCGATTTTCCCCTTCAAAAACGGTGGCAATGCACTTTTGCCGCCGCCGCTGCACTACCGCTCCCTCTCTCTCTCTTTATGGATCACCATTCCCCGTTGTGCCCGAAACTAGGTTTCTGGGTCTCCTCCTTGATTCCCGCCTCTCCTGTATCCCCCATTTGAAGTCTCTGAAGGCTTCGTGCCTACAGACTTGTACCCTTCTCAAGTTCCTCTCTCATACTGACTAGGATGCTCCCCGCCATACTGTTTGGAGGCTCTACCACTCCCTGGTCCAAAGTAAGTTGGATTATGGCTGTCAGGCCTATTCCTCCGCTCCTGCCTCCACTGTGCGCATGCTGGACCCGATTCGCTCCTTAGGTGTGCACATCAGCACTGGCACATTCCGATCTTCTCCAATCGTTAGCCTGTATGCAGAGTCACCATCTCCCATTGGATGCCCATCGTACCTTGGAGGGTCTAAAATACCTTTTTCGTGTTCGGCAGTTCTCTCCCACCCCGGTCTTCCAATCCCTCTTCGGCCCTTCCACTGTGGTATGTTTTGACCGTCATCCCCTCTTGATCCGACCGTTTGGTCTCCGAATGGCTCCCGTCTTGTCTTCTCTGGGGGTGGAGGGGCGAGTGCTGTCCTCTCCCCCTCTCCAACTACTCCCCTTGGACCATTTCTCCTCTCCGTATCTGCTCCCTTCTTTCTACTGTACTAAAGTCCCAGTTCCATCTATTCGCCCTTCGGCAAACTTCCTATCCCATTCTCTTCCATGCCGACTTTATCCCAGTGTTCACTGATGGTTCTCGCTCTCCACTTGGAGTGGGCTGCGCGGCCGTCTTCCCATTGGAAACTAAATCGTTATCCCTCCCTCCAGCGGCTTCCATCTTTACAGCGGAACTATCGGCTATTCTCTTGGCTCTTCGGCTCCTTTTCAGCTCCCCTCTACATCGTTTATCATTTATCTGACTCCCGTAGCGCTCTTGAGGCCCTGTCCTCTCTTGTCTCTCCGCACCCACTGGTGCAACAGATTCAGAACTGGCTGGTCCTTCTTTCATCACGCCGTAAGGTAGTCGTCTTCTGTTGGGTACCTTCCCACGTTGGTATTCCGTGCAACGAACGCGCGGACACCGCGGCGAGGGAGATGTCCTCCCTGCCTTTCGACCTTCACACGCCTCTCCGGCGTCGGACTTTACGAGGGTTTTCCGGGAGGCACTCCTTCGGCGTGGCAGCACCAGTTGGAGGATGTGTCCGGGAATTCCTTGAGGGCGTTGAAGCCCACGATTCGACGGTGGCCTCCTCCTGTCAGCGTGACCGACGGTCAGAAACCGCTTGATGTGTCTACGCATCGGTCATACTTGCCTCACGCATGGGTATCTTATGACGGGAGATGTTGCCCTCTCCTGCCCATGCGGCATTCCTCTCTCTGTTTCACATTTGCTTTTGGTTTGTCCTGCCTTTGCCGTTGCTCGCTCCCAGTCCCTCCCATTTTGCCCTTCAGGCTCTACTCTTACTATGTTGTTGTGTGACTCTACGCCAGTACCAAAGGACACGCTTTTCTCTTCTCCGTCAAACTCCTTTAAATTCCCCCTTACCCCATCCCCTTGTGCTCTCTTTACTTTAGTTTCGGCGCGATATGACCTTAGTAGTTGAAGCGCCGGTGAAGCAATGCTATTCATTCATTCATTCATTCCCCTCCCCCCTCCAGCAGCGGAACACTTGCACTCTCCTCTTCCGTTATCGACCCCAGCCTGTACCTTGAACATGCCCTTGGACATACACCCTTTGGAGTAGGGGTCTCGCCCCAGCCCCTCAGCCGCCTACGGGCAAGTTAAGTTCCACCCAAGACTTGCCCCCAAAACCCGGCTTCTTGCTCTCCCCGTATGCCCCCCTCACCCGCCGTCGGCCCGCCTCCCCACAGAGAGAGCCCTGCGGCGGACGGGGAAGTCGGCATTCACGTTCATCCTATCGACCGTTGGATATCCCAGTCCACTTCGATTGTACAGCCTCCCTATCCCTCCAAGTGTCCACAGGGGGATGGCTCCCTCATCAAATCACGCTCAGCCGCAGAGACGAAAGCCCTACTCTCCCTCAGAGGTCCTTGGATGCTCGGTGTCCGTCTCCCCACACCCTCGCCTGAACCAGTCAGGGCACTATTTATGCCCCCCGCCTATTATCGATCACAGTGAACGAGCTCCTGGAGGACCTCGCACCCCAGGGTGTCACTAAAATCCATCGCTTCACATCCCGACAGGGAGGCACCCCCCCCCACTCCGTGCCTACTTACCTTCAACACCTTAGTCCCTCCCGACCGTATTGTATGGAGTATGGGATACCGCACGTCGTGCGAGTTCACTGTCCACCCATACATCCCAGACCCGACCCGTTGCTTTAAATGCACCAAGTTCGGACACGTCAGTTCAATTTGCCGACAACCACACCAACTGTGTGCTCGTTGCGGAGAAATCGCTCACCCAGATAAGTGCCCAACATACTCAAATGCTCCAATTGCGAAGGCGCACACCACACTTCATCCCGCGAATGCCTTTTCTTAAGGTTCGAAGAGGAGATACGAGGCCTGCAGGTAGCGAATTTCCTTAGCCTCCGAGAGGCGCAAGACAGGGTGCGGAGTCGGGAGGTGAGGCCGGGGGTATCTTACGCCGCTGCCCTCGGCTCTGTCCTTTCGGCACTCCGCCCTGGTCTGCCGCTCAAACCCCCCTCGACCACTGCTCCACATCCCTCCCAAAGGGAGTCCTCGCTGGACCCGACGACCTCCCGTTCCCCCACCATCCCTCCTCTTCACGCACCTCACCTGCCACAGATTCTCCAGGACACCCAGGCCCCATCCACCTCGAACCCTGCCCTCCCAGCACTCTGCACACACCCGAACCTAACGCCCGGAGCAAGCCGACGAGGCGGAGACGCCGGAGCGATTCGCCAGACCCACCGGCCTTTCAACATGCCTCTCCCTCTTCCCCCAGATCTAAGACTGCTCGCACCCTCACACCCCCCACCTCGTCTACGAGGACCATATCACCCTACCGCAGAAGTCCCTCCAATGTACCCCTCCAGACTGACAATAGTAGCCGAGTTACATGACACGCCTCCCACGACGAGATCCAATCTAGACAACATCCTCTAGGACCTCTACCCGGAGGATCCAGTGGATGCGGCTCTGGCGCAACTACATGGTGTGGCCAAGGGGAGCTCGGCCGCGCCCATGAGTCTTATGGATCTGCCTTTGCCTCCTGGTGTAATTTTTTCCACCCCTCCACGAGAACACTCTGGTTCATCTCCTTCCACCTCCACAATACCTGCTCCCCTAACACCTCCGCCCCCCTCCCTGTTAGCCACCCTGAGCACGTCCTCCCTCTCACCTGCCCGATCCTTCTGGTACCTTCTATCGCCACCCAGGGTCCGCCGTGAGACCCCAGACAGGTTGGGAGGTGCCACTTTGGAAAATAAAGCGCCTCCTCCTGGCCCGAACACAGAAGCCCATCAAGAAACTCCTCACCCTCTGTGCCCACGACGTTCTAGCTGCCGTGATCCACGCCTCCGGTCTCGCTCGGCCGACTCAACCCCGCAATCTCCGCTGAGGTCGACTGGCCGACCGATTCGTTCTCTGGTGAACGGCAAATAGCCAGCCATGCTCCTGACCCATCCTTCGACTTCACGAACCCCAAATCTCCCTTCACACCCCAACCCCCTAGCACCTACACCTTTACCCATCCCCAATCGTCGAATAATGCCCCCCCCCCCCCGAAAACTACAGTAGTACATTGGAACTGCAGAGGAAGATTCGCAAACTACAAAGGTCTTAATTCCTTGTTTGCCACTTCCCGTCCGGTGTATGTCTGTCTCCAGGAGCTAATCCTTGGGACCAGACCCATGCCCTGCCCTACTGGATATTCCTATATCATCACCCCGTCTCCTATCTGCACTCGAAGGGGGGGCTGCCATTCTCGTACACCACGCAGTCCCCTTCCACAATCTCTCTATCCGATCTCCGTTACAGGTGGTTTCTACCCGACTTTCCCTGGATAGACGGTACACCGTCTGCTCAATATACCTCCCTCCCCACTCAAGTCTTCCGCCTTGACCTAGTGGAGGTGGTACAACAACTCCCCAGGTCCTTTCTATCACTGGGCGATTTCAATAGTCGCCACCCCTTGTGGGGAGACACACACTCCACCTATATGGCCCTGACCCTGATTACTATCATGACTGAGCTCTCCTACGAGTGCCTCAATGATGGCTCTCCTACATTCTACCATGCCACCAGCTGCACTCCATCCTGTATAGACCTGTCCTTCGTCTCGACCGATGCCCTCCTAGATTTCACATCGCAAGTCCTTCAAGAGGACTATGGAAGTGATCATTTCCCTGTCCAACTTACACTAAACTGGCCCGACCAGACCGTTCGGGTACCGGAGAAATGGATTACTGCCAAAGCTAGCTGGTCCCGCTTCCACGACAATACATATACAACCCGTACGACTGCCCAGTGCCCACTTCCCATCCTCCGACGAGTGCATCGCATACTTCGAGTTAATCGTTTTAGCGGCGGCGTGAACTAAAGTCAGCCAGACTCTGTACTTCATTCGTCAGCCAGGCTCTGTACTTCATTCGTCAGCCAGGCTCTGTACTTCATTCGTCAGCCAGGCTCTGTACTCATTCGTCAGCCAGACTCTGTACTCATTCGTCAGCCAGACTCTGTACTCATTCGTCAGCCAGACTCTGTACTCATTCGTCAGCCAGACTCTGTACTCATTCGTCAGCCAGACTCTGTACTCATTCGTCAGCCAGACTCTGTACTCATTCGTCAGCCAGACTCTGTACTCATTCGTCAGCCAGACTCTGTACTCATTCGTCAGCCAGACTCTGTACTCATTCGTCAGCCAGACTCTGTACTCATTCGTCAGCCAGACTCTGTACTCATTCGTCAGCCAGACTCTGTACTCATTCGTCAGCCAGACTCTGTACTCATTCGTCAGCCAGACTCTGTACTCATTCGTCAGCCAGACTCTGTACTCATTCGTCAGCCAGACTCTGTACTCATTCGTCAGCCAGACTCTGTACTCATTCGTCAGCCAGACTCTGTACTCATTCGTCAGCCAGACTCTGTACTCATTCGTCAGCCAGACTCTGTACTGAACGGACGCATTTCCTGAGCTCTCTGATATTGCTTCTACTTTTGCATATTGCTAATAACTTTACTTTCATCTGTCTCCCAGGGGCCAGGGTTGACAGAGTTAGAGACGAAGTGGATAGGATTGACGTTGCCTCCCGTCACTCGATGTTGGTGACGATGGTAGGGGGCAACGACTCGTATAGGCCCGATACGAGAGTGCCTGACCTTTTGGAGAGATATAGGGGTTAATTAGGTCCCTAAAGGCGAGGTCAGATAGGTCTTTAGTTCTAGGTATTACCCCTAGGCACGGTTTGGGTCTTAGGATTACGTCTAAAACGATATTTTTGAATACTAAATTAGAAGAGATTTGTGCTGAGGAAAATGTACCCTTCGTAAAGCTGTGGTCAGAATTCAGTGATCCTAGCCTTTTTATAAAAGATGGGGTGCATTTTAATGAAATAGGTAATGCTAGGCTAGGTAGGTTAATTGACGAAAAATACGAAAGCTGTATAGGTCGAAGCCTTCTTTAAACGTTGTGTGTCCGGGGAACGCGGGCCCGACGTGAAAAGTTTAAAACGCCGGCCCGTGGTAAAAAATAACTTAAACGTCTTTTATTGTAACGTGCGTAGTATTAGAAATAAATTAAACGAATTTAAGGCGATAATTTATTCCGGTAACTACGATATAGTTGCTATCACTGAACGTGGTTAAATACCGTGACTCGGGACTTGTTGGGGAAATTGATATACCGGGTTTTAAACTCTTTACTAATGATAGGTTACATAGGATTGGTGGCGGCGTTTTGCTGTACATTCGTAATTCCCTTAGGTATCGAGGTTAAGATAGATTTTCCGGCAGCAATTAATGCGATATGCGTTGAAGTTAGGGCGCGTAGTATTAGTTTTAATTTTGTTGTTTTAGACCCCTCGATACCGATACTAATTTTACTCACTTCTTGGTAACTTTATTGACAATCGCAATAGTATAATTGTCGGAGACTTTAATGCCCTAATGTTAATTACGAGACTTTTACTGGTAATGAGGAGGGTTTGAGATTGAGTTCATGGAAGATAATTTTTTACGACAGATGGTTACCGACCAACGCGCGGTGACAATATTTTAGATTTGGTGATGACGAATGGCGAAAATATAGTCGAAGGTTTAGAAGTAGGCGAGAGTTTAGGATGTAGTGATCATCAAATTCTTAGGTTTAAGTTATTGATAGAAAACACTAAGGATAGTAACGTAATAGAAGTCCCTGATTTTCGTAGGGCTAATTTTGATAGTTTTGCGGATAGGATGAGAGTAGTGGACTGGGATAACTTATTTATGGGTAATGACACAAATTTGCATTGAGGGCGTTTAAAGAAAGTTTTAGAATATGAAAGGAGTTTATTCCTCGTAGGCCCAAGCGCGCTAGAAATCATGGTAGGCCCAAGTGGTGGACTAGGGAAATAGGCGAGTTCATAAACGAGCGTAACAGAGCGTATACTTAATAAGCGCAATGGCACGGCAGCTAATTTAATAGATATATCGAGCTTAGACGTCAGGTTAAAAGATCAGTTAGGAATGCTAAGCGTAATTTAGAGATACTTATAGCTGCGGATAGTAAACATAATCCAAAAAAGTTTTTTGAAAACGTCAATAATCGTAAGCCGATAAAGATAACATAGGCCCTCTAGTGGATGTTAACGGCGCTTTGGCTTCTGACGCTCAGGCGATGGCGGTATTTTCAATAACTTTTTTGCGACAGTTTTTACGTAGAAGACGTAAATAATGTCCCCGACGTGGACGATATCGTTCCATTTAGTAGCGAGACTATTTTGGATGAAATAACTGTTTACGAGGCTGAGATTACGCATTATATCGATAGGCTAAAAGTTCCCAAACATTTGAAAGATTTGAAAGACGTTATCATAGGCCCCTTAACGAAGATTTTTAATCAATCACTCGAAACGGGGATTATTCCTGAAGACTTCAAATTAGCTAACGTCACGCCTATTTTTAAAAAAGGCGACCGCACAGTAGCTAGCAATTATAGGCCCATTAGCTTAACGTCAATTGTCGGTAAACTTTTGGAATCCGTAGTTAGGGATCGTATCATCGATCACTTTGAAAGTAGATTTGATTAATAGTAGTCAGCATGGGTTTCGACGCCATAGATCTTGTTTAACTAATTTGTTAGAATTTTATAACGAAATAGTGCGCGAATACGATAGGCATAGAGCGGCTGACGTTATTTATTTAGATTTTAAAAAGGCGTTCGATACAGTTCCGCATAGAAGATTAATTGCGAAGGTTAAAGCGCACGGTATGCGCGGTCAGGTAGTAACTGGTTAGAGGAATGGCTTCGTACTAGGAGACAGAGGGTCGTTGTTAATGGTAGTGAATCGGGGTGGTTGGATGTAGGTAGCGGTGTCCCACAGGGTTCAGTGTTAGGCCCATTGCTATTCGTAATTTACATTAACGACATAGATGTAGGATTGATAGTAACGTGTCAAAATTCGCGGACGATACTAAAATAGGCGGTAAGGTTGTTAACGAGGACGATAGAAATAGGCTCCAAGACGATGTAAATAGGATTATGGAGTGGACGGATAAGTGGCAGATGCAATTTAACGTAGACAAATGTAAAGTTTTGCATATAGGTTCTCGTAACAATAATTACACTACACGATGGATGATAGAGAGTTAGCGAGCGTTGACGAGGAAGTAGATTTAGGCGTACGCGTATCTAAGGATTTAAAAGTTAGGAACCAGTGCCTGGAGTCTCGCGCAAAAGCTAATAGGATGTTAGGCTTCATAGCGCGTAATTTCGAATTTAAATCGAAGGATATTATATTGCCCTTTACAAGTCCCTAGTCAGGCCTCGCTTAGAATATGCCGTTCAGTTTTGGTGCCCGTATTTGCGTGAGGATATTGATAGGTTAGAAAGGGTTCAGCGTCATGCCACGAAACTAATTCCGTCATTGCGCAACAAGCCTTATGAATATAGGATTAAAGAGTTAGACTTGCATTCACTCGAAACTAGGAGATTAAGGGGAGCTTATTGAAGTTTTCAAAATCGTTAATAACATCGATAACGTAAATTTTGGCAAACTGTTCACTTTCGATAATAGCAATACTCGTAATAACGGATTTAAGTTGCGTGGCAGACTTTCATTACTAATATCGCTAAAAACTTCTTTACGTTTAAAGTAATTGATAAATGGAATAATCTTCCCGCGCCCGTCGTGAACTTACCAGCGTAATGTGTTTAAAAACCGTCTCGATAGACATTTTAAAAATATTAACGTTGTTTAAATAAAAACAACTATTGACAACAGGAGCTCTGGGGTCGTAATCGGGGATGAGTCTGTTGACGTCTAATGCCAGCTTGTGACATGCCAGCGTGAGATATGCCAGCAAAAAAAAAAAAAAAAAATTAGACTAACACGAACTTAGTTGTAGCTTGTTGAGTAAATTAACCCACTTTTTGTTATTCTTTATACTTTTTTTTCTTCTCTCTTTATTGCATGTCTATAGTTTGCATGTTTGCATGGTATGATAGTGTTTGAGTTAAGAATGTGTTGTAATGCTTTTTTATTTTACTTCTTTTCATCTTTCACGCCTTTCCAGCCTAGTGGGCTGCATCCTCTACCTCCCTATGGAGGAGTGGAGGATCGGTCTGCAACAGTGGAAGAATGTGTTGCTTTGAGTTAAGAATGTGTTGTTCTTGAGTTAAGAATGTATTGCATGTTTGTAAGCGTTCTTATTTTACTTCTTTCATCTTTTTCCGGCAGAGTGGGCTCTACCTCCCTATGGAGTAGAGGACCGTTCTGCAATCTTTCCTATTCTCTCCGACTATTTTTCTGACTTGTCGGCAGTGGCCGGCGGATGATGATGGTGAGTCTTTTTTCTTTTTTCTGAATGAATGTTAACCCAGAGTGATAGGTGTTGCTACTTACTTAACCCCTTATTTCTTCTCTTACCCCCTACTCTTTCCTTTCTTCGGAATAACCTTAGAGTGGATCTTAGGGTCTTTGTTAGCCTTAGCTTCTGTAGATCTGTAGATCCCACGATCCTCCATCTACCCCCGCACCCGACGGGTACCTTGGTGGACCCCAGAGTGCACAGAGGCCATACACGCCAAGAAGAAGGCTACTCGACGCTTCTACCTTACGCGACTCCCCATCCATTTTACGGAGATGCAGCGGGCCAGGGCCATCGCCCGCCGTACAATGAAGAAAGCGCGCTGAGCTTCTTGGCGTGCCGTTGTGTCCGGGGTCACCACCACCACACCTTTGGCTACCATCTGGAAGAATGTACGGGGTATCAAGAGACGACATGTCCCCTTCCTACCCTCGGTCCTATGGACTAACGATGGACTTCTATACGAGCCCAAATCGGTGGCAAACCACCTAGCTTCACCTTTCGCCGCCGTTTCTTCTCCGCAGACAGTTCCCTCGTACCCGTCCTTAACAATAGCTCCTCTTCACTATTCCTAGACAACACCTACACTCGGTTGTTCACCATGCGTGAACTACAGGCGGCACTGGCCTCTCGACGATCCCCTTGTCCCTGCCCGAACGGTATCCCGTACATGATCCAGCACATCCACCCTACCTTACAAATTTTCCTACTAGACCTATACATACAGGTCACTTCCGAGAACACGCAACCCAACACCCGGACCCCGTCCCCATTTATACAAATGGTTCCCCCTGGGAGGCTGGTACGGCCGCCTCAGCGGTGATACTGGCCTAGCCGCTTTCTCGAGGCGTCAGCCTACCTCACGAGGCCTCCGTTTTCTCAGCAGAACTCTTCGCGAATATGGAGGCCCTCGACATTGTGCGCACCCACTCTGCCAGCTCCTTTGTCATTTATTCAGATTCCCAAAGCGCACTTCTCTCCCTAGAGAGATTTAACCCCCCTCACCCGCTCGTCTGTACCATCCAGCAAACCTTCCACTTTTTAACAGCCTTCCGACACAAGACAATCGCTTTCTGCTGGTCCCGGCACATGTCAGCATCCAGGGTAACGAGGAGGCGGACCGCACGGCAAAGACAGCCTGCTTACTGCCGGCCTCCCCCCGGCCCCTCCCTTTCTCCGACTTCTTCCCGACTCTCCGCTCCCACTTCCCCTCCATCTGGCAACGGGAATGGGACCAGGCCACATACAACAAACTCCACAAGATCAAACCACAATTAGGATACTGGGCCTCCTCATTCCACCGGTCCCGCCATAAAGAAGTGATTTTAGCCCCTCTCCGCCGAGGACATACACGCATTACACATGGTCACTTATGGCTAAATCGCCAGCCCTGCTCTGCCCTACCTGCCATACCCATACCCCAATCACTGTCGTACATCTCCTGGTCGAATGCCCAAACCTGTCCGCTCTTCGTCGCAGGTGTTTCCCTCTCTTGTCCAGAATTTCCATACCCGAGCATCTACAATCCATAATCACCGAAGGCCCCCACTTTTCAGCGGAAGCGATTTTCCTTTTCCTCACTCATTCCCATCTGCTTCATCGTATCTAAATCCAGGGGTGTGCTGGGACCGGTTTCGTCCGGTTCGCTCGAACCGGTTGTTAAATTTTGATTGGATCACCGAACCGTTTGTTTATTTTTAACAAATATTTCAGTCGGTAGAAATTTATCTTGAAATTTGCAGTTTGTCAGTCAGTCTTGATGAATTTTATGAATGCTCATGACGCCCGGATTTGTCTCGTTCACAATTGTTTGTGAATTATAGCTTTAGTTTACAATGTCATACTTGATGTTACATTCGTTGCATGCCATTAGAATGATTTTATTTCATTATGAAATTTTTAGAAAGTATTTATGAAAATTGATCGAACAACTGTGTAATAATTAAAATTGGCTTGCTGGCTGGAGCTGAAACACGTGGTTGAGTCAGCAAACCATGCTCAACAGTAGGCGCTCTAGGTATAGAAAAAGCAAAGCATGTGCATGTAGCTTTTCATTGAAAAAACTGTTCGGTAGTTGCAAGTGGAACAACAAAAGAAACTCAGCAGGCATCTCTAAGAAAGAAAATAAAAGAACATTCATTATCAGGTGCTCATTTAAAAGTCACAAAGATGTTAGAAGAAGCCCAAAAAATGTAATGCCATCATTAATTGACACAATGAACAGTAAAGCTCTAGATACCACTGTTAATATTTTTAATGTGGTTTACAGTTTAGTAAAGAGAAATAGGCCTATGTTTGACATTGATGATGCACTCGAACTCCAAAAGAAAATGGAGTGGACGTTGACAATTGTCTCCATTCTCGGTTTTCGCCAACTAGAATAGATGAACACATAGCAGCTCAAATGAAAAAAAACCCACTGTTTTCCGACATAGTCAAGGAAGAAGCTAAAGCATGCCTAATCATTGATGAAGCATCAACAACAGCTAAGAAAAGTGTGTTAGTCATTTATTTACGCTGTGAAGTGCAATCTGCAGATGAGCCATTAACCATTTTTTTATTTGAACGAACTATCATCTACGACTGCAAGCAGCATATTTGAAACTTTAATTGAATGTTTAAAAAGCTATGGGTTTGACAAAGAATAGTTGTTCAGAAATCTCATAGTTTTTGTTCAGATGGTGCCAGTACAATGCTGGGAAGGCACTCAGGAGTAGCAGCAAAGCTGACAGAGTTATTTCCAAATATCATAATCTGGCATTGTTTAAATCATCGCTTACAGCTAGCGCTGGATGATTCTGTGAATGATATAAATCAAGTGAATCATTACATAATATACTTGGACAAAATTTATTCCATCTATCATCAGTCAAACAAAAACCAAGCAGAGCTAAATGAAATTGCAAAAGATTTAGGGATAGAAATTATCAAAATGGGGCGTGTTCTGGGTCCTCGCTGGGCAGCCTGTAGTGTGAGAGCAGCTAAAGCAGTCTGGAGAGCGTATCCAGCTTTATATTCCCATTTTTATAGAAATTCAAACCTGGTTGGAATGGCAAAAAAATGAGTAACCCAAAGTTTTTGCATGACTTAGCTTTGATCATTGATATTCTGGAAGAAATTGTCTTATCTAATGCTTTCCAAGCACGTTCTACAACATTTCAGAAAGCAGATAAACTTGTAAGACGTACAATAAGAGCGCTATCAGCTCTTAAAGAAAATTTGGGGTGCCATGAAACAGAAGTTGAGCAGTTAATCCAGTCTGAAGCGTTTAAACACATTCAGTTTCAAGACAGCCAAAGTATCAGTTCAGATACTGCAGGACTGCCTAGAAATCAGCTGATTCAGTGTAGTTGACAAAATGACAGCCAGGCTCTTATGTACAAGTCATTTCAATTTGAAGCAATTTACTCAGTCGGTTTCACTGTGAGAACCTCCTACCACTTTTTTATTTACTGGAACCATCTTGGAAATATGATGAAATCAGTAGTATGCCCGCAAAAAGGTAGTGTGCAGAAATGTTACGTAATGTTGCAAGTGATGACGTAATATTGCAAAAGTGCCACCTCCCCCCCTTTGTTGCAAGAGTACCAACCCCCAATCTCCTTTGGTGCTAAGCCCCGCCCCCCTTTGTAGCAAAAAAAAATTAAAAGAGAGAGAGAGAGAGAGTACAGGCCTTTATTGCCAACCCAAAATTGGGTTGCAAGGGGCATGCAACTTGGAGGCGGAGTTCTCCCCCAAGCTATTCCTCCCAAAGGGGCAGAAAGGAAGAGATAGGAAGAGGGGTATGCAACTTGGAGGCGGAGTTCTCCCCCAAGCTGAACCCCCCCAAAGGGGCATACCTATCCTAAGGGCGCCTCTTTGGGGAGGAAGGGGTTTCCTCACCCCCCAAAGGAGCAGAAAGAGATAGCAAGAGAGGAAGAGGAGGGTCTTTGCTCGGCGGACTGCCCAGCTCATATGGATCCATCGTCCATCATCTGGCCTCTTATAGTGCCCCTAAGCAGCCAGTTGGCTGAGTTGCCAGACAACGCCATGTATTTAATTATTCAGCCAGTTGGCTGCTGAGTTGCTAGATTCGTTATTTATTTTAAATAAACTTATGTTACAGTTGGCTGAGCTGTCAGCCTCGTTACTTATCTATTCAATTACTCTGTTTTAGAAAATGATATAAACGTGTTCAAGGAATAAATAAAACACCATTACAACGTTCTGTTTATTAATTATTGGATATACAATAGGATATATACATATATGATCAAATAATAGAACGGAGAATATATAATCATGCAAAGCATAGTATTAACTAAATATTAGAAAAATATATATATTTATATTAATTATATATAGTCGTACAAAACATGGAAAATATATAATCATACAAAGCACAGTATTAATCAAATATAAAAATATATAGTTATATCAAATATTAGTACAGGAAAAATATATTTATATTAATTATATATATATATATATACTCGTACAAAACAGTATTAACAAATTTTAGAAAAATATATAGTTATATTATCAAAAGTTATATTATCAAATATTGGTACAGGAAAATATATACAAAACGTACAATCACATTATTATTACAGTAAAAATATATATTATTTTTACCGCCTACGGTGCAAAACGCTAAATTCGAAGGTGATTGACGCTACATCAACATCGCCATTACTCTGCACGATGTGGTAAAACCGCCCAAGCATCACCATACCGTTTAACTGATACGGCGGTTTATATTCAATGTAAAGGGCTTTCATATCGTTCAATACTATTTTTGTCCCCACTTTACAATCGGCAGGTAAGGTGCCCTTAAGCGCTGCTAGAATGCTATCAAAAGCACGCGGAAAAACGTCATCGTCGGGCGTTACCATAAATACAAATTTATAATTATGCCTTCCCAATCGGGGTTTTTTTCTTAACGTACCCAGCTTTTCAATCGTGAACTTTTCACTCGACATAGCGACAATTGAAATAAGCTTCCAGGTCGCAACGGCAGCTATCCACTATATAGAGATACAGCTCTTCGGGATGAATCGTGTAAGCGAGCTCTGCACCGTACCTCTCAAGCGTTTTGTACCAAAGCCCAGGATATTTCGAAGAATCTAAACCTTTTAAATACGCGTCCAGAGTTAGCCCGTTCTCTCCCTGCTCATTCCTACATTCAACAAATCCGTCGAGCAGAGCGGTGTAAGCGTACTCAAGTACTGTATCAAAATAAATCATATATGAGATGCGTGTGTCTAATATAGGTTTCAGCTTACGGAATCCAACGATCTCAAACATTCTGTCGAGGATGAAACGGTTCCGTGTAGGAACAAGAACGCCATTATCAGCCATGTTCTTCCACATCAATCGTATATCAACGCATGGTTGTTATTTACACTCAATGTACAAAAATGGTATATGAGGAGGCTTCACTAATCACCTCTCTTATTATACCTACGTCAGCTGGTATTTTATAGCAGTCCTGAGCCCACCTCTCAACTACCGCGAAGATTTTATGCATCTCCACAAGATTTAAATAACGTTGCGCTTGCTCGTAGGTCTACTGTTCGTTTCAAGCACACAGTTAATGGTGCCGGTTTCCTGCCTGAACACACACAACGACTTCGTCACGGAGACGTCGTACGAGGCATTGAGAATGCTTCTCAAAGGGAGTTCCATCATATTCATCGAGATGACTATGGCACATCCACTCGGTGCAAGCTCTGAGGAGACTATGAGCCGCGTGAGGCATGCAGGCAGGCAGGAACGGTTCGACGGGCGGTTGACTCACGCTGATGATACGTGAATGGGTTTGTTCGAACCCGTATGATCCGTGAGGTGCGATTCGCACCATAATCTAATGAAACCTGTGCGGAGCTGACCGAATTGCTGTACCCCATTATACTGGATAGGCGTTTTGAGAAATTTTCCGGTACAAGAACTAATTTCGGTTTTAACGTTTTATCATTACCACTCCCCCGAATAAGCACCAGACAGTTTACCTCAGGGTAAATTTCATGAACTAGGCACATTTTACAATGTTTTATCTCCTAAAAATCTTCACACTGCCGGGCGCTGTTAGAGAGAAACATATGTTCATATTTAGGCTTTTTATTTAACAGACGATACTCATCTCTAAAATCTGTTAAAAACTCGCATAACCCTTTAGCCACAACCTCACTACAAACCTCATCATGATATATATTAATGTAGTGGTAAAAATACTTAAGATTGTCCATGATAACGAGATTCACATTTTCAGTCGTAGGGTATAGGGTATGAGTAATCGACATGGTGTAGCATGATATAATACCGTTTATCACACCACTCATCCACAAGGCTCACTATCCATATCTGCTGCTTCTCTTCTGCACGCGTTGTTTCTTTTACTTCACGGTATATGTGAGCCTTTATAAAGCTTAGTTCCACAACATACTTCAGTACATCGTCTGTACTGCGAAATCCTACAACCCCCTCGCCAGAATATCCGTAGAGTATTTGAATAGCTTGACCTTTCGCACGATTCAATGCTTCCTTAAAAGAGTCAAAGGAGGCTGGAATAGGGAGTTTTTCAGTATCCACTACATCTACGCCCTTTACTGAATACCACTTCATAAATGTTGAACACGCGATATTAAAGGTGGCCATTTTCTTCTACGCGGGAGAGAATACACGTCTGAGCTCAAGGGTATACAAAGGTCAATTGAGAACGCGGGGACAGAGGTCTGCTCAGGCTACGGGGCGAATCACGTCCCCAGTCTTACAGTGGGCGGGGCATAACTTTACTGTACACACGCACACACGCAAAGTGAAACACAAGGTGATGCACGATTTATTTAATAAACGAAATAACCAGCATGTATATATTTAGAAACACGTGCAATAAATAAGTTAACAATAGGCACATAAAAGAATGTTCACATTACATATTAAGTTACAAATACGTGTGACGAATAACTTAGCATTAGACCCATCAAAGATTATAGTAACCAAAGGGTACGGTGTCATAGGTACCAGGTAACCGGTAACGTTTCCTATAGGTGTTACGGCACACCTTCGTACCCCTAAGTTCCTTCACACACCCCAGTTTCTGCGCCCGAAAATTGTGGGTGCCTACAACTAATTGGGGAGGCCGTTCGCCCTCATCATCGTCCAAACACACTAGATCCTTCAGCGAATCAAAGTTAACGACCTGTCGATTCGCTTGGTTAAGCGTGATACCCTTCGCCTTCACGATATATTTTGTTTCATTCCCTATCCTTACCCGTACCCCATAAGTTTTAGGTCCTGTTGAGACAAAAGAGTCGGCGTATGCATTGTCCCCATACTCATCCTTGATCTCATCAGTGAGCTCGCCGAGGAATTCACCAATAGCAGGCATGTATTCACCCTCCATCGCTGGGAATATCACGCTATCTGTATCGGCATACAAGACTCCGCCCAAGAGAATGCAATAGACCCCAAAGTTTGATGCGGGCGTAGGCTGTTGTGAAGCTGGCTACAGGAATGTTTGTAACCCTTGAGGTATATGTGGCCAATTCAGTGTTGTACTTATTATGTAAGTATTACCTACATTCACGATTTCCATGACTTCTTTATCGGGTGCGTTGGCATAATCCCAGACTTCGCTATAACTTTGTGCCAAATGAACGTTTCCCTTGCCAGTATTCTGTGCAAATTTTCCCCATAGACTGTTTAGACACAACTTTGCACTAAAGCGCTTGCCAGGATTCTTTACAATTTGGGCGCGATCAAGTTGTATACCTTCGTGGTCGCGGTAACGTTGAATATAGGCAGACTTTTCATCTTCGGTGTCAACTCCTCGCGGATACCCTGATGCCTCAACCTTATCCTTCAAAAATGCGTTTATATACGGTGTGAAAAGGTTGGGTAGCTCTGAAACCTCCAAACCTCATGTATCTTCAGTATTCTATACCCATGGCGTACGGCTAGGGACAGCTCAGGACTTGTATATACGCCTCTGATCTTACGCTGGTGGGGTGTATGGTTACAATTACCGTTATTCTCTTCCGCACACTTCACGCACAGGGGAAACATGAGCTTATGGTCAATGACGACGGGTAAGATCGGCATCCATAATTCGCGAGGGGCGAGCACGTCTACGAAAGAGAGCCCAAAGTAGCGATCATTCAAATTTCTTGAAAATTCACTGATGGAGGGCAGGTTAGGCCCCACTATTTTTTCAGGAGCGCCCACGGGGTACGGGTTGTTCTTCATCACGTATGGGTATAAAGAACAGAAGTCGTAGTAGTGAAGTTTCACGCCCTCCGTAGGTGGAAAGTATAGCTTGAAGGGATTTGTGTGTCCGAACAAGCTATCACCGCATTTGAGAGGATCCAGTACCATTGAACGTTTGATGGCTCTTATCTCCTCACGATACTGCTCATCGGTTCCATCCGTGCATCATATTCATGCTCCCACAAGATTCTGTGTGTGAACCGGGCACCTATAAGTTGATCACGGGTGCGCGTCCACGCACGGCAGTCGGCAGGAGATCTACCGTGGATATCTCCGGTGATTCCACACTCAGGACGGGGGCATCCATGCCACCAGCAACCGTTAAAAGAGTACACAGTCTTCTCACGAGTGGCACGGTTTTCACTTAGTCCATCAACCCAAAAAACACGACCATTAATCTTAATGGGTACTTCACCCGTGTTGCGGGCGTGCTTTATGTATACACCTGTCTGTGCTGTAGGTGTGAGCCAGTAAATAGCCTTGTGGCCGTAACTGCGGGTTGTTTCTGTGAATAATGGTTAAGGTGGCTTTAGGCATGAAGTTATTCTTGAACACCGTAAAGCATAGTGAAGCGATGGTGGTTGCGACTTGCAGCGGATCGCATTTGAAACGGACTATGTACATTCTTCTAAAGGCTTGGAAACATACTCTAAGCACGCGCACATCATTCACGCAATAACGTTCACACTCAGCAGCTATATTATAAGGATTACATTCATTAAAACTACCGTAGTATCGATCAAAGTCTTCGCGCTCATCTACACTCATACAATCATAGTTAAAATAATGTTTGGGTGGAGGTAGACCTACATAGTTTAAAGTCTCGCTAGTGAGGAAAGTGTAAGGGAAGTAGCCTTTTGATACTTCAGCTGCTACCCCCATCACCTTGGGTAGCTTTGCTAATTTACAAGGCGTGAATAATAAAGTATCTTTAAATTGCACATTACCTCTTATTTGCATCTGTATAAGTTTGTTTCCTCTTTTCAAGGGATCACCCGTGAATATCTCGGATGATTCGTGCTCGAGCAGCTCCTTATAAAGGAACTGTGTGTCAAATTTTGCCCCGTTATGGGCAAGAATATACAGTCATTTTTTTGAACTTGTCGGCTAACTTGACAATATAGGACACAAATAGTTTCACAGGGAATCTTGCACACATTAAAAACGTTTGTCCGTTTACCACATTTGGGGCACTCGTCACACTCGATCTCCATACACTCGTTGCAGATAGTCTGGCTCACAAGTAAATGTGGAACTACCTCTTTGGTTTCGGCGTTCGTATATGTTTCTATATCGTAGTATACAGTTATACAAGGTTTGTTTTAGGCTTTGCGTCTTTCATATAACATACATGTTTTACGCCATCCGCCTTATATTTCATGGCATGTAGAACAGTGAATTTCGTCACATTGTGCTTGAAATTTCCCTACCATTCAAGGTGTGAAACATGCCACATTCACAGATTCTCATTTTCCTGCACGTGCCAATTGATTTATGGAGTCAAAACAGTTATTGTTGAAAAATGTGCGTCTACACACATTACAATCCCTCTTCTCAGCTTCAACTACACGGCTTTCACATTTGGGGCTTTTACACTGTCACATACCATGTGGCAATCTTTACAATGTTTCACTATATCATCTGCAAACTCGAGACACCCCTTACACAAATCATGATGTCGCCCATATTTTCGACTTTTATCATAACTCGCGTAAAGGCACCTTATATTACGGATGGGGAGATACGTTGTACCTGACAGTCCTAAAATAAGTAGGGGTCTTGTACGATCTCTCACACTGCTTTTAAAAACATACACAGTCCTACGACGATCATCCAGGCCAAATACCACTATACGGCATTCATTTCCTGTTCAACCCTTCTCAGCTCTTCAGGACCCATATTACAGTCAAATTCAAGTTCACAGTCTACAGCTAGTTTACGGGCACGCTCCACGATCGTGGCAACCAAATTTGGCTCTCGTATTTAGCACAGTAAACATACGTGCTAGGACTAATGCTATAAAGCCGCAACCACGATCGACGTTTATATGCCGTCTATAAATAGCCTGAGAATGAAGTTAAGAGTGTAAGGTGTGGCACTATGACCCGCAACACGGAATACACGGTCAATATTTACCGTGAAGTTGTCCATATTGAATGCTATACTACTTTGGCGCTTGCTTATACGCGCTAATATATACATCCTCAGCAGCCAAACGTCTAAATGGCACTACCACCCAAAAATCATCTACATCGTTATCATCTGAGCCGAAACCGAAGGACAGACTCGTCCTGACTTCACGCTCGTCGCGGTTCTGAAGGGCAAACTCTACAATGCGCTCTACAACGCGACGTAGCCCGCGCTCAATTCCATTGCTATACAGGGTCTAGGGTCAACCCTGACTATATACCGATTTCTAGTCAAGGCTGGGGTAGGGGTTGCGGAGCGCACCAACTCAAATGTTATATCATCCTCAACAGAGCGAGTCACCGCTGAGGAGGTGTATGCTTCATTACAAAGGACCCCAGACGCTGCTCTAGAGCCCCGTAAAAGTAGGCTTAAAAGAATGGAGAGTGAGCTACTACTCCTATTAAACAGTGAAAAGGCGCCTGATGAGAAAAGGGTTTTGTATCAAGAGGCTTTGCAGAAATTTCTTCACGAGTACGAAGATTATAAACAGCCTACAGAGCTCCCCGTGAGGCACAGCTCGAGTAGCGCTGAGCATAGTGGTACAGGGCCTGAGCAACCAAAGAGTAGCGGAACACAGCACATCGAACATGTGCTAAAAAACAGCCTCCCCATACATTGAGGAATAAAGGTTTAAGTCTTTATAACCTATTGAGTGAGGACCCTATCATACAGTGGGGCGACACAGGCGAGGTCATTGTTGATGGAACAAGGGTACAGGGTCCAATATCGTTGATATTGTTCACGATCTGGTGAGAAAGTGGGACAGGCCTTCACCAACAGGATGGAGACATATTAAAGCAAGACTACAGCAAATAAATGTCCCCAAAACATTGATAGGTAATCTGAATAGGTTAAAAGACTTGGAGCATGCATCGCACGTGTCACAACTGAGTACACCTTCACCCACAACAGCTGCAGTGTCTCTGAAGAGAAGAAAGAAGAGAGTAGAAGGCCAACCTTATCCACGTGCCTCTAAAATACGCAAATGGCTAACGTATTAAGTAAGCACTATTATGACATTTCTAGCCCAGCATCCTATGGTGGCGTTAATAGACTGTACAGAGGTACTTATGGCGTAAGGAAAAAGGATGTTGAGAGATTTTTGCGTGCCCAGGATGCTTACACACTTCATAAACCGGTGAGAAAAAGGTTTAAAACAGCCAAGACAACAGCCGCATCGATTGATTCTATTTGGCAGGCAGATTTAACAGACATGCAAAGATATTCGGTGTACAACGATGGTTACCGCTACATCCTATTCATAATAGATGTATTCTCTAGATACCTGTGGTTAGTTCCCCTGAAAAATAAATCGCCTGAAACAGTCGCTAAAGCAACCAAAACACTGATGTTGAAAGAAAACAGGATTCCAGGCTATTTTTGTACGGACATGGGGAAAGAATTTATAGGGCGTGCTTTTCAGAACATGTCAGAGTTTAATATCAGCTATTACACTTCCAACTCTATACATAAAGCATCTTTAGCTGAAAGAGTTCAGCGTACCATAAAGGAACGCATGCACCGTTATTTTACACATAAAAGCACGCTCAGATATATAAACGTTCTCGATCATTGGCTTCATCCTACAACCGCTCACACCACCGTACGATCGGTACAACGCCTAACGATGTTTTAGAAAGAGGCAGGCGACCGAGAAGTGATGGACTACCACCACTACCGCCACACAATCTGTGCGTTTCAAAATCAATGATTTATGTAAGGTCACGTTCGGGAAATAAATTCGCGAAGGGTTTTGAGCAAGGATGGACACGCGAGATTTTTAAAGTTAGAGCTATGAGGCCTAAAGGCGAGATAATGATGTATTACGTTGAAGATTTGAATGGGGAAGAAATCTCGGTTTTTTTTACCGCGAGGAACTTCAGAAAGTGGCATTTAATTTAGGAAAAAACGTGTTTAAAATTGAGAAAATTTTAGGGAGCAAAGGCGCAGGAAAGAAGAAGATGTACCTGGTGAAGTGGTTAGGTATCCAGAAAGCTTCAATACCTATATAAAAGCCGATGCAGTCATGAAGCTTAATTAGTATGCAGCATGGCCCCAACCATTTCTACGTCACACTCCCGTCCTCCTCATCCCTGTCTATGCACCCTAACAACACATTAGCCAACTTTGTAACAGAACTCCATGGGCCCATTGATTTGGGTCGTGATTCGTATGAGGTGGGGGTATGTGAAATTCAGCTGGACACCGTCTTTTTAAATATTGATTATAAAGACCGTTTTTACAATTCTTAGAAACTGTGACGAGTGCGCCAAAGCCGGGGGTAACTCGGGACGAAACTATACGCATCGCCCGGACTAAGGTCGCACAGTTTTTCAGTACAACTGTGACACTAGGCCCGGGTCGCTATGGTTCGGTTGAAGATGTTGTGAGAGACTTAAACATATGTTTAAAAAACTCGCACCTTACGAATGATTTAATATACGAAATCGTAAACAGAGGAGGCGCTGCACATACTCTAATGCTAAAATCAAAGGCTAATAGAAATCTTAAAGACGGAAGAGTTCAAAATTATAACCGAGGGGCGTTATCGAGCAGCCTTCCAAAGAGACACCTATCACGTGGTACCGGATAACTTGTCCCGCTTAATGTACCAGCTGAAGATGGAGAAAATGGCTGAAGGCCCTGAGCCGCCAGAAATGTGCTATATTTATAGCAATATAGTAGAACACCAATTTGTTGGGGACACCCAGGCCCGTCTGGTACGCATTGCACACATCCCAACCATAGAGGAGGGGTTTGAGTATTACATATGACAGGCCCCATTATGTGAATGTCGCAACTAATCTAATAACTAATATCTCAATATATATAAGAACGGTGGAGGGTAAAAATTTCCCATTCGGTGACGGGAGCTTGACAGTGAAGCTGCACTTTCGCCGCACTGAGTTATAATGGTCAGAAAACCATTCACGGTGTACCGGGGTGTGAGATATCAGCGCGGCAGCGGCCTTGGGGCCATTTTTTCATCCATACTGCGCACAGCTGTACCACTATTGAAGAGGGGGGCCAGGTACCTTGGTAGGAAGGCCTTACAAACAGGATTTAACGCGGCAGAAGAAATGCTCGCGGTACTAAACCTAAAGAAGCTCTAAAAAAACATTTAAGGCGTACGCGGGATGAAATCATCAAAGATGCGAAGAGGAAAATGCGTGGCGGAGGAAAGAAGAAGAAGAAGGGGTTGCCAACACATGATGTAAAGAAGAGGGCTGCTAGGAAGAAGAAGGGAGTGCCATCACGTGGTGTAAAGAAGAAGAGCTGTTATGAAGAAGGAATCACGTGGTGTTAAACGTAAAAGGGTGCCAAAAAGGAAGTGTTCTAAGCGTATGAAACCTATGGTTGATCATTTTTTTAACTGATATAAACTGAGGAAGCTAGTCTCACGAATCATAGATTGTTTAACAGTCGTCGCGGGAGGTGGCACTTTTCTATTCATCATCTTGCAGTTCACAGTGCTGTAAATCGGAGCTGTCCCTCTTTGATATGCCTCCAACTCAAGTATCTATTGAGCACAGTGACTTTATTACAATTAACCCTTTAAACACGATTAGTTCACCCAGTGCCCCTATAGAATTCGTGATACCCAGCTCAGGCCAATACTTTTTTGATCCGGGCTGTATGGACATGTATACTAAACTACGCATAGCTCATTCTGACGGAACGGACTGCGATGATAATTATGCTGCATACCCCGAAACAAACTTTCTGCACACCATATTCAGCCAGTGTGACGTATATTTAAATCAGACTAACATCTCGGCAGGCACGGGTATTACCACCTACGATCGTATCTGGAAAATGTCCTCAACTTTTCAAAAGAAGCGAAGGATACCTTTTTATCTGCCGAGGGGTATTACCACACTAAAGATGAAGATGGAATAAAGGATAAATTTAAAAATTCTAAAAAAAAGATATATGAATGTTTTGGACGCTTGCACACGGACTTTACATTCCAGGAGAAGTTACTTATGAACGGTGTTGATATGAAATTGAAACTTACCCGCACGAGCCCTGAGATCTGTATAAATGGGCGCTGACCAAGAAGAAGCGCGAAACCTGTTGTGATCCATATCATGGAGGCATATTTGCGTATACGCCGAGTGAAGCTAAGTTCCGCGAAACATATAGAAATTGAGAAAGAACTGTTACACACCACAGTGAAATACCCAATTAACAGGGTACAGATCAAACTGTACACGATCCCCACAGGATTGGCATCGAAACAGATAGAAAACATCGCTCTTGGAGTACTGCCTAAAAGGATTTTAATTGGGATGCAAGACCACGCTTCGACGAATGGGGATTATAAAAAGAGTGCCTTGAAGTTTGAAAATTTTGGACTTAAAAATATCACTTTATATATCAATGGCGTCGCATTGGGTGGGACAATGAATATGGACTACTCGTCAGATGCTGTGTTCCCGCTCTGCGCGAGAGCATACAGCGGTTTAGCCCATAACACAGGGGTGTGTGACGAACTCGGAATCGGCCTAACACAGAAAGAATTTGTGGAACAGTTTAACATTTATTCATTTGACCTTACGCCTGACTTAACCGCGGGGTAAACACCCATTTAAACGCCCAGCAGACCGGTACGGTGGCAGTACGTTTGGATTTCGCCAAGCCTACAGACGCGCCTATTAGTGTACTAATGTATCTAGAAACACAGGCCCTAATAGAGATGGATCGTTTCCGGAATATAAGCACAGATTTTTAAAATGGACGCAAATACCCTCAAGAGAGTGGTGAAAAGTGACTGTTTCGGCGCGTTCCAAATTTATCGGGTTTTTGCAAAGAATGAAATATTGATGCCACCTAGCACGAGAAGCTGGCACGGTGCAATCGTTAACACCGACATTGTGGGTGGCGAGGGAATTCACTGGTTTGCTCTTTATTTTAAAACTAATGAAAGACTATACTACTTCGATTCACTCGGGCTCCCCATGGAACGACTCGACAATCGTAAATTTTATCGCGCAATTACGTGTGCCTGAGGTAATTTGGGCCCCATATCAACTTCAAAGCCTTTACAGTGAAACATGTGGGCTATATTGTATCTTGTTTCTCTTGCATATGTCTCGCGGGAAGGGATTTATGAATTTTTTAAATTTATTCGATTTGTGTGACACAAATATGAACGATAAATATGTATGTAGACAGATAAAAAAAAATTCCCACATGTTGCAACCCCCTGTAAGCCCTATATTGTGTAAATCTGTATATACATTTGTAACAATAAAGAATTGGGCGCTGCCCCTTTTTGTACATGTTTAATAAATGAAAATAATGTGTTTTGTTATATCCTAAAAAGTACTTACATAATCTCTGCGGTGATAGCGCAATCGGATGAGTTGTTGTGCGACAACACCATGACATCTGATTCGCAGCGTGGTGTGGATACCACTTCGTCCGCCACCCTTTCTCCAAAAGTTTTTATAATCTCTTCTAACTCCGTTTCGTCCCTGTAAAATAAAGATAAAATTATTTTTAAAAACGAATGCACTTCTTAAAACTGCATTCGTTTCTAAAAATCTACCATATATATATATATATATATATATAATATTTAGGAGAAATCCAATGACAAGGAGAAATGTAAATGCCATGAAAAGTCTTCTTTATTGCGCAACGTTTCGAGCAATACGCTCATCTTCAGGCTGTTTAATAACAATGTGAAATTAAAATCAATATTGAATGAAAAACAAACAGAAATTTCTATAAACCTATTCGTAAAGACAAATTTTAAAAGACTGAGAAAAGAGGGTTAAGTTCTAAGTTATACAGATTTACATATAAAAATTAAGAAGTTATTTTTAAATACATGTAGTAAATGTGAAATTATACACTGGAAAAATTACCAATAGTACACTGGAACAATGGAGCTATCTACCTTACACAGCAGTATCCGAGGCCGACTAATTTGAGCAGAGGAAACGGGAACGAAGGATGGCGAGGGAGATAGGGGAAGGAGGGATTATAAGGAATTGGGGAAGGAGGAGGGATCATAGCAAATTGAGAGGGACGGACGATGAGTCAACATTCAGACTAGGGGACAATGCTTTAATGAAAGGGATTCTAAAATTCTTAGTGAGTTGGGACAAGTATTACAACCAAGAATTTTAAATTGTCTAAAGTGACATCAATTTTGCATTTGATGCTATGTTCACGAATGCTGGAGGCTTCCTTAGTTTTTAAAATTTTACCTGTTCGGCCACTTATTCCCATATGCGAATAAAATCTAGCCCTGAGAGAGCGAACAGTGCTGCCGATGTAATTCCCAAGGAGACACCTGGGCAGGTAAAAAATACAACACCGCTACGCAACGAGTCAGGGGTTCGATCCTTCGCTGAGAAAAAGCTACCTAAAGACGTTTTATTAATAAATATGATGCGGAAATCAGTATGATAAAAAAATTTCCTTAACAATTTTGTAAATTTAAGCTTAAATTCCTTATTCAAGGGACCCATTTCAGGTACCAAGAAATATTTTATATCCTTCGGCACTGTAATACATGGAAGTTGAGGCTATAAACATTATTTAAGAAGGATCTAATTAGTTTGTCTACATATTGAACAGGAAAACTATTATTAGTAAAGTATGATCTTAGATTATTAAATTCATCATTAAGTAAGGTAAAATTAGAGGTCAAATTATATCCTCTGAACAGAGAGTTTTAATACAAGACATCTTATAGTTGAAATCAGTAAAACTAAAAAAAAAATTCATGCCCAAACCAGTGAAAGTGGGTTTCCTATAAACTGATGTAGTAATAGAATCACCGTTTTTCGAAATTAAAAGATCTAAGAAGGGGAGGGAGCCATTTTGCTCAGTTTCCATTGTATACGTTATATTGGGGTGCAAAGAATTTAGGAAGTTAAAGAATTGTTGCGCTTGTACCGCATTATCAAAGACTGCTATCGAATCATCAACGAAGCGTCGATAGAAAATTGGCTTGAGATGAGTGGGAGATTGTCTAAAAATTACACTTTCTAAATGAGTCATAAAAAAGTCAGCTGCTAACGGTCCGACTGGTGATCCCATCCCTACCCCATCAATTTGTTGTTGATAATTTTCATGGTTTTTCATTGTCTCATTTGAAGGAACTTTTAGAATTGGTCTTCAAACAATGCTATTTCACTTTCAACAATAAGGTTTACCAACAAATTGATGGGGTAGGGATGGGATCACCAGTCGGACCGTTAGCAGCTGACTTTTTTATGACTCATTTAGAAAGTGTAATTTTTAGACAATCTCCCACTCATCTCAAGCCAATTTTCTATCGACGCTTCGTTGATGATTCGATAGCAGTCTTTGATAATGCGGTACAAGCGCAACAATTCTTTAACTTCCTAAATTCTTTGCACCCCAATATAACGTATACAATGGAAACTGAGCAAAATGGCTCCCTCCCCTTCTTAGATCTTTTAATTTCGAAAACGGTGATTCTATTACTACATCAGTTTATAGGAAACCCACTTTCACTGGTTTGGGCATGAATTTTTTTAGTTTTACTGATTTCAACTATAAGATGTCTTGTATTAAACTCTCCTGTTCAGAGGATATAATTTGACCTCTAATTTTACCTTACTTAATGATGAATTTAATAATCTAAGATCATACTTTACTAATAATAGTTTTCCTGTTCAATATGTAGACAAACTAATTAGATCCTTCTTAAATAATGTTTATAGCCCTCAACTTCCATGTATTACAGTGCCGAAGGATATAAAATATTTCTTGGTACCTGAAATGGGTCCCTTGAATAAGGAATTTAAGCTTAAATTTACAAAATTGTTAAGGAAATTTTTTTATCATACTGATTTCCGCATCATATTTATTAATAAACGTCTTTAGGTAGCTTTTTCTCAGCGAAGGATCGAACCCTGACTCGTTGCGTAGCGGTGTTGTATATTTATTTACCTGCCCCAGGTGTCTCCTTGGGAATTACATCGGCAGCACTGTTCGCTCTCTCAGGGCTAGATTTTATTCGCATATGGGAATAAGTGGCCGAACAGGTAAAATTTTAAAAACTAAGGAAGCCTCCAGCATTCGTGAACATAGCATCAAATGCAAAATTGATGTCACTTTAGACAATTTTAAAATTCTTGGTTGTAATACTTGTCCCAACTCACTAAGAATTTTAGAATCCCTTTTCATTAAAGCATTGTCCCCTAGTCTGAATGTTGACTCATCGTCCGTCCCTCTCAATTTGCTATGATCCCCTCCTTCCCCAATTCCTTATAATCCCTCCTTCCCCTATCTCCCTCGCCATCCTTCGTTCCCGTTTCCTCTGCTCAAATTAGTCGGCCTCGGATACTGCTGTGTAAGGTAGATAGCTCCATTGTTCCAGTGTACTATTGGTAATTTTTCCAGTGTATTAATTTCACATTTACTACATGTATTTAAAAATAACTTCTTAATTTTTATATGTAAATCTGTATAACTTAGAACTTAACCCTCTTTTCTCAGTCTTTTAAAATTTGTCTTTACGAATAGGTTATAGAAATTTCTGTTTGTTTTTCATTCAATATTGATTTTAATTTCACATTGTTATTAAACAGCCTGAAGATGAGCGTATTGCTCGAAACGTTGCGCAATAAAGAAGACGTTTCATGGCATTTACATTTCTCCTTGTCATTGGATTTCTCCTAAATATTAAATTGAAGCTCTGTAGAAGCAACCCGCATAATTATATATATATATATATATATATATCAGTGGCGACTCCTGCACTCGGGCTTCTCGGGCTGAGCCCGAGAGGCAAGGGGCAAGGAAAAGCATGAGAGATAAAATTGTGTATTTATAGATTTAAGTTTTTAAAAAAGTTTTAAATACAAATTGTAAAAATGGTTTTTGGCTGGTAGTATGTTACTATTTTTCTGTCTAGCCTTCGTCACGCAAGCAAATTTTGAGCGCATTTAGATACCCTTACTACCTATAAAAAACTATATTCACACATTAAGTTTTCGTGTAATCTTTCAAGATCCTTTACTCGGGCGCAAGACATTACGCCCGAGAAAGTATAAGTAATATCGTATATTTAAAGTTCTTTTAATGAATAATTATTTGCTTGCATACGGTAACATAATAGTAGTCCTTCTAATTCTCATTAAATAAAATACGTTTTTCCTCCTATTAATTTTTTTTTATAAAGAAAAAATATTTCAACTCGGGCTTATATCCTTCGGCCTTGTAGAGGCACAACTTTTAATTCTGGCGATACATGGTAACTTTTTATGTTTCGATAAGCGTGCCTTCAACTGCCTGAGAGAAAAAGGTTTTAAATTCGGCTATTTTATTCATTGCTATGCACATAAGTTAAATTCAGTGTTAAGTAAAATGTCAGAGAAAGTTAACGGGGCTAAAATGTTCTTTTCCAATGTACGTGCTTTCAGTAAATTTGCTTCTTCAAGTACGAAACGAAAAGCTGTATTTAAAGAGCTTAATATCAGCATTCCATCACTTTGTGAAACAAGGTGGTGCTATAGATCTAGAATCGTGTCAGCAATAAAAAGGCAGCGTGAAACTCTGAAAAATGCATTTCAAAAGATTTTAGATGACAGTGCAAGATGGGATGAAAATACTCTTAATCAAATTGATAATTAATCTACTTATAAAATTGCATGATTTCACTTTTCTGTTTTTTATTAACTGCTTTGAAAATATATTGTCACAAGCCGAAAAACTATTTGATCTTCTGCAATGCAAGCAGCTTGACATGAAGTTTGCGCAACAGAAAGTAAATGACTTTATTGAATGTATTGAGTGCGCTCGTACTGATAAAGCATATAGTAAAGTTTTTCAAGAAACAATGGCAGACTTCGAACAATCCAAAGACCTGCTTTTTTCCTCGAGAAAAAAAAGCTAGAGGCAAACAAATGAACTATAAAGCAATATATTTCGAAATAATTGACATTATACTAATGTCAATGAGGGAACGATTTGATTGCATTCAGGAGTTTGCGTTCTTTGAGTTGATTGATGTGACCAATTTCCAGAATTTGCTGAAAATTTTCCAATGCATCATCTTAATGCTTTACAAACTAAATATCCAAATGTAATTGACTCCAAATCCTTAGTTAACGAATTGAAATATCTTTATCGTGAGAGTGACTTTAGAAAATGCAAATCTGCAAATGAAATTTTAGAAGTCTTTCACGAACTAGGATTATTGTCTGCGATGTCGGAAACCACAAAGCTGATTCAGCTCCTTACCATACCTGTAACTTCTGTTTCAAATAAAAGGAGTTTCTCTGTTCTTGATCGAATTAGATCTTATTTAAGAAACACAATGGCTCAAGAACGGTTCTCGTCCCTGGCTAGGATTTCAATTGAAAAAGAAATACTTATTGATTTAGAAAGCAAAAGGAATTACATGACCGAATATTAAAGGAATTTGCTTTAAAACCAAGACGCTTGGACTTTATGTTCAAGTAAATAAAATTCAAATAATTTTTTTACCGAGGTATGTATTTATTTATTTTATTGATAATCTTAAGTTATTGTCATGCATTTAAATGTCGGCTCATATGTAGACTTGAAAATTTAAAAAGAGCCCGAGTAGTCTTGAAGAGCTGGAGTCGCCACTGATATATATATATTATATATATATATATAGGGAAATAGTGATGAAAAGTAGTGAAAAAAGTAGATTGCAGCGATATTTAGAATCCAACAAATTATTTTTATTATATATATAAAGGTTATTCAATTATTCAACTGAAATGCTTTGCAATTATGGCTTCTTTATAAGATAAGGCTCACATTAGTTCGTCTGCAAATTCGAGATCGCTGGGTGGGTTGCTCGCCGATGCACTCGCTCTCCTTTCGCCGAAAGTGTTTATAACACGGTCTAGCTCCGTGGTGGTCCTCTAATTAAAATAATTGTCGTGAAGCTGGATGCGAACAACACGTTTCAGGAAAAATAGTATTAATCAAAACTAATAAATAAACGAGATTTGTTTGCGTTGAGAGAACCTACCACGCTTGAATTGAGTTGAACAACCTTTACTAATAATAAAATAAATACAGTAGTCTTTTTACAATGACATGAATAATTTTGAAGCTCGACTATTTATTTTATTTAATTTGGTCCTCAAGATTTAGGCTTTACTGGGCCATTATTAAAAATAAGCCGCTAGTTCCTATAAATTAGTAATAATAAACAAATAAATGCGGTCTTGTAATTGAAATAATTGTCGTGAAGCTGGATGCGAACAACACGTTTCGGGAAAAATAGTATTAATCAAAACTAATAAATAAACGAGATTTGTTTGCGTTGAGAGAGCCTGTCCACGGCTAGGTTAAATTGAAATTATTTCGCAGTAATTTGACGAGAAATACACACAATGAACACAGATTTAAAATTAAAAACTGTTGAGAGCTGATATATATATATACACTGAATATATGGGACACAAACATTAATTAAACACGATTTTCAAAACTTATTACAACGTTACAAATTACTTACATTTCACAGGATTCTTGAATGAGGGTTTGGACCGCCGCCCCATTAATTTCATCAAAGTTCTGTGACGAGAAAAGTCTGTTTTGGTCTATTGCACTGAATAATAGGCGTGTGGCTTGGTTGTAATAATCGCTGTCACTAATAAGGTCGGGTGAATCGTAAAGCTCAGCCATGATTCGTATGATGCAATAAGTAACGTGAAACTGACTCTAGACGACGAGGTGCCCCATTTATAATGGGTACGCCCCCTGCCTACAAGCGGAGAGCCTTGTTTCCTATTGGAGAACTGCATGAATAGGGGTGTTTTTTTAGGACTTGTGGCGGTCATTTTCGGCCAATCGAGAGCATATCACTTTTTCAAAGACAATCATTGGTTGTCCCACGAAACGTAGGGCGTGGTTTAGGCATATGCATGTTGAAAAACAAGCTCTTTCAAGTATTCCTGGACGGTGATTGGCACACCGCCGTCAAAACCTGGGTGGAGCTTCATACCCTTTGTAGGAAATACTCGATCAAACGGGTATACCGGAATCTCGAATTTTTTTTTTTATTTCCACACTGATCTCACCTGTATCGGTCCACTGTATGTTGGGGTCCTCAACAATGAACTCTTCGGTGAGATTATGTGAAAGCGTGAGCAATCATTCCCTGACGAGATGTATTTCTGATTCCATGTTAAACTGTAGGTCTAGTGCGGGTGAAAACCTTAATCTTTGTCAAAATGAGCAATTCGGTGGGTTGATGTGAGAGATGGCAATCATTCCCTGCCGAGGTGTATTTCTAATTCCATGTTAAACTGTAGGTCTAGTGTGGTGTGAAAACCTTAATCTTTGTCAAAATGAGCAATTTGGTGGGTTGATGTGAAAGATGGCACTCATTCCCTGACGAGGTGTATTTCTAATTCCATGTTAAACTGTAGGTCTAGTGTGGTGTGAAAACCTTAATCTTTGTCAAAATTAGCAATTCGGTGGGTTGATGTGAAAGAGATGGCAATCATTCCCTGCCGAGGTGTATTTACTCTTGCAACATTACGTAACTTTTCTGCACTCTCCCCTTTGCACTCTAACCTCTTAGGTTAGGTATACCCCTTTGGGGGGTTCAGTTTGGGGGAGAACGCCTCCAAGTTGCATACCCCTCTTTCTCTCTTCCTTTCTGCCCCTTTGGGGGAAATGCTTGGGGGAGAACTCCGCCTCCAAGTTGCATGCCCCTTGCAACCCCATTTTGGGTTGGCAACAAAGGCCTGTACACACACACTCTTTTTTTCCCAACAAAGGGGGGTGGGGGGAGGTGGCACTTGCAACATTACGTAACATTTCTGCACACCCCTTTTGCGGGCATACTACTACCCATTTTGGGTTGGCAACAAAGGCCTGTACTCTCTCTCTTTCCCAACAAAGGGGGGTGGGGGGAGGTGGCACTCTTGCAACATTACGTAACATTTCTGCACTCTCCCCTTTTGCGGGCATACTACTAAATCTTATCACCATGGCTGGAAGGTGAATAAAAGATAAGGCAGTTGAATGAACTCATGAAATTTGAAATTGACATCAATGACTTTCGGGATTTTGTTGATTCAAATGTGGAATCAAAGAATATTCCTCTTCCACCTACCATTGCTAAAGCTAAGAAAATAATGAGCACAATTGCTATTAGCAGCGCGGAAGCAGAACGAGGCTTTAGTGTTATGAACGATATTGCAAAAGCGGAAAGAAGCAAACTTTCTGTTAATCATATTTCCAGTCTGATGACAATAAAAATACTAGGAAAGCCTGTAGCAGACTGGGACAGAGCATTTTTTAACCTAGTGAGTGGGCGACATGAATGTCACTCAGTGAAGAAAATTTATCGCCCAGTAAATGAAATTTTAGGGTAATGGGCGACAAGGAATTTTCAAAATTTGTAAAAATCGAATTGTCTTGAGAGCATTGTCTTGGAAGCCATATAAATATGTATAATACATGCACATATGCCACAATTAGAAATATTTATCCTAAATGTAAATATGAAATTTACATTGAATATTTATATATAGATAATGCTAGCGTTATTTCAGACCACACGGGGATGGTGGCCTGATTAGGGAACATCTGGATCGATAGTACCTTAATCTAGGGGTGTGCTGGGACCGATTCGCCCGAACCGGTTGTTAAATTATGAGTGGATCACCGAACCGCTTGTTTGTTTTCAACAAATATTTAACAGTCTGTAGAAATTTAATTATATCTAAATTTTTTTTCATTTTTTCAGGATTTTATAGAAAAATATAGGTAGTATCACTGTTATATTTTATTTCATTTTTATTGGGTTCAGAATCCCAGTTGAGCCGTGAACGGCCAAGCTCTGAAGGGCCACACAGCCCAAGTTAAGCTAGACTAAAACTTACGGACTTGGAGGTCCTATTTGGTCCTACCTCAGTTGCAAAAAATTAAAATAAAAAACAAAAGGGCACTATTTATGGTCTTCTTTCTAAACCTTGCAACAACAACACAACCTGCACCATTGCACGATGCAACAATCTTGTATCTAAACAACCAAACTGAACTGCAAGAGAGCTCTCTATAAGACCACACCCTGTAAGTGCCGCATTCAACAAACGATTAGAAAAGACGCGCAGTGCCCCCCAAAAAATATTATGTCACAAGAGTGCCCAAACAATGATGCCACAAGAGCCCAAAAATGCTAGCTCTAAATTAAGTGAATTTTTCACTAACCCTACAATTATGAGATGGATATATATACACCTTAACTTAATATATAAAAGCAATGCTGCATCAATCAGCTTAGTCATAATATCGCCTTGGGACAACAATGGCTCTTCTAGATTTTCTAACAATCGCAAGCAGTGGTCGTTTCAATATTTATTTATTTTTTGATGAAAAATTAGTTTATTTTTAGATAATTATGTTATTAGTGAGTATAAAGAATATGTTAAATAATTTCTGCCAAAATGTTACAAAATGCTGTTTGGAAAAGTTAAATTGCGTTGGCTTCCGTGGCTCCGCCACGGACTCCGCCACGGACTCCGCTGGGAGAGCTATCGCTCACCCCAGACCCCCTACCTTAATGACTCGCCATTGGCGCTCACCGATTTACACCCCTATCTGTATCAGAACCGGTTGTTAAGAAATTGGCAGCACACCCCTGTCTAAGTCCATACCCCTCCTACCGCCTAGCCTCTCCAGCAACTGAACATTACTCACTCCGCTAGTCTACTATCCCCAACTCAGTGACACCACCCACCCGCTGTCTCGCCGAGATATGTATGTGAGTGCGAGACGCTTGTTTGGCGTGATTCACTTTCAATAGTGAGAATATTCGAAATAAGTTTAAGAAGCATGAGTGGTGTGAAATCGATTGACAAATGATAATGTTCGAGAAAGTCACTGGAAATGAGAATGGGTGATCATTTGGTACGCTGGTATGATCACGTGGAGAGAGTGAATAATGACGGAAGTGTGAAAAATGTGTATAGTAGTGACTGCGTAGTATGAGACAGGAAAACAAAGTGAAAGATTGGAGGATGTAATTAGTAAATGTGGAATTAATATAAGTGTGCCACAAGTGTTAATGTGCAATAATTGGAAGGAGTTTTTGAGGTATGTAACAAGACGACAGGTTCACTTGACATCAGGGCTGTGGAGTCGGTATAAAATTTGCCGACTCCAACTCAGACTCAGACTCCAAAAATGTTAACATTCCGACTCCGACTCCAGAAATCTGACTTGTATAATTACGACTCCGACTCCGATGGAATGTTAAGGCCAAATTGATTACGATTAGCTTTATTAGGCCAATGGAGGTTCATAAACAAAGCATTTCGTCACCACCACATGACTCATCAGGTTACTTAGTGGCTGTAACTATGCCTTAATGGCTTTTTTTCTCTTTATTCAAAAATTACAATAAATCCCAAAATACAAACTGATTGAAGCTTAAACAAAATAAGATTATTATTGGTTTAGCAAATTAATAAGATGTTTTTGTATTATAAACATCCGTAACAAAATGTACTAACCTAAATTGAATTTTTAAATTTCCTTATTATTAATTATGTTAATTAATTAATTATAATCCTTATTAATTATAAGCAACTATATTTATATATTATTTATATTTATATATTATTTATATATTATATTAAAACATTAGGTTAAATCTATTTTATTCATAAAATTGAGCTAGGCCTAGGCCTAGGCCTAGGCTGCTATGGTTCTAGTTGAAGGATTTGCACCGACTCTGACTCCGACTCCACTCAAAATTGACCGACTCCACGACTCCGACTCCGACTCCTGACTCCGACTCCACAGCCCTGCTTGACATACCACTGGAGATATGCCCCTGAAACCTTATCACCTTTCCATGAAGGGTAACACTGAATCCCGAAGGTTGGGGTAGTACCTTATTCTCACACCTTTGTATGTGTAATTGATTCGAGTGTTTTCAGTCCTGAGTTCAAGGGTTGTGCCAATCCCATAGAGAATAGGGATGGGTTTTTTAGTGTGTGTTTAATATTTATTGGGCTTTTCCTTGGCAGCAGTGATTGCTTTGAATGAATGAATGAATAGCAGTGCTTCACCAGCGCTTCAACTGCTAAGGTCATATCGCGCCGAAAACTAAAGTAAAGAGAGAGCACAAGGAGATAGGGTAAGGAGGACTTTGAAAGAGTAACAGTTAAAGAAAAGTCATGAGAGAGAAAAGTAAATACACTATGAACAGCAAAGGCAGGAAGAAATTACACCCAAGTCATATTAAATAGAGTATATAACGCCAGTTGACGGAGAAAGAGAAAAGCGTGTCCTTTTGGTATAGTGTGGAGTCATCCAACAATAGAGTAAGAGTGGAGCTTGAAGGGTCAAAAAGGGAGGAACTGAATTGGGAGCGAGCAACGGTAAAGGCAGGGCAAACCAAAAGTAAATATGAAACAGAGAGAGGGATGCCTCATGGGCAGGAGGGGGCAACATCTCCCGTCATAAGATGCCCATGCGTGGGACAAGTATGACCAATGCTTAGGCGCATCAGAACGGTCTCCAACCGTCGGTCACGCTGACAGGAGGAAGACCACCGTCGAATCGTGAGCTTCAACGCCCTCAAGGAATTTCCGGACACATCCTCCCGCTGGTGCTGCCACCGTCGAAGGAGTGCTTCCCGGATAACCCTCGTAAAGTCCGACGCCAGGAGAGGCGTGTTAGGGTCGAAAGGCAGGGAGGACACCTCTCTCGCCGCGGCGTCCGCGCGCTCGTTGCCAGGAATACCAACGTGGGAAGGTCACCAACAAAAGGCGACTGCCTGACGGCGTGATGAAAGAAGGACCAGCCAGTACTGGATCTGTCGCACCAGTGAGTGCGGAGAGACAAGAGAGGGCAGGGCCTCAAGAGCGCTACGGGAGTCAGAATAAATAATAAACGATGTTGAGGGAAGCTGAGAAAGAAATGAAGGGCCAAAAGAATAGCCGATAGTTCCGCTGTAAAGATGGATGCCGCTGGGGGGAGGGATAGTGATTTGATTTCCGATGGGAAGACGGCCGCGCAGCCCAATCCCAGTGGAGACCGAGAACCATCAGTGAACACTGAGATAAAATCGGCATGGGAAGAGGAATAGGATAGGAATAGTTGTCGAAGGGCGGATGGGTGGGACTGGGACTTTGGTACAGTAGAAATGGGACCGGAGAAATGGTTCACGGAGGGGTAGTTGTATGGGAAGAGGACAGCACTCGCCCCTCCACCCCTAGAGAAGACGACGGGGGCCATTTGGAGACCAAACGGTCGGATCAAGTGGGGATGACGGTCAAAGCATACCACAGTGGAAGGCCGAAGAAGGATTGGAAGACTGAGATGGGAGAAAACTGCCGAACACGAAAAAGGTATTTTAGACCCTCCAAGGTACGATGAGTATCCAACGGGAGATGATCCACACTCCGCATACAGGCTAACGATTGTAGAGGATCGGAATGCGCCAGTGCTGATGCGTACACCCAAGGAGCGAATCGGGTCCAGCATGCGCAGAGCGGAGGCAGGAGAGAGGAGGAATAGGCCTGACAGCCATAATCCAACTTACTTTGGACCAGGAGTGGTAGAGCCGCCAACGAGAGTGGCGGTCAGCACCCCAGTCAGTATGAGAGAGGAACTTGAGAAGGGTACAAGTCGAAGGCATGAAACCTTCAAAGACTTTAAGTGGGGAATCCAGGAGAGGCGGGAATAAAAAAGGAGACCAAGAAATCTAGTTTCGGGTACAACGGGGAATGGTGATCCATAAAGAGAGAGAGAAGGAACGGCAGTGCAGCGGGCGCGTTGCAAAAGTGCATTGCACCGTTTCGAAAAAATCGAAACCCGTGGTCTGTGGCCCATTTGGAAATCGAATCCAAGGCCCGCTGGAGGATACGTTCAAGGAAGGCAAGTCGGGAGCCGGAGCAGTACATGGCAAGGTCGTCGACATACAGGGTGGCCGTAATCCCCGGGGGCAGAGCCGTCACCACGTCGAGATCGCCAAAGCGAAGCAGACGACACTTAGGACGCTGCCCTGGGGTACTCCTCCTCCTGCGAATGCACAGAAGAGAGGGAGGTGCCCACCTGAACTCGAAAGGAACGAGAAGACAGAAAGTTGGAGATAAAGGAAGGGAGAAAACCTCGGAAGACTGCATAAAGGTGACGTTGCTCTGCAAATGACACATGGACCGCAGTTTCCAACTGAACTAAGATGTCAGTGGTGCTACAGCCCCTTCGAAAAACCAGTCTGTGTAGAGGAAAGTAAATTGTGGCGTTCTAGGTGCCACCATCAGTCGCCGAGAAACCATCTTCTCTAAAAGTTTTGGAGGCAGTTAGTGAGGGCTATTGGACGCTAATTGACAGTGCTGGGCAGCACAAACGAAAATTCACTTGCGCAAGCGCAAATGCGCAAACTTCTCGAAACTTGCGCAAACGCAAACTATTAATATATACAGGGTTTTCAAAAAAAAAATAGGTGCGGTTTTTTTTGGGACACCCTGTATAAAATTAAATTTATGGTCAATCAAATCAAATCAAAAGACATTATTAACAGACACACGATCCATAGATATATCAATAAAGAATAGATACAAAATTACAATGTTAAATAAATAATAATAAAAAAAAAAGAAATTACAATATTACAAAAAAAAAAACACTTCAAAGCTCCTCAGAGTCCTCCTCCAACTCCATCGTGAGCAGGTCCATGTTGCCCTTCAGGAACACAAACCTCTCAAGTTCTCAGAGGTCAAGCTGGACCTCTTGGGCTTCATGATGTCAGACCCCTGGGAGAACACCTCTCCACAGCTGCAGAGCTGGGGATGGCGTGTTGTACTTCAGAAAGACCTCAACCCAGGCGGCGCGGTACAGGGCGGGAACATCCCCTGCTCCAGCTCCTTGCTGGTCTTCTCCTTTCAGAGCACAAGCATGTAGCTCCTTCCCCACCTTGGTGGAGAGGCGTTGCGGGTGGCGCTCTCCATTGGGGTCCTCAACTCCTAGAAACAACACAAAAATTATTAATTTACTTAAAAGTTGAATGACTTTCTAAGTTTCTTAGATAAGTGAAAAATATTTTAATTAATATTTATTTTATATTTCATATTTCTCTCATGTGGACATGACAATCCAAACCTACAGAGTTATACAGTAAATTTTTTTTAAAATAATAATTATTTGAAATTAAATATTTAATAATTTATAATCTACATATTCTAAATCTATCACCTTGAAAAAGTCACCCTCCTCATCCTCCTCTTCACCATTGCTGCCTGTGGTCTCTATGGCAGCCTGCTCCTTGACCTCATCCAGCAGCTTAGACCTCACCATATCAAACTTGTTAGGGTTGAGGTGGCGGACCACAAGTAACTTGAAGTGGGGGTGGATCGCGGTAGCCATCAGCAGGTCCATCTCATTGAAGAGGGCGGAGAACCTGGCCTTGAAACCCTTAGGTTTCTTCTCTTCATTGAGAGGGTTCTCCAGGAGGTAGTCCACCAGCGGCTGGGCGTACTTGAAGTTTTTGCTCCTCGTGGCCTCCAGCTTGTTCCTAATTTAATAGAATTATTTATGTGGACAGGACAACTAAACCAATAAACTTGCCAGAGTTTAATTTAATGAATAATGAAATTATTATTTTATTATAAATTAAACAACAACATTTTTAGTATTTAAAAATAAGTCAAGGTTGTCACCTGAGGACATAGAGGGTGGGAAGCAGGACCCCCATGTAGGCCTCCTTCTCAGACTGCAGTTTGTCCAGGCTGGTCACCACGGGCTTCATGGCAGTGAGGTACTCTGTCATGACATCCTTGTCCGTCTGGTTGAAGCTGGCCATGTTGTTGTCCATGCAGATAATGTTGATCTGGGCCATCTTGGTGTTGAGCACCTCGTTCAGGACCTCCATGGAGTCATAGAGGGAGTTCCACCGGGTGATGTTGGGGGTCTTCAGCTTCCTGCCCACCTCCCTCTTGATGGTGGCCGCGATGGTTGGCTTTCTTTGTTCTGTTTGTTCCACAGAGCTTGGGCCTTGGCTTTCACCTACATGAATATAGATAAAAAATTAATATTATTCAAAAACAAAATGTTTATAAAATAATAAAAATATATTATTGAGTACTGACAAGTCTTAAATGATTAAACAAGTGCTTTATTTAATAATATTTAAGAATTATTATTTATTAATGACCTTGGTGAAGCAGGGACGGTTACCCGTTGACCAACTAGGGACTTTCTCCACATCAACTATCGCCAACAAGTTGAATGTGTGGGCAGCACATCTGCGGTGTTTAGGCAGGTTACAGGTGTCCCCGTGCTCCTCCTTGATGAGTTGGACCAGGTCAACAGGCTGAACCTCCTCCCTTTCATCTGTGTCGTCTTCCTCGACGGAGTCCTGTTCAGAGTCCTCCTGGGCGGGATCCTCGGTAGAGTCGGACTCGCCAAACATCTTGAAGGCCTTCACGAAGTTGGCTCCGTTGTCTGTGGTTGTACTGATGACCTGTACAATCAATTCAAATTGTTATTTGTACATATTTAATAATTGAATAATAAATTAATTTATTTGATATTTAAATTAATAAATTTGCCATATGATAACATCGCTTCAGTCTTAAAAATTAAAATGTTTAAATATTTGTATGTCTAATTATTTGTTGACTGTTGTAAAACATGTAAAAGATGGTTATGGTTAAGTACTTGCTTTCATGCTTTGTTTTTTGCTCACCTTGGCCTCAATATCAAACTTCTGGTGGACGTCCTGCATGGTGTTGCCAAGGGCGTCATAGGTGTGCGCCACAGGCACCTCCCTGCAGGTTAGGACGGCCTTCTTCCTCTTGAGGTTGGAGGGCTCTATCCAGTGGGCAGTCATGCCCAGGAAGGAGCGGTTGTGGGCTGTCCAGCAGTCAGCGGTGGTGGCCACATAGTTGACCTCGTCCAGGATGGAGGTGAGCTCTGTCTTCCCTGCCTCGGCCTTCTTCTTCTTGAGGTTCCTCATGTAGGTCCGCCTGGAGGGGAGCTTGAAGCTGGGGTTCAGGTACTTGAGGAACCTGGTGAAAGATGGGGACTCCGTGGTTTTGGCGGGCAACATCTCTTCAACCATGAACCTGTGGAGAAGTTGAAAATTAAATTCATTTTGAACATTTTCAATAAATGTATTTTAAAACATAAGTTACAAAAAAGATTAGGTATGATTGTAAGGAAAGTCTTTATCTTATCTTTACAATGAATTTTTATTTTTATATCATATAAATATTTGATATATTTAATAAATTATTTAACTTATTCTATTATTAGTGTATAAAATTAAGATTTATAATTATTATTTATTTACCTGTGCAAAAGGTCCTGGGCCTTGCTATTGTTGAAGGCGGCAGATCCAGCAAAGGAGGACTCTATGCTGGCCTGGCGCATTCTCTTGGAGCCAGAGTTCTTGGTGTCGCCAGAGAGGGACCGGCCGCGCTTGGACCCACCAGTGATTGCAGCGAGGAGGTCTTTGCTCTGGTTGGGGTGAACCTTGAAAAAAAAAATTATAAATTATATTGTAATGACAGTGATATACAACAGAAGTGTTTGAATTGAGACAAAGTATAATTTATTATTTAATATTTAATTATATTTTAATAAATAATAATTTCTAAAGTTAACTACTTATCAAGTTTTTTTTAAATTTTAAATTTATAAATAAACTTAAACTCACATGCTGGTAGTGGCTCTTGAGGGTGTACATGCTGATGGCATGGCCGTAACTACCTATGAGGTCACCGAGGTCCGGACCTCGGTAATTATTTCCTAAAAAAAAAAAGAGACTGAACCGTTCTCCGTGTATGAAACGCATATTACCGCTTTTCTTTTGAAAAGAGGGAGCGTTTTGTGTTTTGTGTTTAGTGTATAGCTTGGGTTGTGTTTGTAGATGTCATTTTGGTCTGAATTTTGCTCGTCCCGCCGCGCTCGAAAAAAATCTGGACCTCACTAATTTCTAAACCCTAGTTACGGCCCTGGAGCCTGATGGTGTTGAAGCTGACCTTGGCCTTGCACCTCTTACAGATGATGCTGCCCCTGTAGACCACCCTGCCCCTCTCAACCACCCTCTTCTTGCTGGTCAAAGGTCCAAAGAAGGTGTCCAGGTGGGGCCAGGGGTTGTTGAGGTCCTCTTCCTCCTGGTGAGGCTCTGAGCCATGGCTGGTCACGCTGCCGGCCGGGCTGGGGGCAGAGGTGGGGCTGGACAGAGACTGGTGTATGAGGCTGTCCATGGTTCACTAGTTATAGACAGTAATTATGACTTATGAAGTTTCTAGAAGTTACCAGAGTAGTTAGTAGTTTGAACTCTGAAATAAAATTAAAATCAACTAATCAAACAAACGTGTTTCACTAGCGTTGTTGGCAGTGGCGGCTCGTGACTAAAAATTCTAGGGGTGCTGTCTCTAAGAATGGGTTGAAATAATTACTGAAATAAAAGGATGAGCATTGAGCAGTGAATAAAAGTTTCAAAAGTTATTGAAAAAGTTATTCAGTGAGCTCATCCTTATATTGTTCTTGATTATTTCAATTGTAAATAAAAAATTTAGAGGTACTGCAGTTCCGCAGTGCCTACCGACGAGCCGCCACTGGTTGTTGGTATACTGAGTGCTCACTGCTGTCTGGCAGTCACGTGTTTATGAGCTAAATCCACTATTTTTAATTTTTTTTTTTTCACGTTTGCGCACAAGTTTGCGGTTGCGCAAGTACTTGTGCAAACGCAAATGCGCAAGTTTGCGCAAGAATTAACGCAAATGCGCAACCGAAATCACACTTGCGCAATTTGCGTTTTGCGTAAGTGTTTGCGCAAGTGCCCAGCACTGGTAATTGAGAGATGTAGGGTCCTTACCGGGTTCAGGAAAGGGGAGTACCACTGCTTCCTTCCAACAGGAGGAGAAGATGCCCCCTACCTAGATCCAGTTGTAGAATGTGAGGAGAAAGAAATAAGCCGAAGGGTGTAGGTGACGAAGCATTTCGAAATGAATGCCGTCAGGGCCGGAAGCAGAGTTGCCGCAAGAAGCTAACGCCGATCTCAGCTCCGACATAGAAAAAAGGCAGTTATAGAGGAAATTATTGGGAGTCTGAAAAAGGTGAGGGGAGCGAACAAGCAAAGCCTTACGTCGGAGGAAGGCAGGATCACGGGGGTCGTGTCGGGAGATGGAGGCTATGGTCGAGGCCAAGGTCTTGGCCACTGCAGTAGGAGAGGACACTGGGCGTCCGTCTATCGTGAGGACAGGAGAAGGATGAGAAATGGATTTTCCAGAAATTTTCCGAACCTTGTTCCAGATCGAGAGGAAGGGGTGAGAGAGGAAACGTAGGCTCGCCAAGAAAAGCGGTGGGCTTCACGGACTGTGCGACGGGCCTGAGCTCGCACACGTTTAAAGGCTATTGAATTTGCTACGGATGGATTACGTTGAAGACGGTGAAAGGCCTACTTCTTAGGCTGAACAACCAGAGTGCATGACGGGGACCACCATGGACCGAAGGGGCAGAGGTGCGGGGAAATGTAGATTTGGGAATGGAGGACAGAGCGGCACAGGTGATATGATCTGTGAGGTAGGTGGAGGCAGCATCGACAGTCAGGAAGTTACTCAAAGCTGCAGAGGTTTGACTTTCGGCGTAGAAAAGAGGCCAGTCAGCTTTTGCGAGGGACCATCGGGTAAAAAGAACGGAGGAGGAGGGGGAAATGATCACTACCGTAAAGGTTTGCAGTGACAGACCAAGAGACGTCAAGGAAGGCGGAAGGAGAAATAAGCGAAAGAGCTATGGAGGAAAATGTACGGGTCTGGTGGTGAAAAGCTGTGGGCTGGCCGGTGTTGAGAAGACAGACAGAAGTAGTTGAAAGAAGGGAGACCACAGCGCCACCCCCCTGATTGGTGACAGTATCACCCCACAGAGGATAGCGCGCGTTGAAGTCTCCCAGAAGGAGGAAAGGGGGAGGAAGCTGCAGAAGGAGAGCAGAAAGATCAACAGAAAGTTCCTGTGACAAGGGGAGATATAAAAAGCAAACTGAATATAAACGGTCTAGGAAAACCTGAGCCGCTACTGCCTGAAGAGGGGTGTTGAGGGGAAGGGGAGTAGATGGCACATCAAAACGGATGAAAACTGCTCTGCCCCCACTGGGGCTGCATCAGACGGAAGGGGGGGAGGAGAGATATGACGAAAACCTTCAGGGAGGGCGCAAGGGGCGCACCCCAAGTTGGGTCTCCTGAAGACAGCCGCACACTGGGTCAAAATCCTAGATAAGGAGGAGGAAGGCCTCGGCAATTCCATTTAAGGATAGCTGTCATCAAGAGAGGAATACAGGGGGAGCGAAAGACGTAATCGGGCAAGATTTAGAGACATAAGCAGAAGGACGAGCTGACGAAGATGGGGTGCGGGTTGAAGAAGGGGTGGTTGAGGAACGGATGAAAGGAGATGGAGGGGGATGCGAGAATGAGGGTAAGAAGCAGGGCGGGGTGAATCTAACTTCTGAGTTGGGGGTGAAGAAGTATATGTCGGGGGCATCGGGAGGTCAAGGAGGGACCGGGGCGGAGGCGAATGGGTGTTCAAAGCCGGCCGGGATGAATCCGGTTTCCGGGGTGGAGATAAAGATGCCAAGGGCATCGGGATGTTACCGAGGGAGCGGGGCGGTGGAGAAGGAGGGGGAGGGTGGATGTCGGCTTCAATTTGAATTTCAGAGGCCGCATGACCACCATCGGGAATAGAGGAGGGAAGGGGACGGTCGCGAAGGGAAACAGGGGAACTTAGAGGAGCCGGCAAAACGAAAGGGATCTCTGAAGGCGGAAAGGATACGAGGGTAGGAGGAAGAGAACTGATGGAAGACGGAGCAAGGGGACGAGGAGACGGGGGGCCTTAGCATGGAAGCTTGGCAAAGCGACCCAAACGCCGGGGGCTGGCGATGGGTCGTTTAACGGAAGAGCGTGGAGGGGAGGAGAGTCCAGAAGAGGGGGCGGTTTTCACTATATATGCTGAAATGTCAGCAATGGTTTCAGGAGGGTGAGTAAGCGGGTTAGTTGCTACTGAGGTGGAGCAGATGGGAACAGTGGAATTGGAAGTTCTGGGGGGACGGGCTGGAGGAATAGGAACACATGGGGTGGAGACGACGAAAAGGCAGAGGACGGGATAGGGGGATGGTTGGATGAGGCCTGATCAGGCCTAGAATGATAGGGTGTGGAAGAGGACGGTACGGAGGTGGTCGAAGTCCGGGGCGAATGGGAGGTAGTCGGGAGGTAATTTAAACAAAGCTAAGGCCTGGGCGTGCGAATCGGGACATAACGCGGGCCCTCGCTTCCTGAAAACTGACCTTGTCAGATTCTCGGACCGACAGGACCTCACGCTCGAATAGGTAAGTCGGACAGAAAGAGGAAGCGGCGGCGTGGTCTTCTCCACAGCTAGCGCAGCGGGGAGGATTCGAACAGGAGGAACCATGTGTCCGGGACGCGCAGTTGACACAAATGCCAGGGAAACTTCGGCATGTCTTACTGACGTGTCCGAACCTCTGGCAAGTAAAACATCGGCGTGGTCTGGGGGTATAACGGCGGAACGGAAATTGAAGATGACCGACCATAATTTTATCGGGTAACTGGGAACGAGCAAAAGTCAGGATCAATAAGGGAGATGCAATCCTTGTCCCCTGAACCATACGGGGGGGGGGGCAGTAAACACGGGTCACCTGAGAGGAGAGGCGGGTGAGAAGCTCTGACTCCGAGTATTCCAAAAGGCGGGGAACATGCACTACCCCAGTAAAAGTGTTAAAGGTAGAGTGGGGAAGACAATTCATGGGAGCTGAAGCCAGGGTCGAGAGGGACGAAATTTTCTGGTGTTGGACTCTGGAGGGGACTTCCACCACAAGAGCGCCATCATTCTGGGGTCACATCTGTTGGGGATCGCCACAACGAGAAGTGAAGTCCTCGTAGACCTCAAAAACATCCCGCTGTGAAAAGGGGGCAGAGGCGGAAGAACTGAGGACAAGAAACGAGGGTAATCAGGGTCAGAGTCGTCAGCCCCTACGAAGGGGTCAAAAGACTTGCGGAAATAAGATGTACGAGAAGTCTTTGAGCGAGAGGGACGCGAGTGTTCCGCAGCCCGAGGGGAGTCAACCCCATCAGGATGCGGTCTTCCAGTGGTAGAGGATTCGAAGGCCTGGTTGCCCACCACCCGAGTGCTAAGAGAAGGAGTAGTCCGAGAATTAGAAACGGAGGTCGTACGCCGAGAAGTAGAAGAAGCCATAGCTAACAAAAAGGAAGCTTGATCCCCTCATCCCCCCGCGCGCATCCAGCCACCACCTACTCCAACGAAGGAAAGGCGAATCGTGGGCACACTCGGTCTCACCGCCAATAGATGTCACGCAGGGGAGATACACCCATACCCAGTCCCCGTGCCTAAAAGGCAGCGACTCTCATCCAACGCGCGGTGAAAGATGGCAGGGACAGGGCTTGGGTTTGGTTTAAGATCGACAAGGGTGAAGGACAACCACCTCCCTCACCCAAGGTTCAAGGAAAGTGTCAAGTCAAGGTCCAAAAACAAAGCCAAATGCGGGGGGCACAAAAGCCAAAAGGATTGGAGGAAAGGAGGAAAAAGAAAGAAAGAAACATAAGCAGGAGATCAGCCGGGTCCCCATACGGGTCCAATGGTCCACGAAGGCAGAAAGAGCCCTTACATCGAAGGAAGATGCATTCCCACATTGGCCACAGAGGGACGCGCCCTATACCTCCGGACAAAGCATAGGGGTGAGTGCTTTGATCGTGTTGGGCATGAACATGATAAACTTCTGGCACAACTCCAGGACCATTTCGGATTGCCAAACTATTTTCATAAAAAAGCAAAGATCTTTGAAAGACCCTGGTTTACTTTTCAGATTTTCGCCTTCAAAAATTTCCAAACGTTTTCAGTCAAAATGAGGTTAGGAAAGTTTCCAGGTCATTCCGAAGTTGAAATAGGGTTTAATGAAAAGGAAAAGGAAAAGGTTTATTGGCAGACTATAGTCCATATGACAAATATTATTAATACAATGACAGTTCATATACTAAGGATAGAAATATATACAATTGAGTAGAAATAATACTGTAATGTCAAAGTTAAGTGGAGCTACAGACACGTTTTCGTACCAAGAAGTCCATAGCTTAGAGGATAAATGGCAGGACTCATGGATAGCTTGGATGATCGGGTTGGTTGATTTTTTAATTCTTTGCATTAGACTGTGTTGAGCACGTCTTGTTACCTCTGGGAAGCTCGGGACATTGCGGGTAGCAAACATTTGCGAAGCTGAGCATCTAGGGGGTAATTTATGTAAGAGTCTAAAAGACCTGTTGTACATCAAATTTAGGGTTCTGCCAGAGCCTTGTTTGTAATTCACCCACAGTTCCTGTCCGTATATATTACTGCAGAAAGTACGAGAGAGAGTGTCTTTAGCTTCACTTGTACATAATCGAAAGTTCCTTATGGTCACATTCGCTTTAGCACACAGGCTTCGAGATTGTTTTCTTATATCCGAGTCATCACTCAAGGAGCTGGTAATAGTTTGACCCAAATACTTAAACTCTTGTACTTCCTCAATTACCTCACCATTCATTTTAAACCTTATATCAGCTGTCTGATTACAGCTTTTAGGATGAAATTGCATAACCTTAGTTTTTGTAACATTAAAAAGAATATCATGTTTCTGTGAATACTCTTCGCAGACTTTTAGTAGCCGATTCAGACCTTTAACAGAGGGACTTATTAACACCATATCATCGGCATGAACTAAGTTAGTTATCCTTGTGTTATCTATACAACATCCCACTGTTGCCTCGTTAAGTGAAGCAATTAATCTGTCAATATACACATTAAACAGCACAGGGGAGAGCAAGGAGCCTTGTCTCACCCCGCAAGAGGAGCCAAAACACTCGGATAGTACACTATAAAACATTTATAATTTTAACTGTGTGGCAAGGTGTGTTAACATGCTGGAACCAGAAATGTTCGCATTTCGGTATGTTTTTTGTAGATATTAAGATAGCCACCAGAATTCACGGTGGTATGTAGCTTTTGGGCAAATCAATTTTCTTTGTGCCCTGAGTGCCACAACATCCCCAAACCATAACCTTTGAAAGGTATTTCATAGTAGCAGTACAGCATTTGGAATGATGTCGATGACTGGGTTGGGTGTACGACTGGTGTACAGATGATGTCCAAATTGCATGGTCTAGCTGAGCAAAATCTTTCACCCACTGAATTAGCACATTTTCTGCATGGCGCCGCTTTTGTTTTTATTTAGGAGGGATATTTTTTTGTCTTCTAATGACTAAATTGCTCACATTTTGAAGTCCCCGTCGAATAGTTCTGCTACTGACTGGAGGAGGGAACTCCTGCATCTGAGCACTGGTAATGAAGGGATTGGACCTTTGCCTTCCTTCTGATCGAATTATCAGTGTGTTCAGTCGTTATTAGTGGCTTGCCGGACCCAGGCGCGTAGCCAGGATCTCGATAAGGGAAAGGCACACCTTGAACCATTACAAGTTGCAATGGTTCATGTGTGCCCAATTTGCAACTGTGCAAATTGGGGATTGTGTCATTGAATAAAACTCACTACTATATTTTTATACTTAGGTATATTAGATGCATCTAGTATTCTAATAAATAATACAGTATTAAACTGTTTAATAAACAGCAGCAGACTAGGAAAGAGAAACAAAAATTAATTGGTAATTAATTGCTGAACTAGAAAACATGGATATAGAAGCACTTGGGAATGAATTCACAGGAAAACAGAATACATCTAGTAGATAATGTAGTATTAGGCTGACTAGCAAGCAGCATTAGATTAAATAATTGCCAATTAGAAGACTAGAAAACAGGAACATAAAAATTAATTCAAATTTGTAGTACTACTGAACTCTTTCAAACTTTTTTTCTCTGTTGAGCTGCTCCGACCACAATTTTATATCTGTTTCCTGTCCTATCACTCTAATTTGGCCTTTGGATCCTACCAAGAGGAGGCGCCTTGGCACTTTGGCGCCGCTGATTAAGAGGCCCTTAAGCAGTACTTCTGTGGTTTCCCATGTGATGATTATTACTTCCGTGACCGGGGCCCTTCCGAGTGTGCTGAGCGCATGACGGAGGTGATTCTCTCGGGCATGGAGGCGTGTATTCTATATTATCTTCCAACTACTAATGCAGAATAACCTTGGTTTAACTTGTTCTAATGCTATCCGCAAGAGAGAGAGAGGAGGCTTTCAGAAGATACCGTCGCCATCCAACTCCTGACTCTCACTCAGCTTATACTGTATTTCTGCCCGGAATCGTGCAAAATCTGTTCTTCGACTCGCCAAAAATTCCTCCATCCGACAAAAATGTGAAAACCTATCCAATTCTAATTATTCTCGCTCTTTCTGGCATCTAGCTAAGAACCTCTTCAACAACTTTACTTCCGCTTCTTTCCCTCCTTTTTTTCCATTCCGACGGCTCAGTTGCCATCTCTTCTCTTGACAAAGCTGAAGTCTTCGCTCAGACTTTCGCTTCCAACTCAACCCTGGACGATTCCGGTGCTGTTCCTCCATCTCCTCCTCCCTCTGACTTTATTATGTCTGAAATTAGAATCTCTTCTAAAGATGTTCTTTCTGCCCTATCTGGGCTCAACTCTAGGAAGGTGTACGATCCTGATGGTGTTCCTTCTGTTGTTCTTAAGAACTTGGTTTGTGTGCTAAAACCCTGCCTAGGCAACCTCTTTCGTCTTTGTCTCTTATCTGGTACTTTTCCTTCCTGCTGGAAGTTCGCTTTCATTCAACCTGTCCCAAAGAAGGGTAACCGCTCTCAATCCTCCAACTATCGTCCAAATGCTTTTATTTCTTGCCTTTCTAAAATTTTCGAATCTATCCGTATTAGGAAGATTGTTAAACACTTCTCTTCTCACAATCTTATTTCAATCTTTCTTTCAGTGTGGGTTCCGCAATGGACGCTATACTGGCGATCTTCTTGCATATCTCCCTGACTATTGGTCATTCTCGTTTCGAGATTTCGGTGAAACTTTTGCTATTGCGCTAGACATATCGGAAGCATTTGATGGAGTCTGGCACAAATCTTTAATATCCAAACTGCCCTCTTTCGGGGTATATCCTTCTATCTGTGCCTTCATCTCTAATTTCCTTTCTGGCCGATCTATAGCTGCGGTTGTAGATGGCCACTGTTCTTCTCCCAAAGCTATCAACAATGGTGTTCCTCAGGGTTCTGTCCTGTCACCCACTCTTTTCCTTTTATTTATTAATGATCTTTTAATTCGCACTTCCTGTTCTATTCACTCCTATGCCGATGACTCCACTCTTCACTTCTCTACCCGCTTCACAAAATGTCCCTCTCAACAGTCATTCCATGATTCGCGTTGTACGGCTATGGGGCACCTGATCTCTGATCTTTCTGCTATCTCTGATTGGGACAGAGAAAACCTTGCGGCTTTCAATGCCTCAAAAACTCAGTTCCTCCATCTGTCTACTCGTTACAATCTTCCACATGACCATCCTCTTACCTTCAATAACACATAACTCAATTCTTCCTCTTCTCTTAACATTCTTGACGTTTCCTTTTCTCATGATCCTTCCTGGAAAGATCACATATATTCTCCAAAAAAGTTTCCAAGAGGTTAGGTGTGCTGTTGCTGCCTTCGTAGTTTCTTCACCTCCACTCAGTTGCTGTTTCTGTACAGGCATCTTGTCCGCCCATGTATGGAGTATGTTTCTCATGTATGGGGTGACTCAACCCACACAGCCGTACTTGACCGGGTGGAATCAAAGGCTTTTCGTCTCATCAATTCCCTGTCTCTTAATCATTGTCTTCAATCCCTCTCTCTTCGCCGCAATGTTGCCTCACTCTCTTTACTATCGCTATTATAACGGACACTGCTCTTTTGAACTCTCTACCTGTATGCCTCCTCCTTTAAGGAGAGCACGTAGCACCAGACTTTCTACACTTTCTCATTCCTTTTCTTCCCAGCTCTCTAACGCAAGGGTTAATCAGTTTTTACAATGCTTCATCTACTAAACCGGTGAACTCTGGAACAATCTTCCTCAATCCATCTTTCCCTCTGTCTCTGACCTCCCATCTTTCAAACGCGGAGTATCTAGGCATCTCGAAAACCCTGTACCTTGATTGTGGTTCTCTTCTTCTATGTGGTGGCGGGGGACGCCTGCGGGCGTTCTCCCTTGGCCCCTCCTTCATGCATAAAAAAATAAAACATGGACAGAAAAATATTTGGTAATGAATTCACAGGAAAACAGAATACATCTAGTAAAAAAACCAGTATAAGGCTGACTAGTAAACAGCAGCAGAGTAAATAATTGGCAAACAGACTAGAGAACAGGAACATAAAAACATTTAGGAATGAATGCACAGGGGAAAAAAAAAGAGTACAGTATTAAGCAGCTATTTTTAATTAATGCGCTAGAAAATATGATTTAGGAACATAAGTCAACATTGGGCACATGCAGCTTATAAATGTCAGTCATGCGACATCTGGCAAAAAAGACTACATTACCACACCATATCCGAAATATTAATACATTTACATTATATAATAATAATAATCTAGTCTTTGGTACTAAACTCTGTATGAAGCATTAAAAGACGACGATTCTTATGCCCAGCAAAATCATCGATAACATTATCCACTTCCAACTTTCTTTGTGAATTTCCATTCGTGCCAAACCTTCGAGACGCTCTTCACGCATTGTAGATCGAAGGTCCGTTTTGATCCTCCTGATTGCCGGGAACGACCGCTCCACACAGCAGCCCGTCATGGGAACTGTTGCTAACAAATGCAGCGGTTGCTTTACAGTTGGAGTTGGAAGATAAGAACATGCCTTGAATGCAGCAATGGCAGTGGCTGGTCCGTCATGTACAAGACTTCCTTTCCATCTTGTTTCCCATGATATTAATTCACTGCGAAGGGCAGTTGGGTTGGGAAGATCTTGCTCGTAGGCGCTGGGTGAAGAGACTACTGATTCATTATTTATTTTTTCTATCGATGATGCAATTATTTGTTGAAGTTGAAGAACAGGGTGGTTCTTAGGAAATCGTGCTGTCATTTCGGATAAAACGTAGGCAACAAAGGGATAGAACATTTTGATTTTGTATAATTATATATTATAATTATTTTGTATAATTTTGTTGATAATTACCAAAACACATTAAGTAACGTAGATCGTAAGGGGGGCACGTGCTCCCTTGTGCCCCCATGGCTGCGCTACTGGCCGGATCCGCTTTGGGTTTGTACTCGTTATCCTCGAAAATCTTCTTTTTGATCTTGCATACTGGTGCCTGAGATTTGAAGTCGGCAGTCTATCTGCCTTTGATTGTAGCCTTCTTTTATAAGTACTTCCACCTGGCCTCGCTCCTCTGGAAAAATTTCAGGTTTTCTTCCCATTTTAGCTGGTGTAAATTTGGGGTTCATTAGGTAATACACACGAGTTGAAGGTGTTTTTCATGATGAAAAAATCGTGCATGTTTATGCATGATCTAGTTCGAGAACTTGGATGAAGCGAGACTCATACGAAAGAGTAAATCGAATGGAAACAACTTCATGTATTTTTTCGTCCCTGAAAAAATATATATAAAAAACAAAAGTCTCACCTGATTCAGGAAACGAGTTGAGAAATAAATGCTAACAAGTTAAAAGTAGAGCTTATCAGTTATAAGGAGCTTTTCAGTTATAATCCATTCATGTTTTATTAGATTTATAACAAATTTCAGAAAAAAAATTCCTTAATAGCAGAATACTACTGGGCAAGGATGAAGGAACACAAGATGGCGTCCTCCACAAGTAATGTAAACAATGACAAAGGAGAAATTCATAATGTCAACTGAACTGGTGCACGAAAGAAAAATACCAATAAATGTGGAAAATGCGAGCTAACAGTTAAAGAGAATGATAAAGCATTAGAATGTGAAATATGTAACTGCTGGTTTCACATCAAGTGCGAGAATATTCCTGATCAGGTCTATAAGTTTATGATGGAAAAAGAGGCAGGACACCAGCTACATTGGAACTGTAGTCTTTGCAAAAGAGGGTGTGACGAAATATTTAAATACCTAAAGAAAATAGAAGTATAACAGTTGGATTTAGACACAAGACGGAGAGCTATTGGGGAGGAAATCTCAGCTTTACATGCGGCTTTAGGGGAGGAAATACTAGCAGTGAAAGAAACTATTAAGGAAGAAATGGAAAGTAAGAGAGAAATAGAAAAGAGATTGAATTCCCTGGAGGCTAGTTCCCCGCACTAGAAACTAAGGAAGACGAAGTAAATGTTGAGAAATTTAATCAAGGTGAACTAGTTACAAAAACCACCTTGGAAATTCAAGGAAGACTTGATAGGAAGAACAATGTTATATTCAATGCCAGGGAAATTCAGTCAAGTTTAAGATCTGAAGTTGTCAGGAATGATACAAATTTTCTTAAGAGTATTGGTGTAGAAATTGGCGAGAAAATCAAGGATTCAGATATTGTTAAAATTACGAGAATAGGTGAGAAAGGAAAGAAGAAGATAGTAAATGGCGAGGAGAAAATGTATCCAAGACCCATAGTTTTGACATTGAAAGAGGAGTCAAAGGAGAGATTGATGAAGAACATCTACAAGATACGCAGTAGCCAAAATGAAGCAATGAAAGCAGTTAGGGTGCAACACGATATGTCAAAAGATGAGAGAGAAAATGATAGAAAACTAAGAGAAGAGGCAAAGAAAAAGAACTCAGAAAACAAAAAAATCTGTATGTGGTTCGCGGATTCCCATGGGAGAGGAAGATTGTTACTCTGAGGTACGTGAGGAAGAGTCTGAATCAGGCGAGCCAAATCAGTCAGTAAACATAGGTGATGTAAATAGCTATGTACATAATATAAATACATTGGATGTTTTGTTTAGCAATGTTGATATTTTGACTGTTGATAAGCTACAAGAGTTAAAAGTTGTGATATTAGAAAAGAATCCAAATATTATATCGCTCGCGGTGGTAAATCCTAAACACTCAAAATACGAAAGATACTAATCTGAATTTAAAATAGAAGGATACGAAGTCGCTGAAAATAGAGCCAGCAGAGGCATGTTGATGTACATTAGAAATGGAGTGAAATATACACCAGAACTGTGGCTTTGAAGAATACATGTGTATTAGATTAAAAAGTACGTCAGATGAAGATATTATCATATGTAGTGTATATAGGAGCCCGTCATCGTCAGAGGAAATAATTCAAGGATGTTGCGTTTATTTGATATGATAAGTGAACAAAATATACAATATGAACTGAACATAGAAGATTTTAATTTACCACATATTAACTGGGATTATATAACTACTAATAAAGACATTGATGACATTCACTTTAAGTTCATAGAGAAAACAAGAGACTGTTATCTAACTCAGTTTGTCAAAACACTAACGCGATATAACGGATCAGATAAGGGAAGTTTATTAGACCTTGTCTTGAGTAATAACGAGAACTTTGTAATGCAAGTTGATACTTCCCCACCACTTGGCAAAAGCGATCATTGTAGCTTACATATCAAATGTGATGTGGGTGTAAAAAAGCAGAGCAAAGAAAAACAAGGCAATTATCTGAAAATGAGAGAATTAATGAGTGACGGATGGCAAGATTTTATTGACATAGACAATGTAGAAGACAAATGGAATTGGATGAAAAATAAGCTTCAGGATGCTATAGACCAATGTGTACCAAAGAGAAAGATGAACAAGAATAAGAAAGTGTTAAACGCTAAGTTACCAATGAATAGGAAACTATGGAGCAAAATAAAAAGGAAAAAAAGATTGAAAAGATTGTGGAACATGTTAACCCATTTGAAAAGAAATGCTGAGTCAAAAACAAAACAAAACAAAGAGGTAAAGGAAATGCAGGGAAGTCAGTAATAGGGTGAGATTGGAGACTAGGAAACTTGTGAGAAATAATGAAAAGAGAATAGTTAATAAAGTAAAAGATAACCCCCAAAAATTCTGAGGATACGTAAATAGATGAACTAAGTCTAAGTCAGCAATACTTAATCTTTATGTTGATGATGATATGAATAAAAAGACTGAGAATGACCAACAGAAAGCTGAAGCATTAGCAGACTTCTTTACATTAGTGTTTACGAGAGAGACAGAGGGAGATATGCCTGAAGTGGAGTTGAAGACAGACAGGAAACTTGAGTTCATAGATCTAAGTCAAGGAAAAAGCGGGAAGTTTTTGAAGAAATTGAAGAAAAATAAATCCCCGGGCCCAGACCAGTTACACCCGAGAATATTTAAAGAACTGTCACATGAACTTGCTGAACCTCTCTCTGATTTAGGCCTTATTTACCTAGTCTCTCTACGTTAAGAGGAGAAATGCCTGATGAATGGCGATATGCTAACATAGCAGCAATATTCAAGAAAGGAGATAGATGTTATCCGGAAAATTATCGCCCTGTCAGCCTGACCTGTATAGTGGTTAAACTGTTTAAGTCGTTGATAAGAGATGAAATCATGAAGCATATGAAGATAAATCGACTATTTAGCAAAAAGCAGTTCGGATTTATATCAGCGAGATCTACGGTACTACAGTTGATAAAAGTTTTGGATAATTGGACTGAATCTATAGATAAAGGATACAGCATTCATGTGGCATATTGTGACTTTATGAAGGCCTTCGACAAGGTCCCTCACAATAGATTGTTACACAAGTTAAAGATCTATGGCATGGGGGAATTAATTATTAAATGGCTCGAGGCGTTCTTGAAGAATAGGAAGCAGCGTGTGATAGTGGAAGGAGAGGCATCTGACTGGCGGGATGTTCTCTCGGGCATACCTCAAGGAAGCGTCATGGGCACAGTGCTCTTTGTGTTATATATAAATGATTTACCTGATGTGATAAAAATGATAGTGACATTTATCTGTATGCAGATGACACTAAAATATTTAGGAGGATTACATGTAAAGAAAATGCAAATAAATTACAGGGGGATATATATGAAATGAGAAGGTGGTCCGATAAATGGTTACTCACGTTTCACCTGGACAAGTGTAAGCATATGCAAATAGGAAAAGATAGGATGGACTTCGGAGAAAGAAGGTATAAAATGTTTCTCGAAAGGACTATTTGGACAAGAGTGATAGCGAGAAGGACCTAGGAGTTATCATAAACAGTAATTAAAGTTTTGAAAAACACATGGCAGAAACGATCAACAAAGCAAACAGGATAGTTGGATTCATAAGGAGGACATTCGAATACCTGGATAAAGATATGTTTAAGACGCTGTTTGTTTCACTGGTTAGACCTCACTTGGAATACGCAAATCAGATCTCGTGTCCATATCTCAAGACACATATAGAGTCCGTTGAAAATGTGTAACGGAGAACCTCTAAGTTGGTTCCGGGGTTGAGTCACCTGTCATATGGTCATATGGGGAGAGATTAAGGGAGCTAGAATTATCAACACCAGCATACAAACGTGTACAGGGAGACATGATCGAATGCTACAAGATATTAACTGGTAAATATGATGAGGAGGTAACGAATGACTTGTTCCAGATGAGAGACTACTCGAGAACTCGAAGACATCAGTTTAAGATATACAAGGAAAGAGCCTCACGAAATATCAGAAAAAATCGTTCACGCAGAGAGTTGTTAACATTTGGAACAGTATACCAGAGCATATCGTCAATGCACCAGAGATAATAGCGTTCGAGAAACTTCTGAATACGCACTGGAGTGCACACTGCACAGGACCTATTATACGACCACACGACAAAAATCCAGAGCTAAATCTACAAGCTGAGAAGCCTCTTCTAGAATCATTTCTACAATATTCTACGATGATATTCCATTTATGGAACCCCAGCGTTACACCAGATAGTTTGAATGAAATGCTGGTCATTAGCTCAAGTGTGGGAGGGTTAACACATAAAATGCTTCTGGCCGCGAAAGCGTTATGCGTTTCTTCGGTTATTTAAATATATGACAAATTGTGTTAACTTTTATCCTGTCATAGTGTATCACTGTAGTGGCTAGCAACCCACTTTCTACCTAACCAAACGACACCTAGGCAATACATCATTTGCACACTATATAAAACAGTTTTCCACGTTATCTTTCGTAACAATTCAGGATATTATGTTGTTATGTTTAGATGTTGGTTTGAGTTCAGCGGAATATTAACCTAAAATACATTAATTAAGCGTTTATCATAAATAAAAATATCTCCCTCTTTCTTTCCCCCATCACCCTACTTCCTTTCTTCCTTCTGAAGGTAATAACTTGAATAACACTAGGCAACAAATTTCAACTTTTTTTTTGTTACAGACACGTGAACTACTGATTCCTACTAAAGCGCTGATGCTGATTTCAGATCTGATATCAAAATTTCTCTATCACGTCCAGATTTTGTGTAACCGAAAACCCCTATTTTTCATTTTTTTTCTCACCCGCTTCTATTACGAAAGCCGTCTAAGCTACTTTTCCGTGCCACGTTTTATGTTAAGCATACTTAAATAATTAGTGAACGGGGATGTCTTTCCTCCTTTATTCTGGCTTAAGACAGACAGCGGAATTCCGCTGGCGGAGTTACCACCCTGCGCCCAACCATCCACCCAAAGCGCGTTAGTATTTTGTTGTTACTACTGAAAGGCAAATTCCTGTTCTTAAGTGAAACTTTGGTGTGTCCTCTTCCTTTGTCGCTTGTAGGATGACGAGCTCTCCTTCTGCAGGAACCAACAATAATCTCCCATCATATTTGGGTTGAAATTACCTTGGTATCTGTTTTCCATAACTGAGATCTGTTGGTGGAAGCGCTCACCATGCTCGTCACTTACAGCCCCAAGGTTGGCCGGGAAGAAGTCAAGATGAGAATGTAAAAAATGGATTTTCAAAGACATTCTGCATCCCATTATTTCATAAGATTTAAGCATGTTTTCTACGAGTTTACGGTGGTTTTCAGCTTTGTGGTTTCCAAGAAAATTTTTGACAACTTCAACGAAAGATGTCCATGCTCCTAGTTCATTCTCATTTAGGTTAGATGGAAACGATGAGTCGTGGATGACTGCGGATCTGTGGTCCAGTGAAAACTCCAGCTTCTAGCTTAGCATCTGTCAATATTCCTTTGAATTTATCCTTTAAATATTGGAAACCACTACCTTGATGATCCATACCCTTCACGAAATTTTTCATAAGGCCAAGTTTAATGTGAAGTGGTGGAAGATGTACTTTCTGAGGGTCAATAAGTGCTGGGTGTTTCACATTGTATTTACCAACAACATGTTCAGTTCTAGATGGCCAATCATGTTTTTTGTAGTGGTTCTTGTCATCTCTGCTGTTCCATAGACACAAAAAGCACATATGCTTTGTGTAGCCCAACTGTAACCCAAGAAGTAATGATACAACTTTAAGGTCGCCACAAATATTCCATGTGTGGTCCTTATATTTGATGAGTCTTAGCAGCAGTTTCATCGATTCATAAGTCTCATTAAGGCCAGTGGCATGTGCTACAGGTATTGAAGGTTTTTCATTGCCGTTGTGCAGTAATACAGCTTTAAGGCTAGCTTTACTAGAGTCAATGAACAGTCTCCATTCTTTTGGATCATAGCGACAGCCAATCCCTTGCATCAGACCACTGATATCATGGCAGAAACAAACGTTTTCTTCCTGTAAGTAAAATGATGAAAACTGCAAATGGCGATGGCGGAAATGGGAAACTTTGGTGTTTGGTTGGAGAAGATTAAATTCTTGAAGTCTTGAACCAAGCAACTCTGCCTTTTCTTTTGGTAATTCCAAATCGCGCACTAAGTCATTTAACTCCGCTTGACTTAACAAATGTGGGGAAATATTTGCATCTGGAACATATATGCCATCTTTCCCTGTTTCTATATCACTAGCAGAATCTTCAGATGAACTGCTGTCTGTTATCGTTGCTGGTGGAACTGGTGGTGGATTTGTTTCATCATGTGGTACTGGTTTCATTGCTGATTCGCAGTTTGGGTACGTGATCTTTGATTTGTTTTTCTTTGTGAAACCAGCAATCTTTGTCAAACAAAAATAAGAATCATTGAAGTGATTTTTCGGTTCACGCCAAACCATGGGGACTGAGAACGGCATAGCTTTTCTTTTACCATTCATCCAAGCTATTAACATTGCATTGCACTGTGCACAGCAAATATGTGGTGCCCAGTCCCTCTGTTGGTCTCCTAACTTACAGTCAAAATAACACTTGTAGGCAAGTTTAATCTTTGTTGTTATGTTTCTACGTTGTGGCTTAGGTGTATATTGTCCACAGACAAAGCAGAAGTTGTCTGGGTGATTTACACAAGCACGTCTATTTGATGCCATTTTGAATTACCATACAATATCTGAAAAAACGTAGAAAGTAATTATTACGATGTGCAAAATAAAAAGAAATACACACCATAGTACAAAACAAATGCTATAAAAACAACTCGGGATAAATTTTATTTATCAAAATTGTTCGAATTTGTATATAGTTGGCAAAAAAAATTGCTTTAACCTTGAAAAGCAAGTTTCATATTACCGGCATTAAGCCGATTAAAACCAAAATCTGGACGTGGTAGAAAATTTTACTAAAAGTGATTTGCATTTTACACAAAATCTAGACGTGATAGAAAAAATCTAATTATAGATTTGAAATCAGCATACCGAAATTAGCTAGGAGCACCTATTTGGTCTTCTGTAACAAAATCTTTGTTGCCTAGTGTAATCAACAATTTTTGTATTCCATAGGCTCATACTTCGTTTTTGAATACATGGCTGAAATGGACGCTAAAGACGCTGAGATATAAATTAGAACAACCAAATAATTTAAAACAGGAAACAAACTGTTTAAAACAACACATTAATACCCAGAATGAAAAAGTATCTACTCTACACTAGAAAAATATGTTGAAGACCAGGACAAAGACAAGAGACCCATAAAATTTTTTTCTTCCTTGCGGGAATCGGTGTTCCAAAGAAAGCCAAACCGAAGATGCAAATGTAATAGTCATAGAAACAATAAGGAATCAACTTTACTTGAACATTCCGCAAAATGTCATTATTCGGGCGCATCGTGTGGGAAGAATCAACAATGATGGTGATAAAAGGTTTATTAAATTTAAGCTTTGTGACCCTCACTAGAAGTCTGAGATTAAAAGTGCCCTTATAAAAATTAAACTTAACCTATTCATAAACGAATCGCTATGTGATTGCAGAAAAGGAATTTATGACAAAGTGCTAAAGTTTTAGAATGAAAAACTTTTAAAGATTTGTTACGTGAGAGAAGGGAAGATCCTGATACTCAAAAATGCAGTAGGAAAGTCATTATCTGCACCAAGTCTCAGTACAAGTACAATAATTTCCGACAACTCTTACAAATAGCCACATGAGACTTCCGAGTAACTCAAGGAATAAACCTTTTTAAATATTATGATTTTGTAGCACTGTAACTCTACTTGATGAGTTGACAGGAACTGTTCCAGCATAAATTCACATGTGTTATATTGATAGAAACCTGGTTAACAACTAGTCTGAAAAATGCGTCCTGCAAAAAGGCAAATCTTTTTTGTGTGTATAATAATAAACCATAAAAAGATCTGTACAAGGCTTCTGTTCTTTTTAAGGTTTATTATTATTATGCACACAAAAAATATTTGCTTTTTTGCAAGACGCGTTTTTTTGACTAGTCCATAGTGTTCTGTAGACAACACCTTTTTGTTTTAAGCACAAATTCTGCACAAAAATTAGCGTTCATCCGACCTTTTGAACAGAAGTTTTTAAGCCAGTGAAAACTTAACATTTACTTTACGCTCACGAACCACTTACATTTTGAGTGCAGCTTCACAAATTTGGTCTCGCCGGCTTTGGATATGAAGCTCAGTCTGAGTAAATATCTAACAAATTTGTTCACTACAAAAACGTTTACTTCTTGTGGCGAAAATGTTGTTCAAGTGAGTAAGGTGTTTGTTCGCGTGACGCTGGGTGGAATTTATTTGTCGAGAGTTCTAAGCTCCGCCCAACTGAGACATTTTACAATTTGTGTTATTTGTGGTATAACATCTATGCGAAAGCAATGATAATAGAAGCACTCTCAGATCTGGAAGGGGGAATCAGAGTGGGAGGTAAATTGGTCAAATCTGTAAGGTTTGCAGATGACAAGGCATTTGTTTGTAGTACTGAGGAAGGACTGCAAAGAATGGTCAATAGCTTGACAACAACGGCGGAAGAATTCGGAATGAGAATTAATGAGAACAAAGGTAATGTAAATTGCAAGAAGGAAAGGAATACAAATGAACCTAACGATAGGAAATCGGACCTTAGAAGAAGCTGAGCAGTTTAAATATCTGGGAAGTTTATTAACCGACAATGGAGATTGCAATGAGGAAGTAAGATCTAGAATTGGTATGGGTAAGGTAGCTTTTGAGAGACAGAAAACACTACTTACAGGTAAACTCAACTTGAAGCTGAAGAAAAGGTTAGTAAAAAACTTGATATGGAGTGTGGTACTGTATGGAGCAGAAACATGGACACTGAAAACAACTGAAAAGAAATTCCTGGAAAGTTTTGAAATGTGGATTTGAAGAAGAATGCTAAAGATAAGCTAGAGGGAACATCAAAGTAATGAGAAAGTATTGCAACAGGTGAGGGAGGAAAGAAGACTCATTTAGGTGATATGAGAAAGACAGAAGAAATGGATCGGACATGTGTTGAGGGGAGAAGGATTGTTGAAGGAGGTGATAGAGGGTAGATATGAAGAGAGAAGGCCGAGAAGAAGGAAAAGGAAAGCAATGCTGGATGATTTGAAGGCAGGCAGGAGCCACCATGAGATGAAAAGGATAGCTCAGGATAGAACACTTTGGCGGGACACGTGAGCTGGACCGGCCTGATAGGCAGAACACGTTGGATGGATGGATGGATGGATGGATTTGGTATAAATAATTCTCTGCATCTAGTTAGACCACGCTTGTACAAAATATTATACTCTTGTAAAATCGAGTAAAAGTAAGTCAGTCCATAAATTCTGAGCTGCTCAGAGTTTATGGACTGACTTGCTTTTATATAGTTATGTCTATATGTGTAGACAGTGGCGGCAGAATGTCAGCGCGCAAGGGGGTAGGCCAAGTAGGAGTAATTACCATACTACTAGACTACATTCACTAGATTAGGTGAACATGCTAAAGGGTTACAGTTACGAACTTACAATTTACAAAATATGTAAATATTACTTACTTTTTACTTTGAAAAACTTATTTTTCAAAGTTTAAGATGTTAAAATATCTTTGTTGGCAAGGGGGACCAGGTCCCCCCTCTGTCAATTTAAGAGCGGGCCCAGGGCCCCCCTCTCCGTTCCACCGCTTATGTATCTAGGCCTAGAAATAATAACAGAGGCGGTTGAGCAAGTATTTTTATAGATACTAATTATAAAAGTAAATAATAAATTTTAATAATAATGCTATTTTTTTTCTACCTTCTCATCATTGCAAGTGGCTTTAAGTTAACCATTACAAGGTTTCGTAATACCACTGAAAACCACTTCATGAGGCCAAATCTGGGTGCCGTCTTCCCTTGACTGTATGTCAGGTATGCATTTATTACAGATCGCGTTCGGAACTTTCGCCGCAGGACTTTTCGCCGCAGGACTTTTCGCCGCAAGGAATTTTCGCCGCAAGGAATTTTCGCCGCCGCAAAAGAATTTTAAAAAAATAAAAATAAGTTGACGATTGGTTAGGTTAAGTCGTAATATTTTCGTTAGTTTTAACGTTTTATTTGATGGATTCATTTAAAAAATGTCTCCTAAAGATCCTAGCGTAGTTTACGTTCTATTATGTACTTTTGCAACATATCCATATTCTTTTGCCTCCATTTTCTAATATTTCTTGATGAAGTTGCAATTGATGACATTAGATAACAACCTGCATCATCTAGGCTTGCAGAAGCATCGGCAATTAGTGATCTTGCAGATAATTGGGAGTTAGTAGCAGTCGTTTTCATACTTGCTATTGTGGCGTACACTTTAGGCTTTGATGGGTTTGCAGAATGACTATGCTCACCAAATGTTTTGCAAATTACTATTTTAGCGTCACTTTCTAAAATTGTATGCACTCTTGCCTTGCAGTTTTCTATTTCACACTTCCAGTACGATTTTATAAAACTTTGACAGTATCTGTTATTGCATGTGCAGTATCACTTTAAACCATCAAAAATGGTTTTTAAAAACCTAAGGGTTCAAAACCTTTGAAGTACATGAAGTCACTTATTTAAGAGAATGAATAAATGAAAATTTCCAAGTCATCCAAACCCGACGTATTAGAGAGTTCATAAAATTTGGTAGGCTTATATTTATATATCTATACAAATTATATATTTTGCGGCGAAAATTCTTTGCGGCGAAAATTCCTACGGCGAAAATTCCTGCGGCGAAAAGTCCGGCGGCCAAAAGTCCTGCGGCGAAAATACCTAGATTGATTACAGATCATCTGTAAGTAAATATACATTGTTAATTGATCATTTACAAATAAAAGTTTTGACGGTTAATATTCGTTTTAACTTCCCTTTCGTTTTCAATAGAAAGAGTTAATTTTCTGCTATTTTCGCTTTTGATATGCGTTCAACTACCTTTCTACATTCTTAGAAAATCATGTTTTTGGAGGAAATGACGAAAATAAAATTTTATGAAATTTTTTTTAAAAAGTGTTAAGATTCGGTAGAGTACATCGACCAAACTCCATTATTCGCTCATCAAACCATCTCGTCCCATGTGTATGTAGTCATGTTATTATCATTAGCCAATCAGCGGCTGCCCTATTGTCACGTGACACCCACCTCCGCGCATGTCCGGCGCTGAAATTTGAATTCAAAAGTTGCTTCAGAATGGCTGTGTGTAGTGCGTGCTCGAAGTCCAAGTGGGACTTTATTAAACGAGTTTTGAGGGACGATAGCGCTGCTGTCGCTATATTTCGAGCTCACGGCATGCTCAAGACCTCTCTTACGTGTCCTCAGCGTGGTAATGGACTTAATTACCATGAAGCCTCCCATAACACTGGGGAACAAATTTTAACTTTTTTTTTGTTTCTTGGACGTGAATAGGTCGGTATTATAGGAGTTTTTCCGCTGATTCCGAATATAGCCGTAGAATTTCTCTACCACCCAAGGTTACTGAGAAATTTGTATTTTAATATTTATTCAAAAAGTGTATAGAAGTTAGTAAAAATACTTCATAAAAATTATATTAGTGGCAGATTGGCATTTAAAATATTCTTCTTAAAACTTCTTTGTCACTGATTTTCTCTTGTAGTTTTCATTAGGAGCTTCTCGCGTCAATGTCCAGCAGTAATCAGCTAACATTGCCGGATCCCACCTCCCTTGGTAGCGTTTCTCCATAGTAGCTATATCTTGGTGGAACCTTTCTCCATGCTCTTCGCTTACGTCGCCGAGGTTTTCAGGGAAGAAATCTAAATGGGAGTGCAAGAAATGGATTTTTAGTGACATATTACATCCCAATAACCTATATGCTTCAATCATGTCCTGCACTATTTTTTCATAGTTAGAGGCTTTGATGTTCCCTAGAAAATTTGTGACAACATTCTTCATGGCCTCCCATGCCACTTTTTCTTTTCCTCTCAAGGCATCATCAAACTTTTGATCTTTCATGAGCTCTCTGATTTGGGGACCAACAAAGATCCCTTCTTTTATCTTTGCATCGCTAAGTCGTGAAAACTTTTTCTTCAAATATTTGAATGCCTCATCTTCCTTGTTCATTGCTTTGACAAATTTTTCATGATGCCAAGTTTGATGTGAAGTGGCGGTAAGTATATTTTCTTGGGGTCAACTAAGGGTTCATGAGACACATTCTTCAGTCTTGGGATACATTTTTGACGAAGTGGCCAATCCTTTACAAAATAATGCGAATCTCTGGCTCTGCTGTCCCATTCACAAAGGAAGCAGCAGAACTTCGTATAACCGAGCTGCATTCCCAGAAGAAGCGCGACGACTTTTAAATCCCCACATTTTATGACCAACGAAACTGGTCATAATTAATCTGCTGAGGGATGAGTTTAATATTTTCGTAAGATTCCTTCATGTGGACAGCGTGCCCTACAGGAATGGAAGGGTATTTATTTCCATTGTGAAGTAGTACAACTTGAGGCTTAGCTTCGAAGAGTCAATAAATAAACGCCAATCTTCAGATTTGTGCTCATGACCGAGAGCTAACAGCAGTCCATTTACATTATTACAGTAGCATAAACCACCTGACGAGGAGAAATACTGCATCAGATTTTTGGCGAGTGCGGAACGCCGATATGCTTGTATCTTTTGCCAGCAAATTCCATTCACTTAACCTGGAGCCCAATAATTCCGCTTTCTTTTCGGAAGGTCCAAATCTCTCACGAGATCATTCAGCATAACCTGCGTTATCATACGTGGTTTATTTGATTCAGGTTGCTGAAAGTCTGTATCTTTAGTATCATCAATTTCCATTGGCTCAACTTCAGACTCTTCATCCAGTGTCCATGACTTTGGGGGAGTTGGAATTGGTTTATCATCGTCATGTAGTACTGGTCTCATGGCAGATACAAGATTTGGGTATTGAATTTTATGTTTATTTTTGGCAGAGAATCCTGAAACGTTAGTCATACAAAAATAGCAATCCGTTAGGTGATCCTTGGGCTCTCTCCAAATCATTGGTATGGCAAATGGCATAGATTTGCGGGTACCTTTAATCCAACCCCTAAGAGTGACGGCACAGGAAATGCATGAGATATGAGGTGCCCAGGATTTGTCTTGGTCGCCTACCTTACATCCCAAATAAAGTTCTTACGCCTTCTTCACGAGTGGGGTCATCGTCTTCCTCTGTGCCATTATGGTCAGTTCTCCACATACGTAGCAAAATGTATCTCTGGGATTAATACAGTTTCGATTCATGCTGGCGGAAAATTATTGAAATCACGGAAAACTTTTTGGAATGAAAAACCAATTTTTTCTACTATGAAAAATTTTAAAATTTGAGCAAAACTTGAAAAAATTTCTTTCTTTTTATTAAAAATCTGTTTGTTTAAATAGCTATATTTTTTTAATGCAAAAAATACTATTAAATATAGTTAACCTGGAAAAAAAAGAGAGTAAAATTAAATTAGTACACTTAATTTTAACTAATATTTTGGGAAAACTCTGAGTAAATGGAAATATTATTTTCTCGAAAACTATGGGTGATAGAAAAGTTCTGAAAACCATATTTGGAATCAGCATCAAAAGTTCTATAAGAAACACCAAATAGTTTTCAAGAAACAAAAATGTTGTTCCCTAGTGTAATTAATGTAAGTGCAGTGATAATATTCCCAACTACTTACCTTTCCAGGTCCCGAATTCATTTTGGGGTACCCATGCCCGGTTAGGTTAAATGAATGCCAGGTTAGGTCAACTGTACCCGGTTAGGTCAACTGTATGCCCGATTAGGTCAACCGTATGCCCTTGACAATTGGTTAGGTTAAGTTGTGTTATTTTCGTTAGTTAGTTTTAACCCTTTCATGCTGTATGGGCGCAAATGAGACCATCAAATTTTATGAGATTTTAGTCATTCTGGAGATATAACACAAGTGGTTTTTTGTGGCATGAAAAGTAAACGAAAATCAGGTATGAAAGGGTTAACTGTACACGCTTGACGATTGGTTAAGTTAGGTTAGGTTACTTTTGCCATGAATATTAGGTTAGGTTAGGTCCCCTCCTTTCCCCCCTCACCCAAAACTCCCGATTCCCCACGGATTTCCCTATAATTGTTGACATGAAAACATATTTTCCTGGTGTGTTTTCTTCAAATTTGACCTTCATTTTCCGGTATAAATGTAATTTTTGGAAGATATGTCAGATCGTCATTTCCTCAAAAATGGGGATTTTCCCGAGGAAATGAAAGTCAGATTTGAACAAAACACATCAAAATACACCAGAAAATTTTGTTTTCGTGTCAAAAATGAGGGGGCAGTTAAAACGAATCTTTACCATTTTGACTAGTCGGGGAACAACTGAAAGTAACTGACATAGAAACAAAATTTCAAACATTCTCGAACACATTAATGCATTGATTCCCAATCTATAGTGTGCGTACCACCGATAATACGCGAAGCTCTTTTAAGTGGTACGTAAGAGACATATAAATAATGTTCTCAAAAGAAATTAGTTGTAGATAAATATAACCCGCAACCTTTCCGACTGCGGGTTTGCATGCTATCCAATCTGTAGTCCAAGTAGATTTCAGAAATTATTTACCAATAACATGCAAGGCCAAAATCAAGGTTGTAATTCAGTACAAATATCGGAGAATATCATCAGATTAAATATAAATTTTTAGACAAGAGTTAAGATTCAAGATTGAACACCATAGTCCCCCCTCTATTCTTTTGGTTATGTGGTACCACCTTCCTTCCTTGATGTTTGTATTTAGAAAAACATGGTGGCAAAAAATGGTACGTCGATCTAAAAAAGTTGGGAACCCCTCTGCTAATGGACTAAAAATTTCCTATGAAATAAGAAATTGTGTAAAAAATGATTATAACAACCAGTGGATCACTCCAGCCCTCATTGTAAGCATGAAACGTAAACATTCTTTCTATATATTATGGAAGAATATTATCAATGAGCAAACTCGTAAAAGTTATTCAAACAGACTTAATTCACTCATAAAAACCGCAAAATCAACGAACAATTGCCTAATCCAAAAGGAGTGTGGAATACTTTCAAGGTTTTAATTAAAGCATAAAAGAAACCTTAATCTCGCTATCACAGCCCAGAACTCCCCACAGTGATTCCAAAGATATAACTAATCAATTAAACAATTTCGTTTCAAAGATAGGAAGCAATACGCCAGCAGCCATTCCAAATTCAAATTGTCACTACCAGCAATACATGCCACAACACCAGATACTTTCTTCTTTGAATAAATTCTGCCAAATGAAACCTCACTGAAAATCTTAAAATTAAAATCGCAGCTATCAGTTCAGTTCCATTAAAAATATCTATAATAATAATTAATAATAGGCAGTTGTGGGGAACTTAAACCCGTCATTTTTTGCCGAGTCCCGCCAACTAAAATTTAACCCTTTAAGGACGAAAGGTACAAATTGCTAACGTTTCAAATACCCGCATTTATAACTTAACCCTACAAAAAATTCAGGACTTAAAGGGTTAAAGGTGCGTGAACTACATACAAAAATGCACTTGGCTTTCCGAATATGTTTTATTGTTAAATCATGAAGCAACTCTTTTAGTTTCATGTGAAAAACTCTTGCAACAATATCTGTCTTCAATGCTTCCCGTAATTTCAGTTCATCTTGGATTGCGAGTAAATGCAATAAATAGATCCGGCTTCCCAAATTTTTTTTTACAATTGCCATGGCGTCTTGATAATTCTGCTGCATTGCTCTCGGGCTGCCTTGATAAAAATACTAATTTGACTGTAGATGTCTTGTATTTATATTCCTAAGCCTTTTTTTACACATGGACAGCTTCACGTAGATTTTTTAGAGTGGGAAGTTTTGATTCTTTTAAAGTCTTTGGTGAAAGAATAAAATAATTAGAAACCCTGTATTTAGAGAAGTAATGTTGTAATAAAGATACTAATTTGACCGCAAATATTAGATGATACTGTACTGTATTGCAACTCCTCTCACAAGACTTATGAATGAGCCAATAGTATAAGGTATATTCCTTGGTTACCTGAAGGTAGCCAGGGTTTGTCCAATATACAAATCAGACAGTCCTGATTCTTCATCCAATTTACCGACTAATCGCCATATTACCAACCAACCATATATGAAAAAAAAATTGTATACAGTTGACTAATCAAATTCTTCGCCAAACACATCCTAGCAAGAGCTTGGATTTAGGAAAGGTCACACCGCAGGAGGCACTATCAATATGCTGTCAGAAAATAGTGTATCTTTAAAAACCCTAGTTATGGAAAAAACACAATCTTAGTTTTCTTGACCTCTCGAAAGCCTTTGTACGCTCACAATGATATCTTACTCGATAAGGCACATGGCATAAGGGGGAATATGCTAAATTGGTTTAAATCATAACTCTCTAAATGGGGATCCACTTATTTTTCTTAATTCATGTAAATTATTTATATCGGCAACAACATTAAACGATACGACACTCGCTTCTACACACCACGATATAAACTCCCAAATGAATAAAATGAAAAGGCAATTAGAAAATCCCTATAAATGAATGTGTGCAAACAAGCTTTCACTGAATTTGGCAATATCATCATGTATGATTGTAACTCAGAAAACTAATCACGCACAGTAAGTACATTAATAAGTGGAAACACTTCTCTTGCAAAAGCAAATTATGTTAAAGTGCTTGGCATCAAGTTAAATAACAAATTAAATTTCAAAAACCACTTACAAATATCAAATCGAAAATATTTAGATTTTTCTACTGTACATCATGGGGGTACTACATGGGGGTAGTACAAAGAATTATACAATATAAGATATCCACTAGAAGTAATCCATAAAAAACGTTTACGAACTCTCTGAAACAATGATAACAGACAATCTCATACCTCTCCATTGTCCAGAGACTTGAATATTCTAAAACTAAATAACTTATATAAACTAACTATCGGTATAAAAATTTACAAAGCTGCTAATAAGAGAAACTATACTTCGCCCATTCACAAGGCACTTACCAGGTATCAGACCAATCATAATCATAATCATAATACAAGACTTCCCATTGATTTCATACAAAATCGAGTTATTCAATGCAAATTGCAGGAAATGATATCTTACAAAGGAGAAGACATATGAAGCTCCTCACCTCTAAATGTAAGACTGGTACTGTTAATTTTTTGAAAACATTAAAGCAATACTTTACTTTATTGATTCCTGTTAATAAATGTACTGTATCGTAGTTGTGTATATATATATATATATATATATATTTTTTTTTTTGTTTCAAAGTATGACCGCTCATGGCCACCAAAAGAAAGGTGGATAGCAGAGCGAACACAGGACGAAGACTATGGAACAGCTAACGGAAATGAACAATAGACAGGAAGGAGGAGGGGGGCAGAAAGATCATAGCGGAGTCACAGCCGGTAAAGAAGTCGGGAGCGAAAGAGGAAGGAGAACAACCCAGTTACCAAAAAGTAGGGACCTTCAGATAGAATAGTGCCAAGCCTATCACAAGGCCCGACGCTCTCCAAAAAGGGAAAATACTCTGCGCGCAGCGCAGAGTAAAGCGGACACTCCACCAGGAGGTGGGCAACTGTAAGTGAGACGTTACAATTGGGACATCGTGGCACCCGATCCCCGGCCATCAAATAGCCATGGGTCAGGTGGGTGTGGCCAATACGGAGGCGGGCCAGAGCCACCTCTTTATGGCGCGACCGATGGAAGGAAGAGGCCCAACATCCCAATTTGGGTTTAATCTTGCAGAGTTTGTTATTTGTAGCGCCATCCCAGCGACTCTGCCACCGGGAGCGCAAAAACCTACGGAAGCCAGGGATATAATCGGAAAAGGGGAGGGACATGGGTGAAACCTGTAGTCGGTACGCGGAACGGGCAGCTCGATCGGCAGCCTCATTTCCAGCCACGTTAACATGTGCAGGGACCCAGCAAAATACCACCTCCTTGCCACCAAAAGCGACAAGGATATGGCACAGTAGCTGGATTCGTCGGACCAGTGGGTGGACAGGGTCAAAACACTCCAGGCCATCCAGGGCACTGCGGGAATCCGAATAGATGACAAACGACCCGCCCGGATGCTCCCGCACCACCTCCAGAGCGCTCAGAATGGCATAGAGCTCAGCCGTGAAAACGGAAGCCTCATCAGGGAGACGGGTACATCGGGGAGCAAGGGCAGACGACTGGGGAACAGCCGCAGCCCCAACGCCCCCCGATGACCTCGAGCCATCTGTGAAGACCGCAACACATGCAGAGTGACACGCTGCATGCTGAAGGAACAGAGACCGAAGCAAGGCAGGGTTAGAATCGGCCCTGCGAACGGGGCGCAACGCCCTACAGCACGCAACAGGGGTGCTCTCCCAAGGTGCAACCCTGAAAGAGACCGGTATAACGGATGGAGGAGGAGTGCCCATACCATCGAGGAGGGAGGTCACCGTGTCGGTGAAATACCAACCCCCATCCCGGCAGAACGCCCTCTCAACCACCTGGAACAGAGGAGAGTTCGGAAGACGGAGAATCCGGAGATAGTGCTTGGCAATGAGGAACGACCTCCGATCCTCCAAGGGAGGGATGTCGCACTCAACCTGCAGGCTATCAACCGGAGAGGAGCGGAAGGCGCCAGATGACATGCGCAGTACTCTAGAGAGGACAGGATCCAGTATCCGAAGGGCCGTACGGGAGGCGGAGCCGTACACCACACTCCCATAGTCTAATTTGGACTGCACCAAGGACACGTACAAACGGAGGAGTATCCGTCTATCCGCGCCCCATGTAGTATACGACAGATGTCCCAGCAAATCCAGGGTACGTCTTGCAGACTGGCACAGCCGGCGAAGGTGGGGAACCCAGCTCAAACGGCTGTCGAAAACCATACCCAGGAAACGTACTGATTGAACGAGGGCCAGAGGCTGACCCCCGAGTGTAAAATTAAAGGCCGGGACGGCGCCGGATCCCCGTCTCCTCGACGGAAGGAAGGCCACACACGAAGTCTTCGGGGAAGACAGCGTAAGGCCCCCTGACGACGCCCAGCGTTCAGCCCGATTGACCGCGAGTTGGACTTGCCTCTCCACGAGGGGGGGACTCGTCCCCGCGGCATAGACAGCCAGATCGTCGGCATAGATGGAACAGCGCACCGAGGGCGGAAGGGCTCCCGGTAGCGCAGACATGACCAGATTGAAGCAGGAGACGCTCAAGACACACCCCTGGGGCACCCCATCCTCCTGAACATACAGGTCAGATAGGGCCGCCCCATTACGGACGCGGAAAGTGCGACGGCAGAGGAAGCTACGAAGAAATGTGGGCAAAAAGCCCACAAAACCAAGAGACTTCAAACGGTCCATGACAACTCCCCGACGGGTCGTGTCATAGGCCTTTTGGACGTCGAAAAAGACGGCCAGAACAAGATTCCGGCCGGAAAAGGCCTCCCGTACATCATGACCAAGGAGGAGAAGGGGGTCCAGAGTACCCCGAAATCGACGAAAGCCATACTGGGTCGGGGGTATAACCCAAGCGACTCCAGTGTAAAGGAAAGTCGGACGGCCACCATCTTTTCAAGGAGCTTGCATAAGCAGCTCGTCAAGGCAATAGGCCGATAGCCCGCCACCTCCGCCGGATTCTTCCCCGGCTTAGATATCGGGACCACAATCGCCTCCCTCCAACGGGAAGGGAACGACCCCTCAACCCACACCCGGTTGAAAATATCCAGCAAGAAGTGTAGGGCCATCGGGTGCAGATTCCAAATAAAGTCATACGGGATGTCATCAGGGCCAGGGGCGGAAGAACGACGGGTTGCCAAGGCAGCCCGAAGTTCCCGCATCGTAAAGAGACGGTTATAGGGCTCGTTCCGAGGCGGCGGGAACGTAACATCCGACAAAGGACGATCCGCAGCTGAAGGCAAACGGGAAACCGCAGCAAAAGCACCGGCCAGCCGATTTGCCACAGCAGCAGGATCCGAAAGGAAGCCGTCCCCGTCCCGAAGGACAGGGCGACTAGCAGGGACCGGCTTCCCCTCGATACTACGTACCTTCCGCCACACAGCAGCAGAAGGGGTAGACGAGGAAATGCCGGACACAAAAGTACGCCAAGAGGCCCGACGGGCCAACTTGAGAGTCCGGCGGGCGAAAGCCTTCGCCCGCCGCATCTCAATCAAGTGGTCCGCGCGCCAGGTGCGGTGGAAGCGGCGAGTTGCCCTCTTCCTCTCACACACCGCCTGGTGACATGCTGGAGTCCACCACGGGACGCTACGCGTCCGCGGGTTACCGGAAGATCGAGGAATACAGTCCTCCGCGACGCCCATCACCACCCGCTCGAAGAACTCCAAGCTCTCATCCACAGAGCCAAAGCTCAACACCGAACGGGCAATGACGGAACGAGCTCTGAAGATGGCCAGTCAGCCCGCGCAAGGCACCACCTCGGTCGAGACGAGACACCCGGCTGCGGTCCGACCGGCTCAAGACAGACTGGGTAATGATCACTGCCATAAGAGTCCCCCAACACCTTCCACGAAAAATCGAGTAAGGCATCGAGGGACACCAAGGAGAGATCAATACAGGTAGATGAACCCGTGGGTTCGTGGAAGTAGGTAGGTTCACCGGAATTGAGGCACGCGAAGGAAAGTTCCTCCATTAAGGAGAGCAACATACCAGCAACATTAGTCGACCGGACATCTCCCCAAGCCGGGTCGCGACTGTTAAAGTCCCCGAGGAGGAGAAACGGTCGAGGCAGTTGCAACACCAACTCGCGAACCGCGTCGCGAGAAGGAGGGTCATGAGGAGGAATATAAATCGAGCAGGCAGTGTACTGGCGATCTAAAAAGAGCCGCACAGCCACAGCCTGCAAGGAAGTACGAAGAGGCACACCTCGCGAGGTAATGAATGATGCACATAAATCGCCGCACCCCGCGGCGTGTGTGCTCATCCGGGGTGCAAGGGAAACCAACATAGCCAGAGAGACGAGGGAGCCCCGCGCAGCCAGGATAGTCTCCTGGAGACAAACACAGGAAGGCCGCTCGCTCTCCAGCAGGGAGGCAAGGTTCTCCCAGTTAGCTAAAAGCCCCCTACAGTTCCAATGCAAAATGGAACTGGGGAAGTGGCATTATAAGAAGCAGAGAAAACAGAGAAATAGCCACGGACCAAGCTGAGCAGCAAACTCAACGGTCCGTAACCAGGGACGGAATCGGCTTCCCCGACTCACCCCGAACGGGGGGGGTAGGGGCCACCGACCCCGCAGCTGCTTCACCCGTAGTAGAACGAGAGGTGGAAAGTGGAACAGGGAGTTCAGAGGGGGGCTCCCCTGAGGGGGGAGAGACGACGAGACGGGCCCAGCCGAAACCCCCGACTCCCCACCAGAGGGGGCCGGGGAGAACCAGATGTTCGAGGGCTCGTCACACCAGACAAGTGCTGACGGGGGGGGGGGAAAGGTCCACCACAGGTGGAGAGGTAGATCCAGGAGAGAGACCCGACCACTCTCAGCAGGAGCCGAAGGAGAGAGACTCCATGAAGAAGGGCCAGGCTCCTCTCGACCGGGTCCACCATGGGAACCGAGTCAGTAATCGAGGGTGTCATGGGGCGGTGTACCTCAACCGACACCCGGACACTAGTTGGGGCACCGGGAGGTGACGCCTCACCAGCCCTCCGTATAGGGGGGGAGTCCCGAGCGGATCAGGAGCGGCGCGCCGCTTCCCCTCCGGTGAAGAAGGGGAAGCAGGGCGAGCAGCGTCATGATCGGGTCTGGAGGACTCCGACTCCGACCACGGCGACGCTTCCTCCTCCCCTTCGGGGCATCACCTTCCCCACCCGAGAGAGTAGGCAAGGATCCAGACCCCAAGGCCGGAGAGGGAGAAGGGGCACTTGTAGGCAGGGAATCAGATGGGATGTCTGAAAGTGAGGCAGAGGGACAAGAAGGTCCCGCGGCGCCAGGGGACCACCAACCCCCGGAACTTCCAGGGGGGCACCACTCCGGTAGGCGCCGGGGTAGCACGGGAGGGGCCCGAGGACCCGCCAGGGCCAAGAGCCGCAGCATAGGACAACCCCCGCCGCGGCTCCCGGTCACGGACCCTATCGCGCGCCTCCCGCGCACTAAGGAATTCGGTAGTCCTTAAGGACCGCACCTCGAATTCAAACTTGAAAACGGGGCAGTCCCGAGAGGAGGAAGGGTGGGCCCCCGAGCAGTTCGAGCACCGCGGGGGCTTCGTGCACGGGGTAGGGTGCGCAGGCCCACCGCAGCGGACACATAGCTTACCCTCACGGCGGCACGCAGAGCTAACATGGCCGAACCGGTTGCAGCCAAAGCAGCGAACCGGGTCAGGCACATACGGTCGCACCGAAAACTCACACGACCGGCGATCACCCACGCCCCAGAACACCTGGGCCGGAGGCACAAGGGAGTCAAAGGTCAGGAGCAGACGAGCGGACGGGGTAAGAGCACCATCCCGGCGCGACGAAAAGCGGAAGACCTTCGTTACCCCCTGGGGGGCAAGATCCTCCTGCAACTCGCCAACCGGGATTGACAGCAGACGGGAAGCGAAAATGGTGCCCTGACAGCTATTCAATTGCGGATGGGGAGTCACAGAAACTCTGCAACCCAAAACATCCTGCAACTGTAGAAGGGACTCAGTCACCCCCGAAGAACGGGACTTCAAAAGAAGAGACCCATCCTTCAGAGGGCGGATATCATAACGACAGGGAACCCCCACCGTCTTAAGACGCTGAAACACCCGTTCCGAGTTGCCCGGAAGGGAGCCAGCGGAAGGGCGGAGAACAAGGAACCTGTCCACCGGACAGAAATTGACAGCAGGGACAGGTCCATGTGTAACGGTAACCGAGAGTGGGCGAGAGAACGAGGGCCGCGAAGACCCCGCCCTACGGCCACCACGAGTCCGGCCACGAGAGCCAGACGCCGCAGAGGACGAGAGGGGGCCATACGGCTTTAAGGTCAATCCAGCGGAGGCAGAGGCCGCTGAACGACCAGAAGTAGAAGTCTTATCCAAATCCAAGGGCGGGCCAGAGTCGTCAACAGGAGGGGATTGAAGTTTTGAAATTGAACCCATAAACAATAGCTTTACAAAAAAGACAGCCTCGGACCCAAGGCAATGCACCATCCGCCGCTGCATCCTTCAAGGCGCAGGCCCAACGTCCCGGGTAGCCCGCCCCCCAACCTGACTGTCGTTTTAAAAACAGCAGATTGGCTCTACGGAGATTTGTCCGTTAAGGGCCTAGCAAAGACCCAATCCAGACGCAGCAGCGGTCCGGGCGCCCGTACCGTCCCCAGAGCACGGCTCAGCCACGGAGCGATGCCCCCGGCGGGTGCACCGATGACCCCAAGACTGCAAAATACAAACAGAGGGGGGGGGATACTACAATTGACAGAGGCCAAGACCGAGTCAAGACAAAAGAAATTCCGGGAGAGACGGAAAAAAAAGGGGAGCAAAAAGAAAAGGAAGGAAAAAAAAAAACGCAACTAGGTAACTCTTCGCCCACACCCCGCGAGGAGTTGAGGAAACCCCAACAACCCACGAGGTGTACGAGCCCCCTCGGCCCGGCAAGCCGGAGTACCTAATCGAGGGGGATATATATATATATATATATATATATATATATATACCACGTAACAGTTCCGCGCGTTGGTCTTTCTTCACACAAAGGTCAGGCTGGTGACCCCACCTCTAGGCCTGGCCTGATGGAAAAGCAAGTTGCTCTCTTGCGATCTCAAATTTGCGCATTTCTTTAATATGAATATTTTCTTTTAAGGCTGTCACCATGTTAGTTGATACCTCAATTATGTTGTGGTCTGAGATATGAGTTGGGGTTATTTTTACTGCATATCATTAATTAAGTTGGTGTTGTTCGTAAATACCAGATCCAGGCAGTTATTTTTTCTGGTGTTATCTGTTATCTCTTGTGTTAACATAAATTCGTTTGTTAAAGCTATCAACATTTTTGCTTGTTCCTAGTCCTCTTGCGTTCCTCTTGTCCCAGTGTATTTATATACTTTTTCCCACATTTTTGTATTTTAGAAATAGGAATTTAAAATCTCCGCTGATAATACATTGGGGGATGGGGAGTTGGACTTTATTAGGGTTCTTACATCAGCAATGGCATCCGAGAAATAAACTATTGTTCTAAATGTACAAAATTTAATAATTTAGATTATTTAATCCAATCATATTTCGTTATTTTGTTATATTAATCAGGTTTTAGTCCTAAAATAGAAAAACCTGATTAATATAACAAAATAACGAAATATTATTGGGTTAAATAAGCTAAATTACTAAATCTTGTACATTTAGAACAATAGTCTATTTATAGGAACAGACATTAGTGTAATAAAATAACTCTATTGGTTAATAAGGAGAAATTACATAAATTGTACAGGTGTTTCCAAACTTTTTTTTATCACAACCACTTTTACGTCTTGTTCTATCACCTCATAGTGAGCTGTAACCATCGATATGTATTTCTTTCTTATCTGTGCAGTATTGGCAGTTTTCAGTCTCCTTTGCAGTCTTTAAGATTGTTTCTATGAGGCACGCGATGTCAGTCCTTATTTTATCCATAAATCCTTTCAGGTATGAAACTTTGTTTTACGAGTGGTTCGGTTTTAGCCCTTGAAATTTAGCTGGACAATATTTATATTCTTACTTTTGCGTTGCCCCTTGTACATTCCAAATTCATCATCGTTCAGTGTCGTGCGTTTTGAGCTCTATAGTCCTCCGAGAAAGACCAGTTTCCTTTACCTGTTCTGGTAGCTTCTTGCCTGATAACAGTTCGACTCGGGGGTTCTCAACTGTGTCAACTGCATGTGCTGTATGAGGCTTAGAGCCGTATTGTGTCTGCAATGTTGAAAAAATTTGGTCGGCGATTTGTATATATAGGTTTCTTTTCGTTTATCCTAGTGCCCTTTAAGTTTGTTGGGAGATGATGGTAGTAGCATCTTTTTCTGTATTTACAGTCCCTATGTCTTGCGTAATTCTTGCAAATGGTGGGGGGTAAAATTTGCAATTGTTACCGAATTTACAGTGATCATTATTAAAGTAGAATTCGCATATGGTGGGGTGTTCATCTATACTGTCCTCCCTTATATCTGCAATTGCCTCTTGCATAGTATCTGCATATAGTTCCTTCCCCATTTATACTCGGAGCCTTAGTTTTTGATGGTTGTTTCAGTAGTATAGCCGCAAAAGGTTAGAGTGCAGGAATGTTGCAAGTGACTACGTAATGTTGCAAAGGGGTGTGGGGTGTTGCAAAGGGGGTGGGGGTGTTGCAAAAAAACAACCAAAGGGGGATGCTGCAGATGCAACAAGGAAAACTTGGAGACGGCGTTATCCCCCAAGAGAAAGGAGAGAAAGGAGGAGAGGTGTTCACCTGGCAGGAGCCAAGTGCATATTAAGACTTCAGCCGAGTAGACGTTGTCTTATAGGCTCCTAATCAGCCAGTTGGCTTAGAAGGCGTAAATGGCTTGAGTTGCCAGACAGCACCATGTATTCAGTTTGTGCTATATATTTAATTCTAATCGAAGACTGAGTTGCCAGATACCATTGTATACATTATTATAGACTCCTAATCAGCCAGTTGGCTTAGAAGACGTAAGTGGCTTGAGTTGCCAGATAGCGCCATGTATTCAGTTGCCAGATACCACTTTTTAGCATTATTATGGTGAGTTGTCTCACTAAGCAATTAAAAGATTTCGTTCCATCAGATACCATTGCTTAGGTACACAGTTGCCCGATTGTACCATTTATTTAGTTGGCTTAGAATTCCGCTAGTAGGTTTAGAAGGCGTAACATGTTATAATTAGAATTAAGTAAAACAACATTGCATCATTCTGTTAATTATAAATATATAGAAAATAAATATACATTTCAATAATAAATGAGGAATATGCATATAATCCGTCAATACAACAGTACAGGAGAAATACACACACACACACACACACACACACCACACACACACACACACAATTATGGAGATATATAGAAAATAAATATACATTTCAATAATAATTGAGGAATATGCATATAATAAAAAAAATATATACACACACAATTATGGAGATATATACAAATAAATATACATTTCAATAATAATAGAACTATGCATATAATCATAACAGTACAGGAGAAATATCACACAAATATGTTAAATATATTTCACTTTTTTTAATATACTAAACTCGCACTTAATCGAGTTTACAATTACATCATTATTGCTCTGCATTACGCAGTATATGCGGTTTAATAATATTTCACCGCTTAAAGTATAGGGAAACATGTATTCGATATGAAGGGCTTTCATATCGTTCAGTACTATTTTTGTTCCCACTTTACAACCGGTTGGTAAGTCATCTTTAAATACGTCTAGAATACAATCAAAAGCACGCACAAGAGTTCATCGTTAGCTACATTATTAAACACAAGTTTATAAACACGCTTTTCCAATCGAGGGTTTATTTCTACCGACTCGAGCTTTTCAATCGTGAACTCACTCAACATAGCGGCAATTGAAATAATCTTCTAAATCGTTACGACAACTGCGCGTTATATAAAGAAATAGTTCTTCAGGGTAAACGGTGTAGGTGAGCTCAGCCTTGTACCGATCAATTGCTTTGTACCAAAGTTCATGGTATTTCAAAGAGTCTAAACTTTTTAAATAAACGTCCAGCTCTAGACCATTCTCACCTTGTTCAGCCTACACTCGGTAACCCATCGAGCAGAGCGGTGTATGCGTATTCAAGTACTGTATCAAAATAAAGCATATCCGAAACACGCGCGCGTCTAATATAGGTTTCAGCTTACGGAATCCGACGATTTCAAACATTCTGTCGAGGATGAAACGGTTTCGCGTAGGAACAAGAGCGTTATTATCAGAAGCATTCTTCCACATCAGCCGTATATCAATGCACGGCCGATCGTTATTTATACACAACGTACATACAACGGCGTATGAGGGTGCGTCACTAATCTGCTCTCTTGTACCTACGTTAGCAGGTATTTTATAACGATCTTCACCCCACTTCTCAACTATCACGAAGATTCTATTCATCTCCTCGACACTTAAATAAACCCGTTTGTTTGTTTTCTACATTCCGTTTCCAGCACATAGCTAACGGTACCGGATTTACGCCTGAACACGCGCAACGATTTCGTCACGGACACATCGTACGAGGCGTTGAGAATGCTGCTCACTCAAAGGAAGTTCCATCGTATTCGAGGAGCGCACGTCCACTCGGTTCAAGCTCTGAGATAACTATGAGCCGTGTGAGGCACGCAGGTAAGCAGGAACGGTTCGACGGGCGGCTGACTTGATGATACGTGAATGGGCTTGTTCGTATGATCCGCGAGTCGTACCGAATTGTTGTACATATTTGTTTTTCCGGTACAAGAATTAATTTTATCACTACCAGACTACGCACCAGACAGTTTCCCTCAGGATAAGAACTAGGCACATTTTATGTTTTACTAAACATCTTCACGCTCCGGCGCACTATTTGAGAGGAACATATGCTCATATTTTTCCTTTCTGCCCATCAAACGATACTCGTCTCTAAAGTCTGTTAAAAACTCACGCAGGGCACTAGCCACAACCTCACTACGAACCTCATCATGATATACATTAATATAATGATAAAAATACTTAAGATTGTCCATGATCACGAGATTCACATTTTCAGTCGTAGGGTATGAGTAATCGACATGGTGTAGCATGACGTAATACCGCTTGTCACACCACTCCACCACCCATCCGCAGACTCATTATCCATACCTGCTGCTTCTCTTCTGCACGCGTTGTTTCTTTTACTTCACGGTATATGTGAGACTTTATAAGTTTAGCTCTGCAGCATACTTCAGCACATCGTCTGTGCAACGAAAGCCTTCAACGGTCTCACCAGAACATCCGTAGAGTATTTTACATCTTGGAACTTCGCACAATCCAATGTGGTTTTAAAAGAGGCAAGGGAGGGGGGAATAGGAAGTTTTTCGGTATCCACCACATCCTGGCACTTTGCTGAATACCATTTCATAAACGTTGTACAAGCAATATTAAAGGTAGCCATTTGAATACACGTCTTATATTTCTTCTGAATACACGTCTGATCTCTCGGGCTTACTGCAGTCGACTGACCACGCAGGGACTCCCAGATAGTAGCATGACTCACGGTCTTACAGTGGGCGGAGCTTAGAACTTTCACCTGCGCACACACACACACACACACACACAAAGGAGAAAGTGAAACGCTAATTGAAACATGCATGATTTATTTAATAAACGAGATATTCAAGTTATATATATATATTTACAAATACGATTTAATAATGAGATATTCAAGTTATATATATTTACAAATACGTGTAATAAATCAATAGATACGATTATACTAGACAAATACGTGTCAGTTAACAATAGAAGCATCAAACGTTATGGTATCCAAAGGGTACGGTATCATAGGTACCAGGTAACTGGTAACGTTTCCTATAGGTGTTACGGCACACCTTCGTACCCCTAAGTTCCTTCACGCCCCCCAGCTTCTGCGCTCGAAAATTGTGAGTGCCTACAATTAGTTGGGGAGGTGGTTCGCCCTCATCATCGTCCAAACACACTAGATCCAACATTCAAAGTTAACAACCCGCCGATTCGCATGGTTGAGCGTAATACCCTTTGCCTTCACGATATATTTCATTTCATCCCCCACCCTGACCGTACCCCATAAGTTTTTATGTCCTGTTGAGAAAAAAGAGTCGGCGTATGCGTTGTCCTCATACTCATCCTTGATCTCATCAGTGAGCTCGCCGAGGAACTCCCCAATAGCGGGCATGTATTCACCCTCCCTCTCTGTGAATATCACGCTATCTGTATCGGCATACAATACTCTCCGCCCAAGAATGCAATAGACCCCAAAGTTTTATACGGGCGTAGGCTGTTGTGAAGCTGGCCACAGGTATGTTTGTAACCCTTGAGGTATCTGTGGCCAATTCAGTGTTGTTGTACTTTATTATGTAAGTATTATCTACATTCACGATCTCCATGACCTCTTTATCGGGAGCGTTGGCATAATCCCAGACATCGCTATAACTTCGTGCCAAATGAATGTTCCCTTTGCCGGTATTCTGCGCAAATTTTCCCCATAGACTGTTTAGACAACTTTGCACTAAAGCGCTTGCCAGGAATCTTTACAATTTGGACACGATCAAGTTGTATACCTTCGCGGTCGCGGTAACGTTGGATATAGGCAGACTTTTCATCTTCGGTATCAACTCCTCGCGGATGCCCTGATGCCTCAACCTTATCCTTCAAAAATGTGTTTATATATGGTGTGAAAAGGTTGGGTAGCTTCTGAAACCTCCACACCTCATGTATCTTCAGTATTCTATAACCATGGCGTACGGCTAGGGCCAGCTCAGGCCTTGTATATACACCTCTGATCTTACGCTGGTGGGGTATATGGTTACAATCGCCGTTATCCTCTTCCGCGCACTTCACGCACAGGGGAAACATGAGCTTGTCGTCGATAACGACAGGTAAGATCGGCATCCATAAATTGCGTGGGGGGAGTACGTCTACGAAAGAGAGCCCAAAGTAACGATCATTCAAATTTTTTGAAAATTCATTGATGGAGGGTAGGCTTGGTCCCACCAGTTTCTCAGGAGTGCCCACGGGATACGGGTTGCTCTTCATCACGTATGGGTATAAAGAACAGAAATCGTAGTAATGGAGCTTCACGCCCTCCGTAGGTGGAAAGTATAGTCTGAAAGGATTTGTACGTCCTCCGAACAAGCTATCACCACATTTGGGAGGATCCAGCACCATTGAACGCTTGATCGTGTTTATTTCCTCACGGTACACCTCGTCTGTCTCCATCCGTGCATCATATTCATGCTCCCACAAGACTTTGTGAGTGAACTGTGATCCTATAAGTTGATCGCGGGTGCGGGTCGATGCAAGACAGTCGGCAGGAGACCTACCGTGGATATCTCCGGCGATTCCGCACTCAGGACTGGGGCATCCATGCCACCAGCAACCGTTAAAGGAGTACACAGTCTTCACACCAGTGACACGGTTTTCACTTAACCCATCAACCCAAAAAACACGTCCATTAATCTTGATGGGTACTTCACCCGTGTTGCGGGCGTGCTTTATGTATACACCTGTCTGTTGCTGTAGGTGTATGAGCCAGTAAATAGCCTTGTGTCCGTAACTGCGGGGGTTGTTTCGGTGAATAATGGCTAAGGTGTCTTTAGGCATGAAGTTATTCTTGAACACCGTAAAACATAATGATGCGATGGTGGTTGCGACTTGCAGCGGATCGCATTTGAAACGGGCTATGTACATCCTTCTAAAGGCCTGGAAACATACTCTAAGCACGCGCACATCGTTCACGCAATAACGCTCACATTCATCAGCTATATTATAAGGGTTACTTTCATTAAAACTGTTGTAGTATCGATCAAAGTCTTCACGTTCATCCATACAGTCAAAATAATGTTTGGGGGGTGGTGGGCCTACGTAGTTTAAAGTTTCGCTGGTGAGGAAAGTGTAAGGGAAGTATCCTTGGAAACTTCAGCTGCTACTCCCATCACCTTGGGTAGCTTTGCTAATTTACAAGGTGTGAATAATAAAGTATCTTTAAATTGTACATTGCCTCTTATCTGCATCTGTATTAATTTGTTGCCTCTTTTCAATGGATCACCTGTAAATATCTCAGAGGATTCGTGTTCAAGCAACTCCTTATAAAGGAACTGCGTGTCAAACTTTGCCCCGTTATGGGCGAGAATATACACAGTCATTTTTTTGAACTTGTCGGCTAACTTGACAATATAGGACACAAATAGTTTCACAGGACTATCGCGGACATTCGTTTTAAAAACGTTTGTCCATTTACCACATTTGGGGCACTCGTCACATTCGATACCCATACACTCATCACAGATGGTCTGGCTCACAAGTAAATGTGGAATTACCTCTTTGGTTTCAGCGTTCGTATATGTTTCTATATCGTAGTATACAGTTATACAAGGGTTATTTTTAGGCTTAGCATCTTTCATATAACATACATGCTTTACTCCATCCGCCTTATATTCCTCCTGGCATGTAGGACAGTGAATTACGTCACACTTGTGCTTAAATTTTCCCCAATTATCCATTGTGTGAAACATACCACATTCACAGATTCGCATTTTCCTGCACGTGCCAATTGATTTATGGAAATCAAAACAGCTATTATTGAAAAATGTGCGTCTACACACATCACAGTCTCTCTTCTCAGCTTCAACTACACGGCTTTCACATTTGGTGCTTTTACACTGCTCACATACCATGTGACATTCTTTACAATGTCTCACTATATCATCCGCAAACTCGAGGCACCCCTTACACAAATCATGATGTCTCCCATATTTTCGACTTTTGTCATAACTCGCGTAAAGCCACCTTATATTACGGATGGGGAGATACGTTGTCCCTGACAATCCTAAAATAAGTAGGGGTCTTGTACGATCTCTCACACAGCTTTTAAAAACATACACAGTCCTACGACGATCATCCAACCCAAATACAACTATACGGACATTCATTTTCTGTTCTACCATTCTCAGCTCCTCAGGACCCATATTACAGTCAAATTCAAGTTCACAGTCTACAGCTAGTTTACGGGCACGCTCCACGACCACGAGTTTAGTATTTTGAAAAAAAAGTGAAATGTATTTATATATTTTGCCTGATATTTCTCCTGTACTGTTATGATTATATGCATATTTCTATTATTATTGAAATGTATTTATATATTTTGCGTGATATTTCCCCTGTACTGTTATGATTATATGCATATTTCTATTATTATTGAAATGTATATTTATTTCTATTTCAAATGTATATTTATTTTATATATATATCTCCATAATTGTGTGTATATATTTCCTGTACTGTTATGATTATATGCATATTCCTCAATTATTATTGAAATGTATATTTATTTTATATATTTATAATAAACAGAATGATGCAATGTTGTTTTACTTAATTATACCATGTTACGCCTTCTAAACCTACTACCGGTATTCTAAACCAACTTTTAAGAAATATAATAATGTATACAATGGTATCGCTAAAAAGTGGTATGTGACTACTCAAGCCATTTACGCCTTCTAAGCCAACTGGCTGATTAGAAGTCTATAATAGTGTATACAATGGTATCGCTAAAAAGTGGTTTCTGGCAACTCAAGCCATTTACGCCTTCTAAGCCAACTGGCTGATTAGGAGTCTATAATAGTGTATACAATGGTATCGCTAAAAAGTGGTATCTGGCAACTCAAGCCATTTACGCCTTCTAAGCCAACTGGCTGATTAGGAGCCTATAAAACAACGCCTACTCGGTTGAAGTCTTAATATGCACTTGCCTCCTGCCAGGTGAACACCTCTCCTCCTTTCTCTCCTCCTTAGTCTCCTTTCTGGCCCTTTGGGGGGAATAGCTTGGGGGAGAACTCCGCCACCAAGTTGCATGCCCCTTGCAACCCCGGTTGGCAACAAAGGGCACTTTGGGGTAATTTTTTTCTTTTATTTCTTTTTTTTAAATTTTTTTGTAATTTTTTTTGCAACACCCCCACCCCCCTTTGCAATACCCCCACCCCCTTTGCAACATTACGTAATCACTTGCAACATTCTTGCACTCTCCCCTTTTTCGGCTATACTACTGGGGCCTGTGTATTTTGTACAGTAAACATACGTGCTAAGAGTACTGCTATAAAGCCGCAACCACGATCGACGTTTATATGCTTTCGATAAATAGTCGGAGAATTGAAGTTAAGAGTATAGGGTATGGCACTATGACCCGCAACACGGAATACATGATCAATATTTACCGTGAAGTTGTCCATATTAAAGGCTATACTACTTTGGGCGGCTTGCATTATACGGCCTAATATATATTCTACATCTTCAGTCGCCAAACGTCTAAATGGCACAATCACCCAATAATCATCTACATCACCGTCATCTGACCCGAATCCAAAGGACAGACTCGTCCTGACTTCACGCTCGTCGCGATTCTGAAGAGCAAACTCTACAATACGCTGTACAACCCGGCGTAGCCCGCGCTCAATTCCATTGCTATACATGGCTCTAGGGTCGACCCTGACTCTATATCGATTTCTAGTCAAGGCTGGGGTGGGGCTGCGGAGCGCACCAACTCGAACGTTATAACATCCTCAACAGAACGGGGGGCATCTGTGGCGGATGAATTAGGGGATATATTAGGAAGGTGCTGCTGGGGGGCCTGTTGCCTAGGAGGTTGATGGTTGGGGATCTATTATTGTAGACTTAACAGAACGGGGGGCAACTGTGGCGGATGAATAAGGGGATATATTAGCGGGAGGTGCTGCTGGGGGGGTTGTTGCGTAAGAGGTTGAGGGTTGGGAGATCTATTACCGCTGCAACAGGCGCGTATTTCGGTCGCTTTATACCTGACGTGGGGTTCTCATACCTCCGCTTTGGACGTGCTACCGGTATCGCTGGTGAGGGTTCGTTGGCAGGGGAGGAGATCACAACTACACTGTCGTCGAGGTCATCCGTAATGTCAATGATGGGGTGCTCTACCTCATCGTCATTCACGGTTCTGTGGGAGAAGAAAGCAAAATATAAGGAACAGCACTCAAAATTTGTAATATTTTGTAAATGATCCACTTAGGAGTGTGACGTGTTAGAAATGGACTCTGTAGAAAATTCAGATTCACGAGTCCATCCACATGTATTATATCTGGACCTACAGGATGTGGTAAAACTGTATTTATGCTTAAAATCATTAAAGAAAAGGGAGAGATGTTCTCGAAATTTGTGCATAAAGTTATATGGTGCTATTCGACGTATCAATCAGTGTCAACGAGTACCAAGATGATATTTTGTTCCACAAGGCGTATATGACGTTAATTCGTTAAAGGGAAATGAACATACAGTTATTGTAATTGACGATCTCATGTTGGAGATGGATAAAACGTTTGCCGAGACATTTACAGTATTCTCCCACCATCTTAACAGCGTGTTCTTCATCAATCAAATCTATTTTTCAAAAATAGATACATACGCGATGTGTCGTTAAATACGCAATAACTAGTCTTATTCGCGCAACGTAGAGATGTATCACAAATTGGGGTATTAGCCAATCAAATGTTCCCGAATCAGCGTAAGGAGTTTTTGGAAGTTTATAAAGAAGCTACAAGCACGCGTTACGGATATTTGCTTTGCGACCTTCATCCGCGAAACACGTTTAGAGTGCTTCTACGAACGAATATATTTCCAAACGAGCCTGAAACGGTGTATATTCCAGAATGACAAAGAGACTAAAGAAATACCGCGAATTAATAAAAATCTATCATCGACTGCCCCGGGCAATGCAGCAGATGTTTATTAAAAATATCGACGCCGACTTTTTAAAATGCATCTGTGAAATCTGTCTTAACGTTATAAATTGCAATGTATCAATGAAAACCCTCAGAAGGCTCGCCTACGCCGCTACAAGAACATAATACGTGCACTCGCTCGTAAAAGTCAAACTGTAGCGAAGAAAAAACGAATTATTGTACAAACAGGAGAACCATTTCTCCCCATCTTTTTTTCAGTTTTGGGTCCTTTACTGACTAGATTAATATAATGAAAAAAGTGGTAGTGATTCCCCACGAGGTGTACGCTTCACTGCAAAGGAATCCAGACACGGATCTAGATCCCGTAAAAGCAGACTTAAAAGAATGGGAAGCGAATTGCTAGCCCTATTAAACAGTGAAAAAACACCTGATGAGAAAAGAATCTTATACCAAGAAGCTCTGCAGAAATTTCTTCACGAGTACGAAAATTATAAGAGCCCTACAAGGATTCCTGTGGTTATTAGGCACAGCACGGGGGACGATGGACATGGCGACATAGGATCTGAGCCCGACGATACAGCTGACCAACCAAAAAGATTAGCCACACAACATATCGAACATGTATTAAAAAGCACCCTCCCACATACATTGATGAGTAAAGGCTTAAGTCTTTATAATCTATTGAATGAGGATCCAGCCATACAATGGACCGATACAGGCGAGATCATTGTGGAAGGATCAAAGGTACAGGGATCGAATATCGTAGACATTGTCCATGATCTGGTGAGAAAGTGGATAGGCCATCACCATCAGGATGGAAGCATATTAAAGCAAGACCACAACAAATAATGTCCCTAAAACGTTGATAGGAAATCTGAACAGGTTAAAAGACTTGGAACATGCAACGCATGTGACACAATTGAAGGCGCCGTCACCCCCGGCGGTAACACCTTTGAAGAGGAGCAAGAAGAGGTTAAACCAACCCTACCCACGTGCCTTTAAAATACGCAAATGGCTAACGTATTAACTAAACGGTATTATGACATTTCTAACCCATCCTCTTACGGCGGCGTAGATAGACTGTACAGAAGTGTTTAGAGTAGGAAAAAAAGATGTTGAAAGATTTTTGAGGGAGCAAGGACGCTTATACGCTTCATAAGCCTTTGAGAAAAAGGTTTAAAACAGCCAAGACAACGGCTTCCTCGATTGATTCTATTTGACAAGCAGATTTAACAGACATGCAAAGATATTCTGTGTATAACGATGGTTACCGCTACATTCTATTCATAATAGACGTATTCTCTAGATATCTGTGGCTAGTTCCTCTGAAAAATAAATCACCCGAAACAGTTGCTAAAGCCACCAAAACGCTAATGTTAAAAGAAAACAGGGTTCCTGGCTATTTTTGTACGGATATGGGGAAGGAGTTTATAGGCCGTGCTTTTCAGAATATGTTGACAGAGTTTAATATCAGCTATTACACAACCAATTCTATACATAAGGCTTCTTTAGCTGAAAGAGTTCAGCGCACCATAAAGGAACGCATGCACCGTTATTTTACACATAAAAACACATACAGATTTCTAGACATTCTGGAATCATTGGCATCATCCTACAACCGCTCACACCATCGCACGATTGGGCAACACCTAACGAAGTTTTAGAAAGAGGTACGCTCCCGAGAAGAGATGGATCACCACTACCACACTCGGCGCGCTTCAAAATCAATGATTATATAAGGCTGTCGCGTTCGGGGAATAAATTCGCAAAGGGTTTTGAGCAAGGATGGACACGCGAGATTTTTAAAGTTAGGGCTATAGACCTAAAGGTGAGATAATGATGTATTACTTGAAGATTTGAATGGGGAAGAAATCTCAGGAGGCTTTTACCGCGAGGAATTGCAGAAAGTTGCGTTTAATTTAGGAAAAAATGTGTTTAAAATTGAGAAAATTTTAGGAAGCAAAGGTTCAGGAAGAGAAAAATGTACCTGGTGAAATGGCTAGGATACCCAGAAAGCTTCAACACCTATATAAAAGCTGATGCAATAATGAAGCTTAAATAGTATGCAACATGGTCCTAGCCATTTCTACGTCACACTCCCGTCCTCCTCGTCCCTCTATGTACACCCTAACAACACACTAGCCAACTTTGTAACAGAACTCCACAAGCACATTGAATTGGGTCGTGATTCGTATGAGGTGGAGATATGCGAAATTCAGCTGGACACCATCTTTTTAAATATTGAACATAAAGAAACCGTTTTTACGATTCTTAGAGACATTGACGAGTGTGAAAAAGCTGGGGTAGCTATGGATGAAACTATGCGTATCGCCGGACTAAGGTGAACGATATTACAGTACAGAAGTAAGACTAGGACGGGTCAATATGGTTCGGCCGAGGATGTTGTGAGAGGCTTAAACGTAAGTTAAGAAACTCAAACCTTACGAATGATTTAGTATCGAAATCGTAAACAACCCTGCACATACACTAATCCTAAAATCAAAGACTAGCAGACGTATTAAAGATCATAGAAAGTTCCAAATTCTAGCCAATGGCCGACATAGCGCAGCCTTCCAAAGAGACACATTTCACGAGGACACAGCATGACTTGTCCAGATTAATGTATCAATTGAAGATGGGAAATTGGCTGAAAGGTCCCCAGACATGTGCTATATTTACAGTAATATAGTGGAGCACCAGTTTGTTGGGGATACCCAGGCACGCCTGCTGCGCATTGCTCACATCCCCAACCATAGAGGGAGTTTGAGTATTACATATGACAGACCCCATTATGTGAATGTCGCAACTAATTTAATAACCAATATCTCATATATATAAGAACGATTGAGGGTGAAAACTTCCCATTCGGTAAGGAGCTTAACAGTGAAGCTACACTTTCGACGCACTGAGTTATAATGGATAGAAAGCCTTTCACCGTCTATCGAGGGTGAGATACCAGCGCGGTAGTGGACTTGGATCCATTTTTTCATCCATACTACGTACGGCTGTTCCTTTGCTGAAGAGGGGGCCAGGTACATCGGAAGGAAAGCGCTACAATCAGTATTAACACTGCAGAAGACATATGGCCGGGGCTAAACCTAAGAAGCTTAAAAAAACATTTAAAGCGTACACGGGACGAAATCATCAAAGATGCAAGAGAAAATGCGTGGTGGCGGGAAGAAGAAGAAGAGGGCTCCCCGGAAGAAGGGGTCACGTGGTATTAAACGTAAAGGCTATCAAAAAAAGAAGTGCTGTAAGCGAATGAAACCTATGGTTGACACTTTTTTGACTGATATAAGCTAAGGACATTGATCTCATGAATCATAGTTTGTTTACCACTTGTCGAGAGAGGAGTCACTATTTCGCCATGACACGCTTCATCCACCCATGTAGTCACAATGCTGTAAATCGGAGCTGTCCCTTTTTGAGCTGCTCCATCCAAGTTTCTATGAGCACAGTGACTTATTACAATTAACCTTTAACACAATTAGTTCCCCGAGTGCACCTATAGAATTCGTGATACCCAGCTCAGGCCTTACTTTTTTTATCCAGCTGTGTGCACATGTACGCTAAGCTACGTATAGCCCATTCTGATGGAACGGTCTGCGATGACAAATATGCTGTATACCCTGGAACAAACTTTCTGCACTCCATATTCAACCAATGTGACGTATATTTAAATCAGACCAACATATCGGCAGGCACGGGGTACTATCATCTACGCGCCTATCTGGAAAATGTCCTCAAATTTTCCAAAGAAGCGAGGCTACCTTTTTAAGTGCCGAGGGATATTATCAAACTAAAGATGAAAGTAGTACAAAGGACAAATTTAAAAATTCTAAAAAGAAAATTTACGAGTGTTTTGGACAGTTGCACACAGATTTCAATTTCCAGAAGTTGCTTGTCAACGGGGTGGATATGAAATAAAGCTCACCCGCACGAGTCCTGAGATCTGCTTAAATCTGGATGCTGATCAAGAAGAGGTGCAAAGCCCGTTGTGGTTCACATTATGGACACATACCTCCGCGTACGGCGAGTGAAATTAAGTTCACCCAAACAACTAGAAAATGAGAAAAATTTACTAAACGCTACAGTGAAATATCCTATTAACAGAGTACAAATCAACTATATACGGTTCCTGCAGGGTTGGCATCGAAGCAGATAGAAAACTTTGCCCTGGGAAATCTTCCTAAAAGGATATTAATCGGTATGCAGGACCATGCTTCGGTGAATGGAAAATATAAAAAGAGTGCCTTTAAATTCGAGAATTTCGGACTTAAAAATATAACTCTATACGTTAATGGCACTGCTTTGGGTGGAACAATGGGTACGGACTATTCATCAGACGCTGTGTTACTCTTTGTGCCAGAGCCTATAGTAATCTGACCCATATTGCAGGTGATTGTGATGAGCTTGGTAATGGGTAACGCAGGAAGAATTCATTGATCAATTTAACCTTTATCCGTTGACATTACACTGACTTATCTGCTAGCGTAAATACCCATTTAACCCCACAGCAAAGCGGAAACATCTCAGTGCGGCTGGAATTCGCCAAGCCTATAGACGCTCCTATTAGTGTACTAGTATATCTCGAATCGCAAGCCCTAATAGAAGTAGATAGATTTGGGAGCGTTATCATTGACTTTTAAAATGGATGCTAATACACTTCAGAAAGTAATGGAACGAGTCACACGTTCCAACTTTATCGGCGTGTTTGCGAAGAATGAAACATTGAGTTTGCCAAGTACGCGAGAATGCGGTAGTCTTATTGTGAACACAGATGTCATCGGTAATGAAGGGATTCATTGGATCGCTGTCTATTTTAAAAATAGACAGCGCCTGTACTATTTTGATTCACTCGGTACTCAACCCTGGAGTGACCCTATTATTGTAAAATTTCTCGCTCAGTTACATATTCCCGAAGTTGTATGGAACCCGTTTCGTGTACTAGGATATTTTAGTAATGTTTGCGGAATGTACTGCGTCTCATTTCTCATGCATATGTCATGTGATAAAGAATTTATAAATTTTTTAAATTTATTTGACCCGTGCCACACTCACCGAAACGATGAAATGGTATGCAGACAGATAAAAATCCGTTTTCCAATTGTACGTACTCGTTGTTTTGTATCATGTTTTTGTTCATGTGTGTATATTTGTAACGGTATATTCTGTAGTTGGTTATTGTACTGATTTCTTTCATTTAATAAATTTATGAAAATATATTGTCTTCTTACCCCAAAAAGATCGAAAAACACCAACATTATTTCGGTGTGACATTCATTATTCTGACTGATCAGTATATCCTCCGTATTCATGACACGAGATTCTTCAAAAGATTGTATAACACGTGTCAAATGCTCATCGGACCTTAAAGGAATAATGTTCATTCTTTTAAAACATATACCGAGTATACAGACAGATCCCCATTATGTGAAGATATCTTTGGTTCATTTAAGAGGAATAACATTTAAAACGATTGCCATAAAAAATTTCGATTTTAGCATAATGGCGATAAGAGGTAAAACCAAATAACATTGATTGCCATAAAAAATTTCGATTTTTGGTGAGTATCTAAATGAAGTATTTGACGAGATACTACAACCCTCCATATATATATATATATATATATATATATATATAATCGAATTATAGACACTTACATTTCTATGGTAGTCCCTTGCGTCGGATTGTAAGGAGCGTCACTGCAAATATCTTCAACGGTTTGCGTTGGAAATAATTCATCACGGTCAATCGCGTTAAAAAGATTAATTGCAGTTAATGCTGCAGTGTCACCTTCTTCATACAAATCCGGGAAGACGTACAGGTCCATGGTGGAGGGAATGATTATTCACTGACGCGAAAATAGCTACTGTTACCCCCAACTGAAAAATATCTCCTTTTATATGCACAATCGCCAAGCTCCACCCCAAAAGACCAGATGTTCGTAGTGATTGGTTGCCAGTGTAGCTGGGTGGAGCTATGATGTGTACCAATCCGCTATAACGGGGCGGACGACTAATGACATCTATATATTTTCTCAAAGAAATATATCCTAATTATATTTTTAAAAAAGCATTCGGTTTCCGCGTTAAACTGTGGGTCTAAGGCGGAGTGAAAACCTTAACCGTTGTTACAATTCGAGCTAGTTGTTGTTATTATTATTATTATTAAAGAGAAAATCATGCATTAACATGCTTTTCGGTCATACTACTGCCCATCAAATGATCCTGTTATTTTAAATCCGGTTCAATAATCCTGTTATGTTGAAATGTGGAAGAGTAAGCAACGACCCCCATCGACGAGATGTATTTCTGAATCCACGTTAAACTGGAGGTCTAAGGTCGTGAAAAGCTTACCAATTCGGCGAGAAATGGTTAATTATTATTGCTACATAGAAAAAATCGTGCATTACGATGTTTTTCGGTCATACTACTGCCTCGGATCAAATGATCCTGTTATTTTAAATCCGGTTCAATAACTGTTATGTTGAAATGTGGAAGAGTAAGCAACGACCCCTATCGATGAGATGTATTTCTAAATCCACGTTAAACTGGAGGTCTAAGGTCGGGTGAAAAGCTTACCAATTCGGCGAGAAAGAGTTAATTATTATTGCTACATAGAAAAAATCGTGCATTACGATGTTTTGTAAAAACAAAACTCTCTCTCTCTCTCTCTCTCTCTCTCTCTCTCTCTCTCTCTCTCTCTCTTTCGATATATATATAAAGAAAAGAGCATTCGGTTTCCACGTTAAACTGTGGGTCTAAGGCGGAGTGAAAAGCTTTCCAATTCGGCGAGAAAGAGTTAATTATTATTACTACTGTTACAAATTACAGTAGTAATAAAATAATATATATATATATTATATATATATATATATATATATATATATAATTATTAGAATTGGAGTGAACGGTGGTTTTTGCTCGAATAGATTGGAAGAAGGATTAACCCGCGATTAAAAAGGCCTCTAGGGAGACGATTCGAATTGACACAGAGTCTCACTTTCCTCATGTGTGTGTGTGGTGTGTGTGTGTGTGTGTGCGCACACGAGTTGTTTATTCGTTTATTATATATATATATATACACAGATGGGGTGGGGGGTTTGGGGGAACGAGGGAGGAGGATCGTGTGTATTGAATTGCCGTATGTTTCAGATTTCTTCGTAAGCGCATTGAGAATGTTTCATTGTAGAAGTAATAACATTATTATTATTATTATTAAGATTTGGAGTGAAGGGAGACTTATCAAGAGCGGCCTGGAAGAAAGGTCTCTCGACAAGCAGGTGTTCTTCGAATTGACCCAGTCCTTTCCTCGTGTGTGTGTGTGTGTGTGTGTGTGTGTGTGTGTGTGTGCACGAGTTGTTCATATACAAACACAGATGGGGAACGGGCAAAAGATACAAGCATGTTCCTTTATTTATTAATGAACAAAAATCTCTCTCTCTTTCTCTCTCTCTCTCTCTCTCTCTCTCTCTCTCTCTCTCTCTCTCTCTCTCTCTCTCTATATTATTATATATATATATATATATATATATAATTGTGGGTATATCTAAGAAATGGAGTCAAGAGAGGTTTTGGTCGAGGTGACTGAAGAAAGGCAAGATTATGGTCAGAAACAAAAAAGCCTCTGGCAATTAGGTGATTCGATTTGGCCCAGATTGTCGGTATCCCTTTCCTCGTGTGCGTGTGTGTGTGTGTGTGTGCGTGTGTGTGTGTGTGTGTGTATAGATTTGAGAATACGATCGTGTGTTTTGGTTTTAATTCGGTGAAACGAGATACTACAACCCTCCATATATATAAATTCGAATTATAGACACTTATAGAAATCCTTTCCTCGTGAAAGGAAAAACCGCTTAATGATTAATTTCTTATATTGAATAATTAAAAGGAGAAAATTCATTTTGTATACATTATTTAGCGTCATTTTGTTTAAATTAATATACGTTTGGCATTTTTTCTGATTTTCATTCATGTACAGATGCGTGTGCGTGTGTGCACGAGTTGTTCATTCAAACACAGATGGGGGATTGGGGGGAATGGTCGAGCGTGCTTTTTGAATTGTTTCGCAAATTTTATTTTCCGCTCGTTTTTCCCACTGATATTCGTGACTTAAATATTTATAATAAAAATTAAGTGTGTAAAGGTTTAAATTATTTATTTAATAAACAGAATTTAATTGGATTCATCGATTAACTACCGTAATATATTGTGGTATTTTGAATAATATATGGTTTAATTTAATAAATATTGCTATCTGGCAACTTAGCCGAATACATGGCACTATCTGGCAACATGGCGGATTAGAGGTTTATAAAAGACCGAGAGACGACTGACGGAATCATTCAAGCAAGCTCGGCTCCCAGCCGAGCAAGGACCTCTGGTCCTTCTCTTTCTGACCCTTTGGGAAAACCCCTTAGAGGCCTCTTAGGTTAGGTAAACGAAAATAGCTTGGGGGAGAACTCCGCCTCCAAGTTGCATGCCTTGCAATCAAAGGCAACTACTCTCTCTCTCTCCTTCAGGTGTACCCCTCCCCCCCTTGGCTCAGCCAACTGGCTGATTAGGAGCCTATAAGACAACGCCTACTCGGCTGAAGTCTTAATATGCACTTGGCTCCTGCCAGGTGAACACCTCTCCTCCTTTCTCTCCTCCTTTCTCTCCTTTCTGGCCCTTTGGGGGGAATAGCTTGGGGGAGAACGCCTCCAAGTTGCATGCCCCTTGCAACCCCGGTTGGCAACAAAGGGCCCTTTGGGTTTTTTGTTTTTTGCAACACCCCCACCCCCTTTTGCAACACCCCCACCCCTTTGCAACATTACGTAATCACTTGCAACATTCCTGCACTCTAACCTTTTGCAGCTATACTACTGTTTCATCTCCTTATTTGGAGATAACTTTAGTCTATACATATTGCTACTTGTAAATGTTACTAAATAAAAATTTGCAATTCCTTTTCAATAAAAATTACATCAGACAATAATATTAACTATAAAATTCTCATTCTTAAATCAAGTACAATCACAAATTATTTTCGGTATATTTTTAAAGCTTAATTATATTATACCGAATATATAACGTACCTTATTTATTGTTTTAATTTAAAATTTATCATATTTCTCATTTGTAATAAAACTTAATGTGTTATTTTTTATAATCTTTTATTGTTTACTTATTTTTTGTTATTTCTAAGATTATACCAATTTTCATTTATAATGATAGAACTTAATCGAACGCAGTTTTGATAGTTTTGATATTCATCCACCAAGTTTGGTGTTTACCATTATTTTATGTCCATTATTTCTCTTTATTTTGTTATTTTGTATTGTAAATATTTAAATGAATCTCAAAGATTTTGCTTCAAAAGCTATTATGCTTTCCGATGGTATATTCAGCTAAAAATACTTGGATTAGATACTCGCCGCTAAATACGAAATCGAACATAAATGCCACTATTCTGTAAAATATATGTGGATGTGATGTTTCGTTTGAATTTTTTAATATTATATAACTTATTTAATGTATTCTTTTTATGAATAACGATTGTTTGTTTGTTTGTTCTTATTCTTTCTTTATTTTCTTACTGCTCCTCCTAATTTTTTCTTATTTTCATTTTTTTCCTTCCCCACCTACCCCTTCCTTCTTCTCCTCCTCTTCCTTCTTATAATATGGAAGCTAGATATACAGATCTACAGAAGCGAAGGCTAACAAAGACCCTAAAATCCACTCTAAGGTTAGCACGAGGGAAAGAAGAGAGATAGGGGGTTAAAAGAAGAGAATAGAGAGTTAAAAGAAGAGAATAAGGGGTTAAGTAAGTAGCAAAACCTATCATTCGTGGGTTAACATTCATTCAGAAAAAGAGAGAGAAAGATTCACCATCATCATCCGCTGGCCACTGCCGACAAGTCGGAAAAATAGTCGAAGAGAATAGGAAAAGGGTGAAAGATGAAAAGAAGTAAAATAAGAACGCTTACAAACCATGCAAACACAGTCTTAACTTAAAGAAACACTGTCATACCATGCAAATTATAGACATGCAAGTAAAGAGAGAATGAGAAGAGTATAACAAAAGGTGGGTTAGTTAGGAAAGGTTGGGGGTTCTTTTTGCTTCTTCTTCTTATTCTTCTTCTTCTTCTTTCCTTTTTTTTTCTTCTTCCGGTTCGACGCATTGCATGCAACCATCAGGGAAAGCGAGAAAGGCGAGAGGAGGGGGAGGGATGTAACATTGAAATGTTAAAAAGGGGAGGCCATCCATGGACATGAAACACAATTATGCAATATTTGCAATAATCTAAAACGCACCCGTACTACTGATACGGAGATTACGCACATTAATAAACTATTTTAGGATTTAGATTACCCTAAAAATTTCGTTAATAAAACCTTTCAATTGCACGCAAGAAATATTATAACCCTGAAAAGGTAACTATGAATGGAAAATCTCACTTACATTGTCTATCAATGAAAGTTCTTTACAGTCTTTCATGTCCTGAATATATTAAAAATATTTTGGCAGTACCATGTATTTGGCATAATTTTGTACCACAAGCGTTAACATTAAAGGAAAGCAAATATTAAAAATATGGAATAAGGTGTCGTAGAAGAACTGAAACATATGACCTGGGTCATTTAAAGGTTCGTCACAGTCAAGTCGCGTATTTTCTACAGCCCCAATAAATTTTCTTTTGTTAACCTCTGAGAATATTCTGTAATCAATAGTTGTTTTGTCCGCAACCTGAACAATGTTATTGAATATAGCGTAAGTAGGAAAATGATCACTGATGTTAGTGGTTATAATTCCAGAATTTACGAGGGCATTGCTATTTACAAATATATTATCAATCGTAGATTCTGTTATTCGATTGCCATAGCTGCAGACTCGAGTGGGTTTGGTAATAGAATGTCTAAGATAGAAAGAATTCATTAAGTTTAAAAATTTATGAGAAATTGCTTCAGATTGCAAATTGATGTTGAAGTCACCCGCAACTATGGCATTCGATTTATGAAAGTTGCATAACATGTTATCTAAGTGAATTAAAAAGCTATTGATATTAGTATTAGGTGGTTTATATAATGCATGGACAGAATATACATTACTTTTGTCTTTTATATTCACAATCAGGTTTTCATTGTCACTATTACATAGAGAAAATACTTCGTTAGAGTTGTAAGTTTGATGCACATACACAGAGATACCCCCACCAATCTGACCATCTCTTACAGTATAATAAGCAACGTAATTATCTATATTATATAGGTTTTTAATACTTCTATTTAACCAGGTTTCCGTGAGAATTATAACACTAAATTTGACCGAAGAAGTTTTCAAAGGGGCCAATAAGTAGTTATAGTTCCTAGGTAAGCTTCGAATGTTTAGATTTAGCATTGAAAGATTTTTATAAATATCTTTTTGTAATACAAAGACATTAAACTCATCTATCGATGAGCCCATGCAATTGCCTACACCAGATTCCTGTTCTAGATTCTCTAAACTGGATACAGAATTTTTTGGTAATGAATTGAAATGATTAATATCGGCACATATACTATGAAAGTCTTTATCGATGAAAGCCATTTAACAGTAGTTCTCAAACAATTTCACTAAATACAGAATACGGGAATAAGGGGTTACCGCCCAACTGAGCCGAGAATGGGAAAGTCGACTAATGAGATTGTATGCGGAGTTATTCGCAGGCCTCCTGTGTGCCGACTGTCGGCCGGCGTTTTCGTAGTTCTCATAGCTCGAAATGCTTCTTCACTAGCAAGTGAACTCCTTTGACCGAAATATTCCGCGTTGGAGGAGTCTCTCTTTCTTTAATAATTAACTTCGCTCCAAGGAAGTAGGCAACTTTCCCGAGTCTCCTCGCTTCTATGAGTTTAGGAAGCTTTTCTTTACGAATTTTACGTGTTTCCTCACATACTGTACGTCGTCATTGACGAAGATTTTTGATCCTTTCAGCTTTCTTCTGTTTTTTAGTATTAAATCTCTGAGTTTCATTCTCACATATTACTTTTATAGCTGAAGTGGGCGTCTTAGATTCAGTCGTATCATTAACTCTAGAATTTGCTTTTTGAGGTGGAATTTGTTTTTTTAATCTAAAAGCACTCTTGATCTTAATATTCCCCAAATTCAGCCTATCTTTTATTATGTCCTCCACCTTTTTCTTCGTTTCGCCATTTGTTTCTCTATTCATTTCAGATACCCCCATTATGATTAAGTTATTGGCACGTGAATTATCGTCTAGGCTGTTTAATTTATTCCTAATTGAATCGTGCTCGTTTTTTATCATCTCCATGCTACGATTATTATTAGTAAGCGAGTTTAGACTAGAGCTAAGATCCTTCATTTCGTCGTGTGCATACTGAATGCTCTTTTCGAGCTCCATATTTCTATATTCCAGTTTTGCATTGTCCCTCTTTAGCAATTCGTTATTATGTTGTACAACTTTTATTACTGCCTCAAGGTCTTTGATTACACTATTACTTTTGTGCACTAAATCAAAGAGGGAATTATACTTATTTGCTAGATGCTTCATTTCTAATTTCAGGCCGTTTACTTGACCTTTGGAAGCCATTTTGAGCAATTTATGGGGTTAAAATTCACTCGTTCGTTCGTTCGTTCGTACGTTTAAAGGTTTCGTTCGTTCGGTTGTTTGTATACCCGTTACTTCAAGGTCACTGCTTGTCGTAGGACTATAAAGGCAGTGCCGGATGTCGCTAGAAAATTTTGAAGATATATTTTATGTAATATTACTAGTTAAGTATTGCAGTTTATCTGATGAGATTGTAACTGCGTAATCTTGGCACATTCACAAATTTTAGTGGAGAAGTAACACAATGGTTCACTGACTTTGAACACTGTTAATTTTGATAGGAAGAAGGAGCACGAAACTGACAAGCGTCACCAGCACAAACACCAAATCAATGACTATTTTTGATGCATGGCTGACCAAGCTTATGGTTCGAAATTCTGAACACTTGGTGGCTCTCGGTTTCTTGGGGATAGTAATTATAGAGACTCTCATAAAGTCAGCAGGCCAGTCTCCACTTTCATACATGTTTCTGCACAATACATTCACCTCCTCTCTAGCATCACCTTCAAGACTTCAGAAGTTTTGCTGGTGCATCATCTGGTCTTGGGGCCTTGCCATTTCTTAGGTCTTTTACAGCCATCTCTACTTCTCTTTCCAATATTCACGGGTAACCCATTGAAAAATGGTAATAGGCTCATACAAATGCGAATGAGGGGTAATGTTCAGTTCAAAGACACTGTTGTTTACGTCTTGCAAGCTAGCTAAGCTACCCAAGGTGATGGGGGTGGATGCCGAGGTTTCAAAAGGGTATTCCCTTTACACATTTCCCACTCGTGACACTTTAAACTACAGTACATTGCAGTACCACCTCCTAAGCATTACTTTAACTATGACGGTATGAGTATGAGTGGACGAGATTTTGATAGGTATTACAACAGCTTCACTGATGAAAATCGTTACAATATAGCGAATGTATGTGGACGTTTTGTGTGAACGATGTGCGTATGCTTAGAGTACGTTTCCAAACCTTTAGATATGTGTATATTATCCGGTTCAGTTGCGATCCACTACAGGCTGCAATCATGATTGCCTTTCTTTGCTTCACTGTATTCAATGGCAACTTCATGTCAAAAGATACACTTCACATCATTCCACGAAACAAATCACGCAGTTACGGGTATAAAGCTTTTTACTGGCTCACGCACTTACAACAGGCAGGCATACACATAAAACACGCGTGCAACACGGGAGAAGTGGCGGTTAAGATCAATGGCAGGGTTTTCTGGGCTGATGGATTGAGTGAGAACCCCCGCACCAGTGAGAAGATAGTGTACGCTTTCCACGGATGTCTTTGGCAAGGATGCCCACGTCCTGAGTGTGGTATCACAAGTAACTACAACGGTGGATCCCCCGTCTATAGGCTGGCTTAGAACTGTACTCGTGACCAGCTTATAAGTTCACAGTTCACTCACAGGATATTATAGGAACGTAAGTTTGATGAATGGATGGGAACCAATGAGGAGTACCGTGACGAAATAAAGGCTATCACACGTTTAATGGTGGTGTATCCCCTCAAGTGCGGTGAGAGTTTGTTTGGAGGGCGTACAAACCCTTTCAAACTATACTTTTTATCTACGGAGGGTGTAAGGATCCATTATTTTGATTTCTGCTATTTATACCCATGTGTGACGAAGAATAACCCATATCCAGTAGGTGCCCCTGAAAATCTCATGGAACCTGCTTTACCCACCATCGAAGAACTCTCAGACAATTTAAAAGAGAGCTACGATTTTGGACTATCCTTCGTTGATATACTTCCCCCCCTCATGATTTATGGGTGCCCATCTTATCAGTTGTCATAGATCACAAGCTTATGTTTCCTCTGTGCGTGAAGTGCGCCGAGGAGAACAGTGGTGTGTGTAACCATACAGTTAACCAGAGGAAGATTTGGGGCGTTTTTACAAGCCCTGAGTTGGAACTAACCGTTCGTCATGGGTACAGAATTTGTGGGGTGTGGCGTTTCCAGAAGCGTTATATAACCTCTTCACTCCTTATATCAATACTTTCCTGAAAGATAAAGTTAAGACAGCGGGATTTCCACGGGAGTTGAAACCGAGGACGAAAAAACGGCCTATATTCAACGTTACCGTAATCGTGAAGGTATACAGCTAGAGCGGGAACATATTGCGCGAAACCCTGGCGAGCGCTTTAGTGCAAAGCTCTGTTTGAACAGTCTCTGGGTCAAGTTTGTATAGAACACTACAAGAGGAACGTGCATTTATCTCAAAGTTTTGACGAAGTATGGGATTACACCAAAGCTAATGATAAAGAGGTTCTTGAAGTTGTGCACGTAAGTAATACGTACATAATACGTTACAATGGGACTAAGTTGGCTACAGATACATCTCGCGTGACAAACATCCATGTGGCTAGTTTTACAACAACTTACGGGTGCATCAAGCTTTGGGGACTAATGCATTCCCTGGATCGATGGGTCCTGTACGCCAATACCGACAGTGTGGTGTTTACGCGGAAGGAAAGTGAATATATGCCTTCTATAGGCGGGCTCCTTGGTGAACTCACTGGCAGGATCAAGGACGAGTATGGCGACAGAATTTACACGGACTTATTTGCATCGAGTAGTCCAAAAACGTATGGGGTACGTGTGAGGATCGGAGATGATTTCAAGTACAGTACATCGTGAAGGCGAAGGGCATCACTTTAAACCCAGCAAACCGCCAGTCAAATTCGGCTCTCTTAAAGATCTGGTAGTTTCAGAAGAACCAGGAGGTGATGACGATGCCACGCCTTCTCATCTGGTTGTGGGGACTCACAACTTCCGAGAACAGAAACTAGGAGGAGTGAAGGAGTTTAGAGGGACTAAGGTGTGCCACAATACCTACAGGAACCGTTACCAGTTACCTGGGGCCTCCGATACTGTCCCCTTTGGTTTCCGAGAGGAATGATTAATCGGTATACATATTTTTATTTAATTTATTGATCCTTTATTTATTGTTATTGTTATTTATTGTTATTGTTTTTTACAGTTTACTTATTTTAGAAATTGCTTTAAAGTGTTGACCCGTTGACTTACTTGCTATTATTATTATTATTATTATTATTGAATGTTTATTAAGTTGTGAATATTTATTTTACAAATTATTTAACTCGTGTACTTTAAATAAATTATTTTAAATTTTTAGGCATGTGTATAATTTTCTTTTAGACTTTGTATATATATGAAATGAAATGAAAATGAAAAGGTTTATTGGCAGACTATAGTCCATACGACAAATATTATTAATACAATGACAGTTCACATACTAAGGATAGAAATATATACAAGTGATTAGAAATAATACTGTAATGTCGAAGTTAAGTGGAGCTACAGACAGACGTTTTCATACCAAGAATTCCATAGCTTAGAGGATAAATGGCAGGACTCATGGATGGCTTGGATAATCGGGTTGGTTGTATTTTTAATTCTTTGCATTAGACTGTATTGAGCACGTCTTGTTACCTCCGGGAAGCTCGGAACATTGCGGGTAGCAAACATTTGCGAAGCTGAGCATCTCGGGGGTAATTTATGTAAGATTCTAAAAGACCCGTTGTACAGCAAATTTAGGGTTCTGCCAGAGCCTTTTTTGTAATTCACCCAGAGTTGCTGTCCGTATATATTACTGCAGAAAGTGCGAAAGAGAGTGTCTTTAGCTTCACTTGTACAGAATCGAAAGTTCCTTATAGTCATATTCGCTGTAGCACACACGCTGCGAGATTGTTTTCTTATATCCGAGTCATCACTCAGGGAGCTGGTAATAGTTTGACTCAAATACTTAAACAATTGTACTGCCTCAATTACTTCACCATTCATTTTAAACCTCATATCAGCTGGTTGATTACAGCTTTTAGGATGAAACTGCATAACCTTAGTTTTTGTAACATTAAAAAGAATATCATGTTTCTGCGAATACACTTCGCAGACTTTTAGTAGCTGATCCAGACCTTTAACAGAGGGACTTATTAACACCATATCATCGGCATAAACTAAGTTATTTATCCTTGTGTTATCTATACAACATTCCTCTGTTGCTTCATTAAGTGAAGCAATTAATCCGTGAATATACACATTAAACAACATTGGGGAGAGCAAGGAGCCTTGTCTCACCCCGCAAGAGGAGCAAAAACACTCGGATAGTACATTGCCCCAGTAGTATACCCGCATCCGGAGAGACAGACATGGATCAATTTGAAAATTTCCCCCTCACCGTCCATCATGACGCTCCCCCACCGTCCTTCATGACGGTCCCTCCTTTATAAGGTGTCTCTCATAGTTCTTAAAATAGAAAAAAGAAAAAGAAAAGAAAAAAGTAAAAAAAAACCTTCATGGTCTTTCATGAGACAAACAAAAACAACAAAAACAAACAAACAAACAAACAAACAAAAACAAACAAACAAGCATTCGAGTACTTTCTGTTCAGGCAAGTTCCGCCAGACAATAGAAATGAAAACTTAAAACGAATATCTGAAAAGGGCTTAATAGGCGTAACGAGAGTATGCATTGACATCACCACATTCAATGACTTGTATTGTATTCTCAAAGCATATTATTATTAATATCACATTGCCTCATCGAATGTTACTCCACTTTCATATGCTAACAAATTGCGAGCATCACAAAAATCAAAATCAGATTGAACATATTTTAAATCGAAAACTAACTCTTTGTTTAATATCTGTATTATGAAAAATAAAATGAACGTTTATTATTTTAATTTAATTTAATTAATTTCTCTCTTTTTTAAGGGGAACTGACTTATTTCAACCGAGTTGATCCTCAAATACAAGACCTTTTTATACACTCATATCACATGCTTAATTGTTTATTTACTTTTAAATATATAGTTTTCTATTATTTACAACGCTATATACCATCACATTCACATGACATTTTCTGGTTTGTGAACTATTAATTTTACTGCACATCAAATTTCGTTACAAATTTGCGTGTGTTAAAAAAATTTAAAAACTGATATTTAGGCTATACATTTCGTGAATCAACACACGTAAATAAGCGAGATAATATAACCATCCCCTCTTTCTATTATATATATATATATATATATATATAAAATAAGTATGAGGGTATTCTATCCAGCAATAATTACAGAGCTATTGCTAACACCTCTTGCTTCTCGAAACTACTAAAGAAACTCTTTTTACCACACCGCTTAAATTATTACTTATGGACTAAATGAGTTTGGTTTTAAAAGGTCCTACTCAACTGATCTGACATCTATATACTTAATTATATTTAAATACACTGCAGTAATTCAACTATTTATAGCTGATTTCTAGATATAAGTAAGGCATATGATAGAATGAATCACAATATTTTATTTACAAAAATAGAAGACAGGGAAGTTCCCATATTAAATTTATAACAATGTAATATACAATGACGAAGTACAAGAATTTAAGTATTGGAGTCAAACTATTACCCGCTCCTTGAGTGATGACTCGGATGTAAGAAAACAATCTCAAAGTCTGTGTGCTAAAGCGAATATGACCATAAGGAACTTTCGATTCTGTACAAGTGAAGCTAAAGACTCTCGTACTTTCTGCAATAATATATACGGACAGCAAATGTGGGTGAATTATAAAAAAGGTCCTGGCAGAACCCTAAATTTGCTGTACAACAGGTCTTTTAGACTCTTACATAAATTAACCCCGAGATGCGCAGTTCCGCAAATGCTTGATAACCACAATGAGCATCCCTGAGGTAACAAGACTACAGTCTATTGCAAAGAATCAATCACCCCATTATCCAAGCTATCCATGAGTCCTGCCATTTATCCTCTAAGCTATGGATTTCTTCGTATGAAAACTTGTCTGTAGCTCCACTTAACTTCGACATTACAGTATTATTTCTAATCAAATGTATATATTTCTATCCTTAGTATGTGCTATGTCATTGTATTATTAATATTTGTCATATGGACTATAGTCTGCTAATAAACCTTTTCATTTTCATATATATATATATATATATATATATAAGTAGGTTTGTGCCGAAAAACAACTTTCTTAGATACTCAAATAATAGAAAACGGTTATAGGGTACCTTATATCCCTCACATATTGTAATGTTCACTTAGAACATCCTAGATTGTTGGCTTAAAATATCGCACAATCGTTCACAGAGCAATGCCACTAAAGTAACTGAGTACGTATCTTCAATAATAATTGCAACAAAAATCTTTCACTACACGGTCGCTTCCGATTATTTAATCAAACCTGAAAGATGCATTCTCTGCAAATTCTGTGCGCAACAATCCGGAGTGAACCACACCTATTTATTATAGCTTCTTTCAAGGCAATCCTAAACATTCCTCTGAAGCAGGAGGCACACCAAACTTTTTACGATTTCTAACACTTACAGTATGCAGATATATAATTGTAGTACAATATACAAATTTTGTCAGCTTGGTTATTTCCTTTTGTATCACACATTCCTAGCTGCACTACCTAAAATTAGTTAGCCTGTTACAATATATATATATATATTATATATATATATATATAATATTATATATATATATATATATATATATATCCGGGGGTAGCTAGCGCTTTTTAATGTGTAAGCACCGAGGTGTGAAGCACGAAGCTGTGGGAAAATGTGGAAGCAGCCTATCACCAACCCTACACTGTTGAAGGAGAAAATTAAATACGGATTCCTTAAATTCTCTCTGATGCACTAAAAATTAGGAATTTATGGTAGATGTCAATAGTTACACAATCATCTGAGATGGAGAATCCCCTTTTATTCAAAGCACAGGATAGAAACACATAATATTGGGACAAAGTAGAGTATTTTGCAACTTGTAATAATTAATATTAATCTTTTCCATCATATAATTATAATAGACAATTATAATGATAAATGATTTCTTGAGAACTTTATATAAAATATCATGAATTTTTCAACTCACTGTGCAAGCACATGCTGTTTTGCTTATGCCTAACTACACTCCTGTATATATATATATATATATATATATATATTATACACACATGTCAGTACTATATTACATTTTGATACCAAGGATAGTAGGGGGAGACACTGTACTAATATTTAATTCTTTTAATTCTTGCCAAAAGTTTATTGGATTCTTACTGGCAAACTTCCCAGCCACAGCATCCCAGCTTAACCCATCCTCATGATTTTTTATAAACCTTATTGCATTCTTGAATCTGGCACTAGCCCTATTTTTTGTTGTAATATAGGGTCTTGCCATGGCTTCCCTTGTTCACGCCACATTAAAAAAGCATCTCTGGGAGCATTATGAAGTTCAGTCGCGTAAACGTTCCATCCAGGTCTACATGTATAATTTTTCTCCTGAAGATATTTAAGTCTAGGTTAGCATTGTTGAGAGAGGAATCATTTTGTTGATACACATCTTTAAATTCCGAAATATGTGTTTGAATTCTACAGTTTACATCCTGACAAGCAAGAGTAACAGTATTTAATTACTTTTGCTAGCAAAAAAATATTCAGTAGACTAAACTAAAATGAAAGATGGTAATTGTTACAACACTAGCATGCAAACATTTTTTAATATATTGGATTACCGTACAAATGAACTGACTACGGACAACCAGCTTGGGTAAGTACTGTAGATTTGACTTAGTGAGAGAGAAAGTAATTGAAACATATTTATGAGCAAAACAATAAGGTTGTAATGATATATAGTAAACCTGAATCTGAAATGCCAAATTAAAAAAAAATCAATAATCCATTTTTTTTACGTTCTCTGCTAAATTTATCATTATATGGTTGGGGGCTGGATGTTCTAATAGGATTTATTGTATGTATTTTACAAGGATACGTCATAGTTAGTCAAAAGTTTAATGGTTAGTAAGTATATACGGAAATTGTTTTCATTATTAGGAATATTGTTATATACCATTTTGAAGTGTAGACAAATCTCAGTGAACTCTTATATTGTTGTTTTAAAAACTAATTTCATTTGAGGTATTTAGCTGGAGTCAGCCTGGCTCCTAATTCTCAATTAATCAGCCATCCTTTATCGCTACACTGTACTCCCTCTTCACATTTACGTATTTATAATAATAATAATAATAATCATAAGAATGGAAACACTGTCACACAGCATACTAGTTTATAAAATCAAAATAAAAAAATATTGTAAACGTTCTTTATAAAAGTTCCTAAGAGTAGCGGGCTGCTAGTCAAATAAGTAAGGGCTACCTACACCTAAATCTACATATAACCTCTGGAGTTCGGGAAAGGAGTAGCATGAGAACAATGCAAGATGGGAGATACACTTCTTTTCCCGGGATAGCTTAAGCAGATTTACCTACTTGACAAAGATTTTTAGGCCCTCTTATGCCAAACTAACTGCTATATACTGCATGTTTAATATAGTTTCCTTAATAAAAATAAGTCACACCAAAAAGTCTCACATCTCAACTTGTATACGCTTCAAACAGTGCAGTATTTGTTCAAGAAATTACAATACAAGTTACTAATGGAAATAAAACTCTGATACTTGATGCAAAAGAATAAAGTTCTCCTTTATTATTTTCTCTTTGTAGTCAATGAAGACTCTTGATTTAAAAAAATACATACAATTTATGTCATCAAACTGTCATGCATAAATTCACATTCATGAAAGAGCCTCTCTTTTTCTTAAAAGTAACTAAGTAGTTACTATTTACCACATCATATTACAAGTTACACCACACCTACTTATCTCTTATAGCGCAATTATATCAACACCAAAACTGTCCTACACAACTTATCACTATTTATAAGCAAGCATTCATGAAAGCACCCATCTTTTTCTTAAAACTAAGTAGCTGCCATTTACCACATCATAGTCCAAGTCACAACAGATCTACGTCTCTTATAGCACAATTATATCAACTCCAAATGTGTCCTGCATAACATAGCACTGTTTACGCAATTTATAGCTTTTTATCATATGTGAAAGCATCTAAAACTGTATAATTCTTCTACTCGATAGTTTAAAAAAGGATTTCTGGTAGATCGGGGTTTGATCAAATAAAGTATCATACTGATGTAAACAAAAGATACGACATGCATGGAAATATTGAATGAAGGTGTCATAGAAAGATTACAATACCCCATTTGAAACATCGTTCCAGCGGTAGAAAATAACAATATGAAGTTGAACGAAGAAAAATTATACAATACTGTCATTGATATCTGCAACAATATATGCATTCATTATTATGAATAGCTAGGGCGCTAGTACTGTCACTTGTGAGTCAGAGCTCTCTACTGACGAGGCTTCCGATTTGACTCCATTTACCACCATTCTTTGTGTTCTTTGCGTCAAGAAATTAAATACCCACCTTCCCAGCCTTATAATAAATCTCGTATTCTTGAGTTTATATGCCATAATTCCATGGCCACATTTATCAAAGGCTTTAGCAAAGTCAGTATATACATCTATGTTTTGTCCTCGGCTCAGTGTTTCCAATATTCTCTCCTGGTGGTCTAATAGCTGTGATAGTCACGATTTTCCAGTCCCTGAAACTATGTTGATTTGGGATGTAAAAGTTCTTTCCTTGTAGGTAGTAGGTAGTTTCGCTTCTAACTACATGTTCAAAGCATTTTATAAGTTGTGTAGTGAGAGCTACCGGCCGATGATTCTTGGGCATTGCTCTCTTAACATCTTTGTATAATGGGAAAATGTTTGCGTTCTTTAACGACAGTGGAATTTGCTACGTGTAGAATGATTTCCTCCATAGTAAGTATAGCGGTTTGTCAATACTCTCTTTACATTTCATCGGAAATGTGGCACTCCATGTGTCTGTCCCCTGGTGTCGATTTGTCTCGCATCTGTGATAGAATCTTAATTATATATATATATAACCGATTTAACTATTCTCTGAACAAATTACGACGAGAAGTATATTTAATAGATAGATAAATATACAATATTAAACAAAAGTATGTGCAGCAGACACACAAAGATTATCACTGTAGCGATTAAGTTGACAATAAACGTGAATTCGGTAAACATTTTACGAGAAAGATCATTAGTTCAGACCACACAACCCTAGAGCAAATGAAAGTATGTATTTCTTTAAAAGTTTGACCAATAAAATAACGGAACCCAGGAACAAACCCTATGGCTTAGTTGAATATTGGTCAGTCCAAAGTCTGAATAGTCTGAACGCCTCCGAAGAGCTATACGGGGCTCCAATAAACCTTAGCCTCCCCGCCCATGGCCTAAACCATTAGAGGTACAGTAAAACTAAACATACCTTACAAAAGAGAATTTAATCCTGCATTTAATGAGGAACAATTAAAACTTGGTGTTCCCGCCATTGGCTTCCAAGACAGCCTGAATTCGCTTTGGGTAGCTTGCCAAAAGTGACGTGAATAGATCTTGATCGTTACGCAAATTTGTTAAAACAGTTTCAATGTGTTGCGTCATTGTATCCTTCGAAAATCGATTTGCTGCAGGTTCTTGAAACAAGAGACATTCAACCTTGTCCTTTATAAATGATCCAATGTGTTCACAGACGTTCAGATCAGGAGAATTTCCTGGCCATTCTTCATTTCCAAAGAAATCGATCTCATGGTTCCGCAACAACTGTTGAGTGGCTAATGCCTTAAAGCAGGGGGCCTTATCGTGCAGAAGTGTGACCTGATCGACATCCATAACATTGTTTGGGTTTCTTAGAAAAGGAATGACATGCTGGGATAGAATAATATCACGAAAATACTGTCCATCCCAACTCTGACCATTTGGCTTCAGCACCCACTTGAGCTTCTTTTCAGTGAACAAAACAAACACACCAACACAGTCTGGACTTTTTAATAATTCGCGATAATGTTCATTGTCATCGACTTCATCTGGTGTTGTGGCCCACACTCGATCATTTTGGTAGTTCGGCCGACGTGTTACGTAAACAAAAAATTCATCGGAGACAGCTAAATGCATGAAATCATCCACATCCCAATCTTCAAGATAATGGGCAAACCACATTCTGTCATCGATGTTAAGTTGAGTTTTTCTTGGCTTTGGAAGTTCATGCCAAGGCTTTAAACCTTGCCTATGACGGTACAGTCGAATGATCTCACCACTAACGATCTTTCCTCTCAACACTTCGATCTCTCTAGAAAGTTTAGCACAGCTGTTTTTCCGCTTACGCGTACCGCTTTCAATGATGTCCCTTGTTTCCTGAGAGAGTGGCAAATTTGGGCGCCCAGATTTGGTTGTATCCATTTCACATTCATTCAAAGTTTTATTCCAATTTCTTTTGACGAAGTCCTCACTTCTTCGCAACTTTTTGGCAACCCATGAACGTGTTATAAAGGTGGCTCCAGCATCACGAGCTTCCCGAAATGTTATTGCCCGTATGCGATCTATCACACGTTGCCTCTCCGAATCACCAATTAATTGAGAAGCCATTATATTATCACTTTATCAGCTAGAGTAATTTTAATACCTGTAATAAATAAAGAATTTTATATATTTTTATAATCACTAAAAACTATTTCGCTATAAGTAAACATGTAAGCTGAAAATGGGGGAGCTAAAGTTTTTGGAACCCCTTAGTTGACCGTCCTCTGTTGGCAGTAGCTTAATTGTGAATTACTTCTAGGATTCATATCAACATAGCACTTTGTAATTCATTTACACACAACTAAAACACAATTCTCTCTCTCTCTCTCTCCACGTACTCACACACTCACACATATGTGTATATATATATATATATATATATAATATATATGTGTGTGTGTGTGTGTGTGTGTGTGTGTCTGTGTGTGTGTGTCTGTGTGTGTGGAGAGAGTGAGAATTGTGTTTTAGTTGTGTGTAAATGAATTACCAAGTGCTATGTTGAAATGAATCCTAGAAGTAATTCACAATTAAGCTACTGCCAACAGAGGACGGTCAACTATAACAAGCTCTTCGGAGGCGTTCAGACTATTCAGACTTTGGACTGACCAATAATTCAACTAAACCATAGGGTTTGTTCCTGGGTTCCGTTATTTTATTGGTCAAATTTTTAAAGAAATACATACTTTCATTTGCTCTAGGGTTGTGTGGTCTGAACTAATGATCTTTCTCATAAAATGTTACCGAATTCACGTTTATTGTCAACTTAATCGCTAGAGTGATAATCTTTGTGTCTGCTGCACATACTTTTGTTTTATATTGTATATTTATCTATCTATTAAATATACTTCTCGTCGTAATTTGTTCAGAGAATAGTTAAATCGGTTATATATATATATATAATTAAGATTCTATCATAGATGCGAGACAAATCGACACCAGGGGACAGACACATGGAGTGCCACATTTCCGATGAAATGTAAAGAGAGTATTGACAAACCGCTATACTTACTATGGAGGAAATCATTCTACACGTAGCAAATTCCACTGTCATTAAAGAACGCAAACATTTTCCCATTATACAAAGATGTTAAGAGAGCAATGCCCAAGAATCATCGGCCGGTAGCTCTCACTACACAACTTATAAAATGCTTTGAACGTATAGTTAGAAGCGGAACTACCTACAAGGAAAGAACTTTTACATCCCAAATCAACTTAGTTTCAGGGACTGGAAAATCGTGACTATCACAGCTATTAGACCAGGAGAGAATATTGGAAACACTGAGCCGAGGACAAAACATAGATGTAATATATACTGACTTTGCTAAAGCCTTTGATAAATGTGGCCATGGAATTATGGCATATAAACTTAAGAATACGAGATTTATTATAAAGCTGGGAAGGTGGGTATTTAATTTCTTGACGCAAAGAACACAAACAATGGTGATAAATGGAGTCAAATCGGAAGCCTCGTCAGTAGAGAGATCTGACCCACAAGTGACAGTACTAGCGCCCTAGCTATTCATAATAATGAATGCATATATTGTTGCAGATATCAATGACAGTATTTTATAATTTTCCTTCGTTCAACTTCATATTGTTATTTTCTACCCGCTGGAACGATGTTTCAATGGGGTATTGTAATCTTTCTATGACACCTTCGTTCAATATTTCCATGCATGTCGTATCTTTTGTTTACATCAGTATGACACTTTATTTGATCAAACCCCGATCTACCAGAAATCCTTTTTTAAACTATCGAGTAGAAGAATTATACAGTTTTAGATGCTTTCACATATGATAAAAAGCTATAAATTGTGTAAACAGTGCTGTTATGCAGGACACTTTTGGAGTTGATATAATTATGTTATAAGAGACCAGTAGATCTGTTGTGACTTGGACTATGATGTGGTAAATGGTAGCTACTTAGTTTTAAGAAAAAGATTGGTGCTTTCATGAATGCTTGCTTATAAATAGTGATAAGTTGTGTATGACAGTTTTGGTGTTGATATAATTGCGCTATAAGAGATAAGTAGGTCTGGTGTAACTTGTAATATGATGTGGTAAATAGTAACTACTTAGTTACTTTTAAGAAAAAGAGAGGCTCTTTCATGAATGTGAATTTATGCATGACAGTTTGATGACATAAATTGTATGTATTTTTTTAATCAAGAGTCTTCATAGATTACAAAGAGAAAATAATAAAGGAGAACTTTATTCTTTTGCATCAAATATAGGACAGTTTTATTTCCATTAGTAACTTGTATTGTAATTTCTTGAACAAATACTGCACTGTTTGAAGCGTATACAAGTTGAGATGTGAGACTTTTTGGTGTGACTTATTTTTATTAAGGAAACTATATTAAACATGCAGTATATAGCAGTTAGTTTGGCATAAGAGGGCCTAAAAATCTTTGTCAAGTAGGTAAATCTGCTTAAGCTATCCCGGGAAAAGAAGTGTCTCTCTCATCTTGCATTGCTCTCATGCTACTCCTTTCCAGAACTCCAGGGGTTATCTACAGATCTACAGAAGCTAAGGCTAACAAAGACCCTAAGATCCACTCTAAGGTTAGCCCGAGAGAAAGGAAAGAGTAGGGGGTTAAGAGAAGCGAAGAGAATAAGGGGTTAAGTAAGGAGGAACACCTATCACTCGTGGGTTAACATTCATTCAGAAAAAGAGGAAACAGACCCACCATCATCATCCGCCGGCCACTGCCGACTAGTCAGAAAAATAGTCGGAGAGAATAGGAGAGGGGTGAAAGATGAAAAGAAGTAAAATAAGAACGCTTACAAACCATGCAAACATAGTCTTAACTCACTGTCATACCATGCAAACTACAAACATGCAAGAAGAGAGAGTTACAGACATGCAAAGTAAGAAGATAAGAAAAAAAAAGTAGGTAAAATTAAACAAAAAGTGGTTTAGTTTACGCTACGAGCTACATCTACGTTCGTGTTAGTCTAATTTTTTTTTTTTTTTAAATAATTTTATTGCTGGCATCACACACTGGCATGTCACAAGCTGGCATTAATCGTCAAGAGACTCATCCTCGACCACCACCCCCAGAGATCCTGTTGCTAATTTTTTTTTTTATTTTAAACAGCGTTAATATTTTTAAAATGTCTGTCACGACGGTTCTTAAACACATTAACGCTGGTAGAGTTCACGACGGGCGCGGGAAGATTATTCCATTTATCAATTACTTTAAACGTAAAGAAGTTTTTAGCGATATTAGTAATGAAACGTCTGCCACGCAACTTAAATCCGTTATTACGAGTATTACTATTATCGAAAGTGAACAATTTGTCAAAATTTACGTTATCGATGTTATTAACGATTTTGAAAACTTCAATAAGCTCCCCCCTTAATCTCCTAGTTTCGAGTGAATACAGGTCTAACTCTTTAATCCTATCTTCTTAAGGCTTGTTACGCAATGACGGAATTAGTTTCGTGGCACGACGTTGAACCCTTTCTAACCTATCAATATCCTCACGCAAGTACGGGCACCAAAACTGAACTGCATATTCTAAATGAGGCCTGACTAGGGACTTGTAAAGGGGCAATATAATCCTTCGATTTAAATTCGAAATTACGCGCTATGAAGCCTAACATCCTATTAGCTTTTGCGCACCTATTAGCTTTTGCGCAAGACTCCAGGCACTGGTTCCTAACCTTTAAATCCTTAGATACGCGTACGCCTAAATCTACTTCCTCGTCAATGCTCGCTAACTCCCTATCATCCATCGTGTACGTGTAATTATTGTTGTGAGAACCTATATGCAAAACTTTACATTTGTCTACGTTAAATTGCATCTGCCACTTATCTGTCCACTCCATAATCCTATTTACATCGTCTTGGAGCCTACTACTATCGTCCTCGTTAACAACCTTACCGCCTATTTTAGTATCGTCCGCCAATTTTGACACGTTACTAGTCAATCCTACATCTATGTCGTTAATGTAAATTACGAATAACAATGGGCCTAACACTGAACCCTGTGGGACACCGCTACCTACATCTAACCACCCCGATTCACTACCATTAACTACGACCCTCTGTCTCCTTGCACGAAGCCATTCTTCTAACCAGTTAGCTACCTGACCGCGTATACCGTGCGCTTTGACCTTCGCAATTAGTCTCGTATGCGGAACTGTATCGAACGCCTTTTTAAAATCTAAATAAATAACGTCAGCTGCACTATGCCTATCGTATTCGCGCACTATTTCGTTATAAAATTCTAACAAACTAGTTAAACAAGACCTATGGCGTCGAAACCCATGCTGACTGCTATTAATCAAATCTCTACTTTCTAAGTGATCGATGATACGATCCCTAACTACGGATTCCAAAAGTTTACCGACAATTGACGTTAAGCTAATGGGCCTATAATTGCTAGCTACTGCGCGGTCGCCTTTTTTAAAAATAGGCGTGACGTTAGCTAATTTGAAGTCTTCAGGAATAATCCCCGTTTCGAGTGACTGATTAAAAATCTTCGTTAAGGGGCCTACGATAACGTCTTTCAAATCTTTCAAATGTCTGGGATAAAAAGCGTCAGGGCCTGGAGCCTTGCTAACTTTTAGCGTATCGATATAATGCGCAATCTCACCCTCGTAAACAGTTATTTCATCCAAAATAGTCTCGCTACTAAATGGAACGATATCGTCCACGTCGGGGACATTATTTACGTCTTCTATGGTAAAAACTGTCGCAAAAAAGTTATTGAAAATACCCGCCATCGCCTGAGCGTCAGAAGCCAAAGCGCCATTAACATCCACTAGAGGGCCTATGTTATCTTTTATTGGCTTACGATTATTTACGTATTCAAAAAACTTTTTTGGATTATGTTTACTATCCGCAGCTATAAGTATCTCTAAATTACGCTTGGCATTCCTAGCTGATCTTTTAACCTGACGCCTAAGCTCGATATATCTATTAAAGTTAGCTGCCGTGCCATTGCGCTTACTAAGTCTATACGCTCTATTACGCTCGTTTATGAACTCGCCTATTTCCCTAGTCCACCACTTCGGCCTACCACGATTTCAAGCGCGCTTAGGCCTACGAGGAATGAACTCCCTTTCAATATTCATAAAACTTTCCTTAAACGCCACCAATGCAAATTTGTGTCATTACCCATAAATAAGTTATCCCAGTCCACTACTCTCATCCTATCCGCAAAACTATCAAAATTAGCCCTACGAAAATCAGGGACTTCTATTACGTTACTATCCTTAGTGTTTTCTATCAATAACTTAAACCTAAGAATTTGATGATCACTACATCCTAAACTCTCGCCTACTTCTAAACCTTCGACTATATTCTCGCCGTTCGTCATCACCAAATCTAAAATATCATCACCGCGCGTTGGTTCGGTAACCATCTGTCGTAAAAAGTTCTTCCATAAACTCAATCAATCTCAATCCCTCCTCATTACCAGTAAAAGTCTCATAATTAACATTAGGGCAGTTAAAGTCTCCGACAATTATACTATTCCGATTGTCAATAAAGTTACCAAGAAGTGAGTAAAATCTAGTATCTGTATCGAGGGGTTGAACGGGAGGTCTATAAACGACAACAAAATTAAAACTAATACTACGCGTCCTAACTTCAACACATATCGCATTAATTGCTGCCGGAAAATCTAACTTAACCTCGATAGCCCTAAGGGAATTACGAGTGTACAGCAAAACGCCGCCACCATACCTATGTAACCTATCATTAGTAGAGAGTTTAAAACCCGGTATATCAAGTTCCCCCAACAAGTCCCGAGTCACGGTATTTAACCAAGTTTCAGTGATAGCAATTATATCGTAGTTGCCGGAATAAATTATCGCCTTAAATTCATTTAATTTATTTCTAATACTACGCGCGTTACAATAAAAGACGTTTAAGTTATTTTTTACCACGGGCCCGCGTTTTAAACTATTTTTCATGTCGGGCCCGCGTTCCCCGGACCCACAACGTTTAAAGAAGGCTTCGACCTATACAGCTTTCGCACGTTTTCGTCTATTAACCTACCTAGCCTAGCATTACCTATTTCATTAAAATGCACCCCATCTTTTATAAAAAGGCTAGGATCACTGAATTCTGACCACAGCTTTACGAAGGGTACATTTTCCTCAGCACAAATCTCTTCTAATTTATTATTCAAAAATATTGTTTTTGACGTAATCCTAAGACCCAACCCGTGCCTAGGGGTAACACCTAGAACTAAAGACCTATCTGACCTCGTCTTCAGGGACCTAATTAACCCCCTATATCTCTCCAAAAGGTCAGGCACTCTCGTATCAGGCCTATACGAGTCGTTGCCTCCTACCATCGTTACCAACATCGAGTGACGGGAGGCAACGTCAGTCCTATCCACTTCGTCTCTAACTCTGTCAACCCTGGCCCCTGGGAGACAGACCCTCCTCCTCTTGGTTGGATGCCGTTCAACGAACTCTGCGTCCATATGGCGCACTAAAGAATCCTCAATTAAAATAGTTTCCCCCTCATTCACGTCCCTTTCCAAATGGGCGAAAGGGTTCGAAACCTCGATAGGGGGGGGATTCCTATCACCTAACGTACGCGGCCTAGCTCCACCCTTAACTTCTCTAAATCCCTCCCCATCTACTAATCTCGGACTAACCTTAACCCCTTCCTCAACTCTATCCAACCTTCCCGACAAGCTACCTAAACTAGAAACTAGGTTACGCACCTCACCCTTCAAATTACTAACGTCTTCAACGTTAGTATTGGTTCGGCTTTCGTCAACCGTAGCCCTACCCCTGCCCTCATCAAGCGTTGCAAGTCTTTCGTTACCTCACGTACACTGCGTTTTATGTCAACTAATTCCTCCATTAACTCGCAAAAGAAACAAACTGATCTCTCGGTAATCACCATAGGACCGCCGTTATAATCCTTAAATTCCGAATACTACCGGTTTACCCTACACCTAGCACACGACGCTTTCTACGACGGCATCGCGCAGTTAAAAATTAGTTTAAACCGTCACAAGTGTAAGTTAAATTAAGCCGGCACGCTATGAAAACTTCTAAATCGCTAAAAACCACTAATATTCAATTACTTAACTATAACAACGTGAATATAAACGCAAGTATATAAAATTCAAAACTTTCCAAAAGTAAAATTCTCAGCAATATGCAAAAGTCGATGCAATATCAGAGCTCAGGAAATGCGTCCGTTCAGTACAGGTTATATGTAGATTTAGGTGTAGGTAGCCCTTACTTATTTGACTAGCAACCCGCTACTCTTAGGAACTTTTATAAAGAACGTTTACAATATTTTTTTATTTTGATTTTATAAACTAGTATGCTGTGTGACAGTGTTTCCGTTCTTCTTCTTCTTATTATTATTATTATTATAAATACGTAAATGTGAAGAAGGAGTACAGTGTAGCGATAAAGGATGGCTGATTAATTGAGAATTTCGAGCCAGGCTGACTCCAGCTAAAGACCTCAAATGAAATTAGTTTTTAAAACAACAATATAAGAGTTGACTGAGATTTGTCTGCACTTCAAAATGCTATATAACAATATTCCTAATAATGAAAACAATTTCCGTATATACTTACTAGCAGTGGTGGGCACCGTTAACCAAAAAGTTAACTTCGATAACGATAATCCGTTAACCCCAATTTTTAACTCCGATAACGATAATCCGATAATTTTACTACAAAGTTAACGGAAGTTAAAGATAATCCGTTAACGATAACTATTTCTTTACTAACATTTAAAAAAATCAAGGAAAAAAGCTTTAAAACCCATAGAAAATGTTTATTTATGCAAAATCCAACAATAAATAGGTATTTAGCTGTATTTTTATCAAGTTTTGCAACTTTTTTGCTTAATAACTTTTTTTTTTATTTTTAATAAAAAATGTACTGATTACATGTTTTGAAACCCTTGTAACCACTAACCATTAACTAAATTTTAATTTACCAGAGAATTATTATGGCGGGAACTGAAGTTATGGCGGTTTGAATTCATTCGCGGAGCGGTGATCTTCCGTGAATGACTCCTCGCAGTTAACGTGTTAACGGACTTTAACAGACTAAATATCGAGTTATCGGAAGTTAACTGGTCCGATAACGATAAATGGAAATTAACTTCCGTTAATAGTCCGTTAAAAAATGTTAACTTCGTTAATTAACTGTTATCGGATTAACGCTTTAGTGCCCAACACTGTAGCCCTGTTCAAAAATCAACGTTTTCTTATTTTCATAGGTTTCTGTACTTTTTCCCATGCTTTTTGACCTGAAAAGGCCGAAAATCACAACCATTTTGACCTAGATTGTTGGGAAGCATTGCCGCATGGAGCTTTAATTTTTCTGCCTTGAAATCGGCCAAAGGCACCAGTTCCGGGGTCCCTTGAATCATGTTTTGCACTATAACTTTTTATCTAAACAAGATAAGAGCAACAAAATAGGCACCAAATTAAAGTGTTTTTAATCCTCTTTCTAACTTATACAATTATGATAGTCTTGGAACAAGAAATGGCACATTGGTACATACAAAGATTTCAGAAATATCACAAAATTCGTTTTCTCACACTCAAGGCAGACAAGGCGCCTTATTCATGACACAAATTTGAGATTAACATTTTGTCACAAGTCTAATCGATCAAGAAGTGAAAGCATTACATGATGATTAATTTCATAATGACATTTACACAGTCAGTTGTTGAGAGTTTGTTTCTTGAAGCTGTCAAAGCGGCGTCTGTTGAACTCCACAGCTTGAAGGAGATAGTCCCTTTGCTTGGCATCTGTTGTTATGACATTTGCAAAGTCGCTCATCATCTTGACACCACGTTCAGCAATGTCATTCACCGCTTTCAGATTCTTAACATAGTCCAACGCTTTTCTGTAGTCCTCATTCTGTGGCCAAGACGTGACAGGTTCCAGAAGCCACTCGGATCCAATGTTCAGTGTGTCCAGCAGGAAATGTGATTCTGGGCCAATGAGATCAACCAGGGTGGTCTTAGCTGTGACTCTCTGGAATAGAGGCTTTCCTGTTCTGAAGCTGTCTGGCTTCTCAGTGGCATGTAACTGGGCAGCAATGTCGTGCTTCAATGTGTCACTCAATCTACTGCTGAACAGGGCAAATGGCACGACTTCCTGCGTCAGGTACCATTTGTGGTTTTCCATCTTATTAAGTACTGCATCAGCAAGCTCTGGGTCAGTTTTCTTGTACTTCAACATGTCCTGGATTAGACTTAGATCATTCACGGGAGCATCTGCAGCAGACATTGACATCATCCATACAGGAGTGTAGAACAGCGCAAGGAAGGTGTTGAGTCTTTCCAGCTTTGATACAGTGTCTTCGTCGTACTCAAGTTGATCTGCAAACATCAGCATTTTCATGGAGTACAGGTTTCTGGCCATCCATCTGGCCTGATGAATGGCGCCTGGTCGACTCCAGTGAATACCTCGAGGAGGCGTTCCTCTAAGAACAATGACTGTCAGTTCAGCCATTTCCCTGTAGTCGGCTCTTGGAAGCCTTTCTGCTGTTAGAATGTCTTGGAGTATTTCTTCATTGTTCTTCTTCTTTTCCTTCAGCCATTTGCTGTTGATAGCCAGCATCTTTGGGTTTTCCTTGGACAAGTCCGTCCAAACATCCTTCAGATGCTCAAACCAGGGATTATCTGGCCCCTTCACCTTCCCAAACAGCTTCTCCCAAACTGCTCCTACTAGGATTTCCAGGATGTGATGTCGACAGGCCAGATAAAACACCTTTTTGTTCAGCATTTTCTCTAGCAGTTTGGCAGCTCCTCTGTGAACTCCACTGTTACTGGATGTAGTGTCAAAAACAAGGGCAGTAACATTATCCGTAAGTTCCCATGTCTCCAGTAAATCCATTGAAGCCTCAGCCTGAGCTGTGCCAGAAGAATTGTCGATGACAGGTACTCCCAATAACTTTCCTTCAGTGTATGAAGGTGGACCAGACACTAGCACAGCTAAAGTCTCTGAGGTACTTCCAGGTTCACTGCCCAAGACATCTTTGAGCAACTTTCCATCCCAGTGTAAGGCAGCGTACTGTGGGGTTTTTCACAAAACTTGGACATGTGACTCTGGCTGATATTATACCTGGACAGCATTCTGTTGCGACGTGTTGTTGAGGTTGAGATGACGAAGTTATCCAGATCAGCCCCTCCAGCTTTCAAGGTGGCAGAAACCATGGCAGTAACTTGATTGTCTGATAAACCAAGACGATCAGCTGTATTGCAGATGACATCACATTCCATGACCTTCCTTGGAAACGTCAAAGTCACACTAGTCACAGTGTCTTGATGGTGAGAACATCCAGGACGAGGCTGATGGTAATCCATGTCCTCTGTGTTAGCGTCGTTGTCAGTTGAGTCACCCCAGGTAATGTCATCCACATGAACAACTGCCTCTTGTTCTGCTGCAGCTGTAAAATAGTACAACATGTTAAGACAGTAATTGTTAAGTATATGCTAAATATCGCAATGGAGTAAAACTTAAAACTTTTTGTAACGTTCAAAGTAATTAGTTTTACCTTGTTCTTGTCTATGCTGCAGTCTTTCATTCCTCGCTGCTTACTGCAGGGATCTTGTCTCAAAAATCTTGTCATGACCAGACATATGACCTTTCCTCTCAGTCTTTTGGTCTTCGTAGAACCTGATATCCTCATCTTTCTTCTCTCTGGATAACAGTCTGTTGTTCTGTATTTCCTGGATTGCATCTGGAGCTCCTATATCGAACAGGCTGTCTAATTCCAGCACAAATGCTCCTCTTTTTCCTCCAGGGTTACTTGCTCTTCCTTTGCTTTTCACCAGAGCACGATGTTTCTCATGTAGTTTCATGAAGAGCTTCATTGCGTTGTACTTGGTCATTGTCTTGATCCTAGCCATCTGCCAGAATGGGATGATAGATTCAACTGTTTCACATGCAAGGTCTTGAACCATGGGCCTCCCTGCATTTTCCGGTAAATTCTGAAGATTAAGGAAATACTGGAACGCCTGTCTGTTGGTGGGAAGCTGGGAACCACTGATAAAAGCTGAAGGGTATCCAACCAGGAAAGTTTCAGTGAGAGATCTGTAGATGGCCCAGTTGACACCTGCCTGTGGACAGTACGTGGAGGTTCTGAGATATCAACTGTGCGCCCACGGAGCTCCCTCAGCTCCTTTCTTAATGCCATTGTGAAGTTGTAACTTGTAGATGGTTTTCTAGATTCTGATTGAGTTTCTGTTGTTTCCTGAAAAATGATAGATAATTATTATCATTATTATTATTATTATTAATTATTATTTATTTATTATTATTATTATTATTATTATTATATTATTATTTATTAATTTTATGCTCTTTCATTTGATACCTAATTTGTTGCTCTATCTTGTTTAGATCAAAAGTTAAAGTGCAAAACATAATTCAAGGGACCCCGGAATTGGCGCTTTGGCCGATTTCAAGGCAGAAAATTTAAAGCTCCATGCGGCAATGTTTCCCAACATCCTAGGTCAAAATAGTTGTGATTTTCGGCTTTCTCAGGTCAAAAAGCATGTGAAAATGTACAGAAACCTATGAAAATAAGAAAACGTTGATTTTTGAACAGGCCTACCAACACTGCTTACTAGTCATTAAACTTTTGTCTATCTATGACGCATCCTTGTAAAATACATACAATAAATCCTATTGGAACATCCAGCACCCAACCATATAATGATAAATTTAACAGAGAACGTAAAAAAAATGGATTATTGATTTTTTTTTTGGCATTTCAGATTCAGGTTTACTATACAACATTACAACCGTATTGTTTTGCTCATAAATATGCTTCAATTACTTTCTCTCTCACTAAGTCAAATCTACAGTACTTACCCAAGCTGGTTGTCCGTAGTCAGTTCATTTGTACGGTAATCCACTATATTAAAAAATGTTTGCATGCTAGTGTTGTAACAATTACCATCTTTCATTCTAGTTTAGTCTACTGAATATTTTTTTGCTAGCAAAATAATTAAATACTGTTACTCTAGCTTGTCAGGATGTAAACTGTAGAATTCAAACACATATTTCGAATTTAAAGATATGTATGAACAAAATTATTCTTCTCTCAATAATGCTAACCTAGACTTAAATACCTTTAGGAGAAAAATTATACATGTAGACCTGGATGGAACGTTTATGCGACTGAACTTCATAATGCACCCAGAGATGCTTTTTTGATGTGACGTGAACAATGGAAGCCATGGCAAGACCCTATATTACAACAAAAAATAGGGCTAGTGCCAGATTCAAGTATGCAATAAGGTATATAAAAAATCATGAGGATGGGTTAAGCTGGGATGCTGTGGCTGGGAAGTTTGCCAATAAGAATCCAATAAACTTTTGGCAAGAATTAAAAGAATTAAATATTAGTACAGTGTCTCCCCCTACTATCCTTGGTATCAAAATGTAATATAGTACTGACATGTGTGTGTGTATGTATATATATACACACACACGAGTGTAGATAGGCATAAGGAAAACAGCATGTGCTTGCACAGTGAGTTGAAAATTCATGATATTTTATATAAAGTTCTCAAGAAATCATTTATCATTATAATAGTCCATTATAATTATATGATGGAAAAGATTAATATTAATTATTACAAGTTGCAAAATACACTACTTTGTCCTAATATTATGTGTTTCTATCCTGTGCTTTGAATAAAAGTGGATTCTCAATCTCAGATGATTGTGTAACTATTGACATCTACCATAAATTCCTAATTTTTAGTGCATCAGAGAGAATTTACAGGAATCTGTATTTAATTTTCTCCTTCAGCATTGTTGGGTTGGGGATAGACTGCTTCCACATTTTCCCACAGCTTCGTGCTTCACACCTCGGTGCTTACACATTAAAAAGAGCTAGCTACCCCCGGATATATATATATATATATATATATATATATATATATATATAGTAACTAGCTAACTAATTTTAGGTAGTGCAGCTAGGAATGTGTGATACAAAAGGAAATAACCAAGCTGACAAAATTCGTATATTGTACTACAATTATATATCTGCATACTGTAAGTGTTAGAAATCGTAAAAAAGTTTGGTGTGCCTCCTGCTTCAGAGGAATGTTTAGGATTGCCTTGAAAGAAGCTATAATAAATAAGTGTGGGTCACTCCGAATTGTTGCGCACAGAATTTGCAGAGAATACATCTTTCAGGTTTGATTAAATAATCGGAAGCGACCGTGTAATGAAAGATTTTTGTTGCAATTATTATTGAAGATACGTACTCAATTACTTTAGTGGCATTGCTCCATGAAAGATTGTGCGATATTTTAAGCCAACAAGCTAGGATGTTCTAATTGAACAGTACAATATGTGAGGGATATAAGGTGAAAGTATATAAACAAATCGTTTCATCACAATCTGCGAATAGAGTTAGGGCCTAAAGCTTAAGGGCCAAATTAAATAAAATAAATAGTTGAGCTTGAAAAATTATTCATGTCATTGTAAATTAACAAATGTATTATTTTATTTTTATTAATAAAGGTTAATAAAGGTTATTCTATAACTGTTTCGATACAAAAGTTGATTAAATGTACAGGGTGTCCCAAAAGTCCCTATCTATTTTGTTGAAATAGGCTGAATTTCAAATGAATGTTATATTTCTATTTTAATTATTTTTAAATTTTTAATTAATTTTTTCAGATCCATATCATTGGTGATGGATGTGCATGAACGCGTTATGATAGTAACATGTTACATGTCGCATCAGAGGAATGAAATGTTGTGAAATTAGAGACTGATTCTCAAGAAGGTTTCATAAGCCTGGACCGACAGATAAAGCAATTCGTGAATTGGTGAACAAATTCAAAAGGACTGGATCTGTGCATGATGAAGGAAGAAGTGGACGCCCAAGAACAGTACAACAAAACATTGAAACTGTTCGCATAATGTTCGAAGACGATCAAAGAATGTCAGTTCGCCAAGCATCCCACAGATTGACCATACCCAAAACAACTGTTCACAGAATCTTGCGTTCGACGCTGAAGAAGTGTTATCACATTCAGCTGTTACACAGCTTACATGAGGAAGATTTTCCAAAAAGAGCAGCAATGTGTGCGTGCGGAACTGGTCGAACAAATCCAAAATAACAATTTAATGGACCACATTTTGTTTAGCGATGAGGCGACTTTTCACACCTGTGGTAAAATCAATCGACATAATTGTCGCATCTGGGCTAATGAAAAGCCAACTGAGTTCACTGAATGGGAAAGAAACTCACCTAAAGTCAACGTGTGGCTTGGAATGACGAAGTCTAAGATTTACGGGCCCTTTTTCTTTGCAGAGGGTACAGTGACAGGGCCTGTTTACTTTGATATGCTTCAAAATGTTCTAGAACCTCAACTTCTTGAAGATGGCATTCTCGACAATGTAGTCTTTCAACAGGATGGGGCACCATGTCATTATGCCAGAATTGTTCAGACATACCTAAACAAGCATTTTCCAAATCGTTGGATTGGACGTGGGGGAAATAGGCCCTGGGCAGCGCGATCTCCGGATTTGGCCCAGTAGTATAGCCGCAAAAGGGGAGAGTGCAAGAATGTTGCAGGTTATTATGTAATGTTGCAAATGGGGGGGGGGTTGTTGCAAAGGGGATTGTGGTTGTTGCAAAGGGGGGTGGGATGTTGCAAAGGGGGCTGTTGCAAAGGGGGGTGGGGGGAAACTTGGAGGCGGCGTTATCCCCCAAGAGAAAGGAGGAGGAGAGAAAGGAGGAGAGGTGTTCACCTGGCAGGAGCCAAGTGCACATTAAGACTTCAGCCGAGTTGGCGTTGTTTTATAGGCTCCTAATCAGCCAGTTGGCGTAAAGGCTTGAGTTGCCAGATACCGCGATACCATTGTATACATTATTATAGACTCCTAATCAGCCAGTTGGCTGTAAATGGTTGTCAGATACCTCTTTTTAGCAGTATTATTGTATACATTATATTATATACGCCTAATCAGCCAGTTGGCTGTAAATGAGTTGCCAGATAGCGCCATGTATTCATTTAATCGAAGACAGAGTTGCCAGATACCATTGTATACACTATTATAGACTCCTAATCAGCCAGTTGGCTTAGAAGGTTTAAATATTGCCAGATACCGCAATACCGTTGTATACATTATTATATTTCGAATACCGGTAGTAGAAGGCATAACAATAAACAACATTGCATCATTCTTTTATTATAAATATATAGAAAATAAATATACATTGAGGAATATGCGTATGACAGAAATATATACACACAATTATGGATATATATATATAAAATAAAATATACATTTCAAATAAATATACACTTCAATAGAAATATGTACATAACAGTACAGGAGAAATATACACACACACACAATTATGGTGATATATAAAATAAAATATACATTTCAAATAAATATACACTTCAATAGAAATATGTACATAACAGTACAGGAGAAATATCAAGCAAAATATATATATATATATATATATATATATATATATATATATATATATATATATATATATATATATATATAAACACAAATCAATAGAAATATGCGTATAATCAGTACAGGAGAAATGTCAAGCAAAATATATATACAGTTCACTTTTTTTTCAAAATACTAAATCGGTCTTAATCGAGTTTACAATTACATCATTATTGCTCTGCATTACGCAGTATATGCGGCTTAATAATATTTCACCGCTTAAAGTATAGGGAAACCTGTATTCGATATGAAAGGCTTTCATATCGTTCAGTACTATTTTTGTTCCCACTTTACAACCGGTTGGTAAGTCATCTTTAAACACGTCTAGAATACAATCAAAAGCACGCACAAAGAGTTCATCGTTAGCTACATTATTAAACACAAGTTTATAAGAACGCTTTTCCAATCGAGGGTTTATTTCTACCGACTCGAGCTTTTCAATCGTGAACTCACTCAACATAGCGGCAATTGAAATAATCTTCTAAATCGTTACGACAACTGCGCGTTATATAAAGAAATAGTTCTTCAGGGTGAACGGTGTAGGTGAGCTCAGCCTTGTACCGATCAATTGCTTTGTACCAAAGTTCATGGTATTTCAAAGAGTCTAAACTTTTTAAATAAACATCCAGCACTAGACCATTCTCACCAGCCCTACACTCGGTAAACCCATCGAGCAGAGCAGTGTATGCGTATTCAAGTACTGTATCAAAATAAAACATATCCGTAACACGCGCGTCTAATATAGGTTTCAGTTTACGGAATCCGACGATTTCAAACATTCTGTCGAGGATGAAACGGTTTCGCGTAGGAATAAGAGCGTTATTATCAGAAGCATTCTTCCACATCAGCCTTATATCAATGCACGACCGATCGTTATTTATACACAACGTACATACAACGGCGTATGAGGGTGCGTCACTAATCTGCTCTCTTCTTGTACCTACGTTAGCAGGTATTTTATAACGATCTTCACTCCACTTCTCAACTATCACAAAGATTCTATTCATCTCCTCGATACTTAAATAAACCCGTTTGTTTGTCGGTCTACATTCCGTTTCCAGTACATAGCTAATGGTACCGGAATTACGCCTGAACACGCGCAACGATTTCGTCACGGACACATCGTACGAGGCGTTGAGAATGCTGCTCAAAGGAAGTTCCATCGTATTCGAAGAGCGCACGTCCACTCGGCTCAAGCTCTGAGATAACTATGAGCCGTGTGAGGCACGCAGGTAGGCAGGAATGGTTCGACGGGCGGCTGACTCGATGATACGTGAATGGGCTTGTTCCGCGAGTCGAATTGTTGTACCGGTACAAGAATATCACTACCAGCCTACGCACCAGACATTTTGGATAAGAACTAGGAACATTTTACTAAACATTTCCACACTCAGGCGCACTATTTGAGAGGAACATATGTTCATATTTTTCCTTTCTGCCATCAAACGATACTCGTCTCTAAACTCTGTTAAAAATTCACGCAGGGCACTAGCCACAACCTCACTACGAACCTCATCATGATATACGTTAATATAGTGATAAAAATACTTAAGATTGTCCATGATCACGAGATTCACATTTCCAGTCGTAGGGTATGAGTAATCGACATGGTGTAGCATGACGTAATACCGCTTGTCACACCACCCATCAGCAAGACTCATTATCCATACCTGCTGCTTCTCTTCTGCACGCGTTGTTTCTTTACTTCACGGTGTATGTGAGACTTTATAAAGTTTAGCTCTGCAGTATACTTCAGCACATCGTCTGTGCAACGAAAGCCTTCAACGGTCTCACCAGAACATCCGTAGAGTATTTGTACATCTTGGAACTTCGCACAATCCAATGTGTTTTTAAAAGAGGCATAGGAGGGAGGAATAGGAAGTTTTTCGGTATCCACCACATCCTGGCACTTTACTGAATACCATTTCGTAAACGTTGTACAAGCAATATTAAAGGTAGCCATTTGAATACACGTCTGATCTGAATACACGTCTGATCTCTCGGGCTTACTGCGGTCGACTGACCACGCAGGGATTCCCAGATAGTAGCATGACTCACGGTCTTACAGTGGGCGGAGCTTAGAACTTTCACCTACACACACACACACACAAAGGAGAAAGTGAAACGCTATTTGAAACATGATTTATTTAATAAACGAGATATTCAAGTTATATATATTTACAATACGATTTAATAAACGAGATATTCAAGTTATATATATATATATATATATATATCATAGATATATATATATATATATACATATATTACAAATAGATACGATTATATACAACGAAGGTGTGAGTTAGAGCATCATTGGTATCCAAAGGGTACGGTATCATAGGTACCAGGTAACTGGTAACGTTTCCTATAGGTGTTACGGCACACCATCGTACCCTAAGTTTCCTTCACGCCCCCCAGCTTCTGCGCCCGAAAATTGTGGGTGCCTACAATTAGTTGGTGAGGTTGTTCATCCAAACATACTAGATCCTTCAACGACTCAAAGTTAACAACCTCCCGATTCGCATGGTTGAGCGTAATACCCTTTGCCTTCACGATATATTTCATTTTCCCCCACCCTGACCCGTACCCCATAAGTCTTAGGTCCTGTTGAGGCAAAAGAGTCGGCGTATGCGTTGTCCCCATACTCATCCTTGATCTCATCAGTGAGCTCGCCGAGGAACTCCCCAATAGTGGGCATGTATTCACCCTCCCTCTCTGTGAATATCACGCTATCTGTATCGGCATACAATACTCTCCGCCCAAGAGAATGCAATAGACCCCAAAGTTTTATACGGGCGTAGGCTGTTGTGAAGCTGGCCACAGGTATGTTTGTAACCCTTGAGGTATCTGTGGCAAATTCAGTGTTGTTGTACTTTTTTACGTAAGTATTACCTACATTTACGATCTCCATGACCTCTTTATCGGGGCATTGGCATAATCCAGACATCGCTATAACTTTCTGCCAAATGAATGCTCCCTCTGCCGGTATTCTGCGCAAATTTTCCCCATAGACTGTTTAGACACAACTTTGCACTAAAGCGCTTGCCAGGATTCTTTACAATTTGGACACGATCAAGTTGTATACCTTCGCGGTCGCGGTAACGTTGAATATAGGCAGACTTTTCATCTTCGGTATCAACTCCTCGCGGATACCCTGATGCCTCAACCTTATCCTTCAAAAAGGTGTTTATATATGGTGTGAAAAGGTTGGGTAGCTTCTGAAACCTCCACACCTCATGTATCTTCAGTATTCTATAACCATGGCGCAAGGCTAGGGCCAACTCAGGACTTGTATATACGCCTCTGATCTTACGCTGGTGGGGTATATTGTTACATTCGCCGTTATCCTCTTCCGCGCACTTCACGCACAGGGAAACATGAGCTTGTCGTCGATAACGACAGGTAAGATCGGCATCCATAAATTGCGTGGGGGGAGTACGTCTACGAAAGAGATCCCAAAGTAACGATCATTCAAATTTTTTGAAAATTCATTGATGGATGGTAGGCTAGGCCCCACCAGTTTCTCAGGAGCGCCCACGGGGTACGGATTGCTCTTCATCACGTATGGGTATAAAGAACAGAAATCGTAGTAATGGAGCTTCACGGCCTCCGTAGGTGGGAAGTATAGTCTGAAAGGATTTGTACGTCCTCCAAACAAGCTATCACCACATTTGAGAGGATCCAGCACCATTGAACGCTTGATCGCTTTTATTTCCTCACGGTACACCTCGTCTGTCTCCATCCGTGCATCATATTCATGCTCCCACAAACTTTGTGAGTGAACTGTGATCCTATAAGTTGATCGCGGGTGCGGGTCGATGCAAGACAGTCGGCAGGAGACCTACCGTTGATATCTCCGGTGATTCCGCACTCAGGACGGGGGCATCCATGCCACCAGCAACCGATAAAGGAGTACACAGTCTTCACACCAGTGACACGGTTTTCACTTAACCCATCAACCCAAAAAACACGTCCATTAATCTTAATGGGTACTTCACCCGTGTTGCGGGCGTGCTTTATGTATACACCTGTCTGTTGCTGTAGGTGTATGAGCCAGTAAATAGCCTTGTGCCCGTAACTGCGGGGGTTGTTTCGGTGAATAATGGCTAAGGTGTCTTTAGGCATGAAGTTATTCTTGAACACCGTAAAACATAATGATGCGATGGTGGTTGCGACTTGCAGTGGATCGCATTTGAAACGGGCTATGTACATCCTTCTAAAGGCCTGGAAACATACTCTAAGCACGCGCACATCATTCACGCAATAACGCTCACATTCATCAGCTATATTATAAGGGTTACTTTCATTAAAACTGTCGTAGTATCGATCAAAGTCTTCACGTTCATCCATGCAGTCAAAATAATGTTTGGGGGGTGGTGGGCCTACGTAGTTTAAAGTCTCGCTGGTGAGGAAAGTGTATGGGAAGTATCCTTTGGATCCTTTGGATCTGCATCTGTATTAATTTGTTGCCTCTTTTCAATGGATCACCTGTAAATATCTCAGAGGATTCGTGTTCAAGCAACTCCTTATAAAGGAACTGCGTGTCAAACTTTGCCCCGTTATGGGCGAGAATATACACAGTCATTTTTTTGAACTTGTCGGCTAACTTGACAATATAGGACACAAATAGTTTCACAGGACTTTCGCTGACATTCGTTTTAAAAACGTTTGTCCGTTTACCACATTTGGGGCACTCGTCACATTCGATATCCATACAATCATCACAGATAGTCTGGCTCACAAGTAAATGTGGAATTACCTCTTTGGTTTCAGCGTTCGTATATGTTTCTATATCGTAGTATACAGTTATACAGGGGTTATTTTTAGGCTTAGCATCTTTCATATAACATACATGCTTTACTCCATCCGCCTTATATTCCTCCTGGCATGTAGGACAGTGAATTACGTCACACTTGTGCTTAAATTTTCCCCAATTATCCATTGTGTGAAACATACCACATTCACAGATTCTCATTTTCCTGCACGTGCCAATTGATTTATGGAAATCAAAACAGCTATTATTGAAAAATGTGCGTCTACACACATCACAGTCTCTCTTCTCAGCTTCAACTACACGGCTTTCACATTGGTGCTTTTACACTGCTCACATACCATGTGACATTCTTTACAATGTCTCACTATATCATCCGCAAACTCGAGGCACCCTTACAACAAATCATGATGTCTCCCATATTTTCGACTTTGTCATAACTCGCGTAAAGCCACCTTATATTACGGATGGGGAGATACGTTGTCCCTGACAATCCTAAAATAAGTAGGGGCCTTGTACGATCTCTCACACAGCTTTTAAAAACATACACAGTCCTACGACGATCATCCAACCCAAACACAACTATGCGGACATTCATTTCCTGTTCTACCCTTCTCAGCTCTTCAGGACCCATATTACAGTCAAATTCAAGTTCACAGTCTTCAGCTAGTTTACGGGCATGCTCCACGACTGTAGGCAACCAAATTTTTTGAGTTCGTGTATTTTGTACAGTAAACATACGTGCTAAGAGTACTGCTATAAAGCCGCAACCACGATCGACGTTTATATGCCGTCTATAAATAGCTTGAGAATTGAAGTTAAGAGTATACGGTATGGCACTATGACCCGCAACACGGTATACATGGTCAATATTTACCGTGAAGTTGTCCATATTGAAGGCTATACTACTTTGGGCGGCTTGCATTATACGCCCTAATATATATTCTACATCTTCAGCCGCCAAACGTCTAAATGGCACTATCACCCAATAATCGTCTACATCACCGTCATCTGACCCGAATCCAAAGGACATACTCGTCCTGACTTCACGCTCGTCACGATTCTGAAGAGCAAACTCTATAATACGCTCTACAACCCGGCGTAGTCCGCGCTCAATACCATTGCTATACATGACTCTAGGGTCGACCCTGACTCTATACCGATTTCTAGTCAAGGCTGGGGTGGGGGCTGCGGATCGCACCAATTCCAGCGTTATACCATCCTCAACAGAACGGGGGGCGGATGAATTAGTGGATATATTAGCGGAAGGTGCTGCTGATGGGGGCCCTGTTGCGTAGGAGGTTGATGGTTGGGGCTCTATTATTGTAGACTTAACAGAACGGGGGGCGGCGGATGAATAAGGGGATATATTAGGTGCTGCTGGGGGTGTTGTTGCGTAAGAGGTTGAGGGTTGGGGATCTATTACCGCTGCAACAGACGCGTATTTCGGTCGCTTTATACCTGACGTGGGTATCTCATACCTCCGCTTTGGACGTGTTACCGGTATCGCTGGTGAGGGTTCAGGGGAGGAGATCACAACTACACTGTCGTCGAGGTCATCCGTAATGATGGGCTGCTCTACCTCATCGTCATTCACGGTTCTGTGGGAGAAGAAATATAAGGATCAGCACTCAAAATTTGTAATATTTTGTAAATGACTCACTTAGGAGTGTGACGTGTTAGAAATGGACTCTGTAGAAAAATTCAGATTCACGAGCCCATCCACATGTATTATATCTGGACCTACAGGATGTGGTAAAACTGTGTTTATGCTTAAAATCATTAAAGAAAAGGGGGAGATGTTCTCGAAATTTGTGCATAAAGTTATATGGTGCTATTCGACGTATCAATCAGTGTTCAACGAGTACCAAGATGATATTTTGTTCCACAAAGGCGTATATGACGTTAATTCGTTAAAGGGAAATGAACATACAGTCATTGTAATTGACGATCTCATGTTGGAGATGGATAAAACGTTTGCCGAGACATTTACAGTATTCTCCCACCATCTTAACATAAGCGTGTTCTTCATCAATCAGAATCTATTTTTCAAAAATAGATACATGCGCGATGTGTCGTTAAATACGCAATATCTAGTCTTATTCGCGCAACGTAGAGATGTATCACAAATTGGGGTATTAGCCAATCAAATGTTCCCGAATCAGCGTAAGGAGTTTTTGGAAGTTTATAAAGAAGCTACAAGCACGCGTTACGGATATTTGCTTTGCGACCTTCATCCGCGAAACACGTTTAGAGTGCTTCTGCGAACGAATATATTTCCAAACGAGCCTGAAACGGTGTATATTCCAGAATGACAAAGAGACTAAAGAAATACCGTGAATTAATAAAAATCTATCATCGACTGCCTCGGGCAATGCAGCAGATGTTTATTAAAAATATCGATGCCGACTTTTTAAAATGCATCTGTGAAATCTGTCTTAACGTTATAAATTGCAATGTATCAATGAAAACCCATCAGAAGGCTCGCCTACGCCGCTACAAGAACATAATACGTGCACTCGCTCGTAAAAGCCAAACTGTAGCGAAGAAAAAGCGAATTATTGTACAAACAGGAGGGTCATTTCTCCCCATCTTATTTTCAGTTTTGGGTCCTTTACTGACTAGATTAATATAATGAAGAAAGTGGTAGTGATTCCCCACGAGGTGTACGCCTCACTGCAAAGAGACACGTATCTAGATCCCCGTAAAAGCAGACTTAAAAGAATGGAAAGCGAATTGTTAGCCCTATTAAACAGTGAAAAAACACCTGATGAGAAAAGAATCTTATACCAAGAAGCTCTGCAGAAATTTCTTCACGAGTACGAAAATTATAAGAGCCCTACAGAGATTCCTGTGGTTATTAGGCACAGCACGGGGGACGATGGCGACATAGGATCTGTACCCGACGACACAGCTGACCAACCAAAAAGATTAGCCACACAACATATCGAACATGTATTAAAAAATACCCTCCCACTTACATTGAGGAGTAAAGGCTTAAGTCTTTATAATCTATTGAATGAGGATCCCGCCATACAATGGACCGATACAGGGGAGATCATTGTGGAAGGATCAAAGGTACAGGGATCGAATATCGTAGACATTGTCCATGATCTGGTGAGAAAGTGGGATAGGCCATCACCATCAGGATGGAAGCATATTAAAGCAAGACTACAACAAATAAATGTCCCTAAAACGTTGATAGGAAATCTGAACAGGTTAAAAGACTTGGAACATGCAACGCCTGTGACACAATTGAAGGCGCCGTCACCCCCGGCGGTAACACCTTTGAAGAGGAGCAAGAAGAGGTTAAACCAACCCTACCCACGTGCCTCTAAAATACGCAAATGGCTAACGTATTAACTAAACGCTATTATGACATTTCTACCCCATCCTCTTACGGCGGCGTAGATAGACTGTACAGAAGTGTTTACGGAGTAGGAAAAAAAGATGTTGAAAGATTTTTGAGGGAGCAGGACGCTTATACGCTTCATAAGCCTGTGAGAAAAAGGTTTAAAACAGCCAAGACAACGGCTTCCTCGATTGATTCTATTTGGCAAGCAGATTTAACAGACATGCAAAGATATTCTGTGTATAACGATGGTTACCGCTACATTCTATTCATAATAGACGTGTTCTCTAGATATCTGTGGCTAGTTCCTCTGAAAAATAAATCACCTGAAACAGTTGCTAAAGCCACCAAAACGCTAATGTTAAAAGAAAACAGGGTTCCTGGCTATTTTTGTACGGATATGGGGAAGGAGTTTATAGGCCGTGCTTTTCAGAATATGTTGACAGAGTTTAATATCAGCTATTACACAACCAATTCTATACATAAGGCTTCTTTAGCTGAAAGAGTTCAGCGCACCATAAAGGAACGCATGCACCGTTATTTTACACATAAAAACACATACAGATTTCTAGACATTCTGGAATCATTGGCATCATCCTACAACCGCTCACACCATCGCACGATTGGGGCAACACCTAACGAAGTTTTAGAAAGAGGTACGCTCCCGAGAAGAGATGGATCACCACCACCACCACCACCACACTCTGTGCGCTTCAAAATCAATGATTATGTAAGGCTGTCGCGTTCGGGGAATAAATTCGCAAAGGGTTTTGAGCAAGGATGGACACGCGAGATTTTTAAAGTTAGGGCTGTGAGACCTAAAGGTGTGATAATGATGTATTACATTGAAGATTTGAATGGGGAAGAAATCTCAGGAGGCTTTTACCGCGAGGAATTGCAGAAAGTTGCGTTTAATTTAGAAAAAAATGTGTTTAAAATTGAGAAAATTTTAGGAAGCAAAGGTTCAGGAAGGAGAAAAATGTACCTGGTGAAATGGCTAGGGTACCCAGAAAGCTTCAACACCTATATAAAAGCTGATGCAATAATGAAGCTTAAATAGTATGCAACATGGCTCCTAACCATTTCTACGTCACACTCCCGTCCTCCTCGTCCCTGTCTGTACACCCTAACAACACGCTAGCCAACTTTGTAACAGAACTCCATGGGCACATTGAATTGGGTCGTGATTCGTATGAGGTGGGGATATGCGAAATTCAGCTGGACACCGTCTTTTTAAATATTGAACATAAAGAAACCGTTTTTACGATTCTTAGAGACATTGACGAGTGTGAAAAAGCTGGGGTAGCTATGGATGAAACTATGCGCATCGCTCGGACTAAGATTACACGGTATTACAGTACAGAAGTAAGACTAGGGCCGGGTCAATATGGTTCGGCCGAGGATGTTGTGAGAGGCTTAAACGTGAGTTTAAGAAACTCAAACCTTACGAATGATTTAGTATATGAAATCGTAAACAACCCTGCACATACACTAATCCTAAAATCAAAGACTAACAGACGTCTTAAAGAACATAGAAAGTTCAAAATTCTAACCAACGGCCGATATAGCGCAGCCTTCCAAAGAGACACATTTCACGAGACACAGTATAACTTGTCCAGATTAATGTATCAATTGAAGATGGAGAAATTGGCTGAAAGGTCCCCAGACATGTGCTATATTTACAGTAATATAGTGGAGCACCAGTTTGTTGGGGATACCCAGGCACGCCTGCTGCGCATTGCTCACATCCCCAACCATAGAGGAAGGAGTTTGAGTATTACATATGACAGGCCCCATTATGTGAATGTCGCAACTAATTTAATAACCAATATCACAATATATATAAGAACGATTGAGGGCGAAAACTTCCCATTCGGTAACGGGAGCTTAACAGTGAAGCTACACTTTCGACGCACTGAGTTATAATGGATAGAAAGCCTTTCACCGTCTATCGAGGGATGCGATACCAGCGCGGTAGTGGACTTGGATCCATTTTTTCATCCATACTACGTACGGCTGTTCCTTTGCTGAAGAGGGGTGCCAGATACCTTGGAAGGAAAGCGCTACAATCAGGCCTTAACACTGCAGAAGACATATTGGCCGGGGCTAAACCTAAAGAAGCTCTAAAAAAACATTTAAAGCGTACACGGAACGAAATCATCAAAGATGCAAAGAGAAAAATGCGTGGTGGCGGGAAGAAGAAGAGGGCTCCCCGGAAGAAGAAGGGGTCACGTGGTATTAAACGTAAAAGGCTATCAAAAAAGAAATGCTGTAAGCGAATGAAACCTATGGTTGACCACTTTTTTGACTGATATAAGCTAAGGATATTGATCTCATGAATCATAGTTTGTTTACCACTTGTCGAGAGAGGAGTCACTATTTCGCCATGGCACGCTTCATCCACCCATGTAGTTCACAATGCTGTAAATCGGAGCTGTCCTTTTTTGAGCTCCCGCCAACCCAAGTTTCTATTGAGCACAGTGACTTTATTACAATTAACCCTTTAAACACAATTAGTTCACCGAGTGCACCTATAGAATTCGTGATACCCAGCTCAGGTCCTTACTTTTTTGATCCAAGCTGTGTGCACATGTACGCTAAGCTACGTATAGCCCATTCTGATGGAACGGCCTGCGATGACAAATATGCTGTATACCCTGAAACAAACTTTCTGCACGCCATATTCAACCAGTGTGACGTATATTTAAATCAGACCAACATATCGGCAGGCACGGGGTACTATCATCTACGAGCCTATTTGGAAAATGTCCTCAACTTTTCCAAAGAAGCGAAGGCTACCTTTTTAAGTGCGGAGGGATATTATCAAACTAAAGATGAAAATAGTATAAAGGACAAATTTAAAAATTCTAAAAAGAAAATATACGAGTGTTTTGGACGGTTGCACACAGATTTCACTTTCCAGGAGAAGTTGCTTGTGAACGGGGTGGATATGAAAATAAAGCTCACCCGCACGAGTCCTGAGATCTGCTTAAATCTGGATGCGAATCAAGAAGAGGGTGCAAAGTCCGTTGTGGTTCACATTATGGACACATACCTCCGCGTACGGCGAGTGAAATTAAGTTCACCAAAACAACTAGAAATTGAGAAAAATTTACTAAACGCTACAGTGAAATATCCTATTAACAGAGTGCAGATCAAACTATATACGGTTCCTGCAGGGTTGGCATCGAAGCAGATAGAAAACATTGCCCTGGGAAATCTTCCTAAAAGGATATTAATCGGCATGCAGGACCACGCTTCGGTGAATGGAAAATATAAAAAGAGTGCCTTTAAATTCGAGAATTTCGGACTTAAAAATATAACTCTATACGTTAATGGCACTGCTTTGGGTGGAACAATGGGTACGGACTATTCATCAGACGCTGTGTTACCTCTTTGTGCCAGAGCCTATAGTAATCTGACCCATATTGCAGGTGATTGTGATGAGCTTGGTAATGGGGTAACGCAGGAAGAATTCATTGATCAATTTAACCTTTATCCGTTTGACATTACACCTGACTTATCTGCTAGCGTAAATACCCATTTAACACCACAGCAGAGCGGTAACATCTCAGTGCGGCTGGAATTCGCCAAGCCTATAGACGCTCCTATTAGTGTACTAGTATATCTCGAATCGCAAGCCCTAATAGAAGTAGATAGATTTAGAAGCGTTATCACTGACTTTTAAAATGGATGCTAATACACTTCAGAAAGTAATGGAGCGAGTCACACGTTCCAAATTTATCGGCGTGTTTGCGAAGAACATTGAGTTTGCCAAGTACGCGAGAATGCGGTAGTCTTATTGTGAACACAGACATCATCGGTAATGAAGGGATTCACTGGATCGCTGTCTATTTTAAAAATAGACAGCGCCTGTACTATTTTGATTCACTCGGTACTCAACCCTGGAGTGACCCTATTATTGTAAAATTTCTCGCTCAGTTACATATTCCCGAAGTTGTATGGAACCCATTTCGTATGCAGGGATATTTTACTAATGTTTGCGGAATGTACTGTGTCTCATTTCTCATGCATATGTCAAATGATAAAGAATTTATAAATTTTTTAAATTTATTTGACCCGTGTCACACTCACCGAAACGATGAAATGGTATGCAGACAGATAAAAAACCGTTTTCCAATTGTACGTACTCGTTGTATATTATAATGTTTTTGTTCGTATATTTGTAACGGTATATTCGTTTATTGTACTGATTTCTTTCATTTAATAAATTTATGAAAATATATTGTGTCTTCTTATCCCAAAAAGATCGAAAAACACTTACATTATTTCGGTGTGACATTGTTGACTGATCAGTATACCCTCCCTATTCCGAGATTCTTCAAAAGATTGTATAACTCGTGTCAAATCCTCATCGGACCTTAAAGGAATAATGCTTTTAAAACATATACAGAGTATACAGACAGACAGATCCCCATTATGTGAAGATATCTTTGGTTCGAGGAGTGAACGCCATAAAAATTTCGATTTTAGCATAATGGGGAAATAACACTGATTGACATTTTTGGCGAGTATCTATTTGACGAGATACTACAACTCTCCATATATATATAAAATTCTAATTATAGACACTTACATTTCTATGGTAGTCCCTTGCGTCGGGTTGTAAGGAGCGTCACTGCAAATATCTTCTACGGTTTGCGTTGAAAATAATAATTCGCCACAATCAATCGCATTGAAAAGACTAATTGTGGTTAATGCTGCAGTATCACGTTCTTCATACAAGTCTGGGGAGACGTACAGGTCCATGGTGGAGGATGTGTGACACTGCTGACTGATCAGTATATCATCCATATTCCGAGGTTCTTCAAAAGATTGTATAACACGTGTCAAATCCTCATCGGACCTTAAAGGAATAATGCTTTTAAAACATATACAGAGTATACAGACAGATCCCCATTATGTGAAGATATCTTTGGTTCGATTACCAATTTCGATTTTAGCATGATGGGGAAATAACATTGATTGACATTTTTGACTAGTATCTATTTGACGAAATACTACAACTCTCCATATATATATAAAATCGAATTATGGACACTTACATTTCTATGGTAGTCCCTTGCGTCGGATTGTAAGGAGCGTCACTGCAAATATCTTCTACGGTTTGCGTCGAAAATAATTCGCCACAATCAATCGCATTGAAAAGACTAATTGCGGTTAATGCTGCAGTATCACTTTCTTCATACAAATCTGGGGAGACGTACAGGTCCATGGTTGAGGAATGATTATTCACTGATGCGAAAATAGCTACTGTTACTCCCAACTGAAAATATCCCCTTTTATATGCACATTCGCCAAGCTCCGCCCAAAAGACCAGATGTTCGTCGTGATTGGCTGCCGATGTAGCTGGGTGGAGCTATGACGTGTACCATTCCGCTATAACGGGTACGGACGAGTAATTGCATCTTTATATTTTCACTAATAGAATTAATGCTCTTATTCTCCTTTGAAAATTATTTGGTGATTCGTATAGAACTTTTGATATTGATTCCAAATATGGTTTCAGAAGTTTTCTATCACCCATAGTTTTCGAGAAAATAATATTTCCATTTACTCAATTTCCCGCATCATTAGTCACTAATGTAATCGAGAGGGTATAAAGAAATATATCATAATTATATTTTAAAAATAACATTCGGTTTCAACGTTAAACTGTAGGTCTAAGGTGGTCATTACACATAATAAAATAAAGTGGTTGGCAGATAAATGGGCACCCTACGTGTCCTAGTGGTTAAGACGCGGGGCTGTTGATGGTTCGGAGTTAAACTGTAGGTCTAAGGTGGTCATTACATAATAAAAGAAAGTGGTTGGCAGATAAATGGGTACCCTACGTGTCCTAGTGGTTAAGACGCTGGGCTGTTGATGACGTTCTGTAGGTCTAAGGTGGTCATTACACATAATAAAAGAAAGTGGTTGGCAGATAAATGGGTACCCTACGTGTCCTAGTGGTTAAGACGCTGGGCTGTGATGATGTTCGATTCCACGTTAAACTGTAGGTCTAAGGTGGAGTGGAAAGCTTGACCTTCGTCAGAATGAACAATTCGGGCGGAAGCTAACCAAAGGTTATCCAAAGGGTATATATATATATATATATATGGGATGAAATTCACAATAAAACACGTGAAATGAATGAATGCTGAAAACAAGGAGTGAGGTGAGGTTTTGTTTGATTTGACTCGTAGAAAGGTAAAATATGGTCGACCGAGTTGGGCAGATTCTCGGAAATCCTTTCCTCTATCGGATTATGTTTTGGGTATTTCCAACTTTCTTCGTTTCTTTAAATTTCGTTTTTCAATTTTCTTCGCAGGGATGAAGCTCATGTGTTTCGAATTGTATCGCGAATCATGAAATATTTTAGAGATCTGGTTTTAAAGCTTTTGTTAATGAAGAATATTAAATATGCTCGTATTTATAGTAAATATTGTAGTTGATGCAGCTTAGATAATTTTTTTTTTGGTTATTTCCAACTTTCTTCGTTTCTTTAATTTCGTTTTTCAATTTTCTTCGCAGGGGATGAGGCTCATGTGTTTCGAATTGCATCGTTCTATAATTCTGTTTTCTATGGTTGGTTGGATAACTACGTTATTTGTTCCGTCTTTGAATCTTCCAATTGAATATCTATATAAACATATTGTTATTTTATATGTTTGATTCTTCCAACTGATTAACTATATAAATATATATATTGTGGTTTACGTATAGTTTAAAATAATATACGTTTGGTATGATTTTCATAATATATATATATAATATATATATATATATATATATTTTCTATAATTCTGTTTTCTATGGTTGGTTGGATAACTACGTTATTTGTTCCGTCTTTGAATCTTCCAATTGAATATCTATATAAACATACTGTTATTTTATGTTTGATTCTTCCAACTGATTAACTATATAAATATATATATTGTGGTTTACGTATAGTTTAAAATAATATACGTTTGGTATGATTTTCATAATATATATATATATATATATATTTCTATAATTCTGTTTTCTATGGTTGGTTGGATAACTACGTTATTTGTTCCGTCTTTGAATCTTCCAATTGAATATCTATATAAACATACTGTTATTTTATATGTTTGATTCTTCCAACTGATTAACTATATAAATATATATATTGTGGTTTACGTATAGTTTAAAATAATATACGTTGGTATGATTTTCATAATATATATATATATATATATATATATATATATATATATATATATATATATATATATATATATAATATAATTCTGTTTTCTATGGTTGGTTGAATTATGGATAACTACGTTATTTGTTTCGATAAGTTCAACTTCAAGGAAGCTCAAGTTAATGTTATATTTTGCATATAATCCACTATATACATCTATTGTAAAACACTATATACATCTATATTTCAATTAAGTGTGTAATTATTTAATTCATCTACCATATTGTGGTACACAATGCTTATTAGAATACATGGTGCGATCTGGCAACTCAGCACCCCAATACAAGGCGTGATCTGGCAACTCAGCCAGAATAGAGGCTTATAAAAGATCGAGAAGCTGGTGAAGACTCATTCCCAGCTCGGTCCAGCCGAGCAAGGACCTCTGGTCCTTCTTTTTTTGGCCCTTTGGTAAACCCCTTAGTGGCCTCTTAGGTTAGGAAAACGAAAATAATATGCCTTAAAGGCAACTACTCTCTCTCTCTCTCTCTCTCTCTCCTTCAGGCGTCTCTCTCTCCTCCTACAGGCTCTCTCTCTCTCTCTCTCCCCTTCAGCGTCTCTCTCTCTCTCCTTCAGCTCTCTCTCTCCTGCATGTGTAACTACTGCCTGTGTACCTCCTGCATGTGTGCGTATGTGTGTGTACCTCCTGCATGTGTACCTCCTGCATGTGTACCTCTCCCCCCTTGGCTGATTAGACGTATATATAATAATGTATACAATAATACTGCTAAAAAGAGGTATCTGACAACCATTTACAGCCAACTGGCTGATTAGGAGTCTATAATAATGTATACAATGGTATCGCGGTATCTGGCAACTCAAGCCATTTACGCCAACTGGCTGATTAGGAGCCTATAAAACAACGCCAACTCGGCTGAAGTCTTAATGTGCACTTGGCTCTGCCAGGTGAACACCTCTCCTCCTTTCTCTCCTCCTCTTTCTCTTGGGGGATAACGCCGCCTCCAAGTTCCCCCCACCCCCCCCTTTCAACACCCCACCCCCCTTTGCAACACCCATCCCCTTTGCAACAACCCCCACCCCCCTTTGCAACATTACATAATAACCTGCAACATTCTTGCACTCTCCCCTTTTGCGGCTATACTACTGGCCCCACTGGATTTCTTTGCTTGGGGTTTCATTAAATCAGAGGTCTATCGCAGAAATATTTGAGATTTACCAGATCTGCAAGATCGCATTAGGCAAGCAGTTGAGAAAATAACCCTTGAAATGCTCGGAAATGTGTTCCGCAATGCAGCTGACCGCTTTGAGCTTTGCAGAGATACAGATGGAGCACATGTGGAAACTACTAATTAAAGATTTTAATGGTGTAATACTTGTAATTTGTATAGAAATACATCTGTATTCAGATCAGTGTGACATTTATTTGAAATTCAGCCTATTTCAACAAAATAGATAGGGACTCTTGGGACACCCTGTATAGTGATACGAGGTTAAATACAAGAGTATACCCTATAACCGTTTTCTATTATTTGAGTATCTAAGAAAGTTGTTTTTCGGCACAAACCTACTTATATAACATATATATATATGAAAATGAAAAGGTTTATTAGCAGACTTTCGTCCATATGACAAATATTAATAATACAATGACATAGCACATACTAAGGATAGAAATATATACATTTGGGTTATTATTCGTTTTTTGACCCAGTCACACTCAGCTATAACAGCAATATATATTGAATAACCAATCAAAACTGAATAAGAAAATATATATATTATCTTGTGCAAATTTGTATAAAATGTGTTTTTTTATTAAAATATATTTCCTATTTGTCCTATTTTTGGTGTTTTTTCACTGGTCTTTAGGTGCCGTAAAAAAAATCCTAAAAATAAACGTGTTTCAGTTTAAGGGCACGCGAAATTTAACGGACTACCCATGCAAGGTTGGCACATGTTATTACATTATCATTTGTATAATTTAGGTCTCGGGGGTACGGGGACGGAGCCCCCGTAAAGATCACGCATCACAAATTGATCGGTCCTAATGTTTTGCGGACAGTTCAGTACGTGACACCGGTTAGGTCAACTGTACGCCCTTGATGATTGGTTAGGTTAATTCATGATATTTTCGTTTAAATTCGTTAGTTTAAACGAAAATGACGAGTGCAAACTTTTCTGGTTAATTTTGATGTGTTTTGTACGAAACTGCCATCCGTTTCCTGTGCAAATGCGTAGTTTTCAAGATGATGATATCTCGAAAACTACGCATTTGCACAGGAAACGGATGGCAGATTCGTGCAGAACACTTCAAAATTGACCAGAAAAGTTTGCTCTCATTATAAAAAGAGACTGGGTCAAAAAACTAATAATTACCTACATTTGATTAGAAATAATACTGTAATGTCGAAGTTAAGTGGAGCTACAGACAGACGTTTTCATACGAAGAAATCCATAGCTTAGAGCAGGGGTTCCCAAACTTTTACCACCAAGGACCCCTAAATATTAATTCCGTACGGACATAGACCCCCCGCAAAAAAAATTATGAATTCAGTTACAAACTATAGTATATTTCATAAACATAGATAGCTTTTAAATTAATGTAAAATTAAACATTCTACGCTCATTAAACCAGTTTAATAAACACTTACCGAATGTCTAGTGTGAAGGGTGAGGTTGATGGGCATTTAAAAGTGAAGGAATATTCGGTTCCAGATTAGTGAGTTTCAATCTCAAATCGCCATTATTTTCAAGGTCAAGTCGATTTCTCTGCTTGGTTAAGATACTGGTAGCATGACTAAATCCAGCTTCTACCATATATGAACTAGGAAAAGCTAACAAAAAAGGTTCAGCAACTTTTTGCAATTTGGGATAGTTTTCTGCAAGTTTTTTATTGCGCCAAAATCCACTAAGACTTTCATTTGAGTAAAGTGATTTAGCTTCAATGTCAACTTTCATTTGGATGATTTCTTCTTGCAGATCTCACTCAGCCGCAGCTGCTACAATTTCCCAAATGATAAATGCCAGATGTTGCCAGATGAAAGGTGTACGGCAATTATTAATGTGCGGACAGATTTTGGTATAAGAAAAGAAAATTAATGGAAATTTATTTTAATATAGTTAATGTTACTATTTTTCCAAAAGCTTAGAAACCCCCTGGAAGCTTCCTACAGACCCCTGGGGGTCTGTACAGACCACTTTGGGAATCCCTGGCTTAGAGGATAAATGGCAAGACTCATGGATAGCTTGGATAATGGGGTGATTGATTCTTTGCAATAGACTGTAGTCTTGTTACCTCAGGGATGCTCATTGTGGTTAGCAAGCATTTGCGGAACTGCGCATCTCGGGGTTAATTTATGTAAGAGTCTAAAAGACCTGTTGTACAGCAAATTTAGGGTTCTGCCAGGACCTTTTTTATAATTCACCCACAGTTGCTGTCTGTATATATTACTGCAGAAAGTATGAAAGAGAGTGTCTTTAGCTTCACTTGTACAGAATCGAAAGTTCCTTATGGTCATATTCGCTTTAGCACACAGACTGCGAGATTGTTTTCTTATATCCGAGTCATCACTCAAGGAGCTGGTAATACAGTAGTTTGATCCCAATACTTAAATTCTTGTACTTCGTCATTGTATATTACATTGTTATAAATTTAATATGGGAACTTCCCTGTCTTCTATTTTTGTAAATAAAATATTGTGATTCATTCTATCATATGCCTTACTTATATCTAGAAATCAACTAGAAATAGTTGAATTACTTTCAGTGTATTTAAATATAATTAAGTATATAGATGTTCAGACCAGTTGAGTGGGACCTTTGGAAACCAAACTCGTTTAGTTCATAAGTAATCATTTAAGCGGTGTGGTAAAAAAGTTTCTCTCGTAGTTTCGAGAAGCAAGAGGTGTTAGCAATAGCTCTGTAATTATTGCGGATAGAATACCCTCATACTTATTATATTATATATATATATATATATATATATATATATATATATATATATATATATATATATATATATATATATATATATATATATATATATATATAAAGTATATATATATACACACACACTGCGTTCGCACTTATTAAGCAGATTACATTTTCTCCAATGTTTTCAAGAGTTTTTCCCCGATTTCAATGAAATTTGTAGCAAATACTCATTATATATAGCAGCATTGATCGTATTCATTTCGATAAAATATTTTGATAATTAAAATAATTATCTCATTTTATTGAAAAATATGTAAAATATTGTGTTCCGAATTATTAAGCAAGTATTTTATTTACGGATCTAATTGGTGAAAATGGGTAAGAAGAAGGATTTAACACTAACTGAGAAAAGAAAAATAGTTAAGTTACTCGCTAAAAATATAAAATCTATTGAAATTGCGAAGCAGTTTGGCGGAGCTTATCGAACTGTAAACAAGTTTGTAGCGGAGGGTACCAAACTGAGGCAGCGAAGTGATAAAGGAGCTATAAGAAAAGTGACAAGGCGGCAGATATCTGTAATCAAGCGCAAATTGCAAAGCATCCATTGTCCTCAAGTAAAGAGGTTTTTGAGCAGGCTGGCATACATAATGTACCAAGAACATCTCGATGTGGAATCCTCCAAACAATTGGCAAGGCGTGTAAACCTATGATTCAGTGACCATTAACACCCAGGTACAAGAAGCAGCGTATACTGTATTGTTCACCGATGAATGAAAAGCAACCCTTGAGGGACTTGATGTTTGGTCAAGAAGATGGATTTCTGAGAGCCAATTTCTACCATCGAGATTAAGACGCCAACAAGGTGGAGGTAGTGTCATGTTTTGGTCAGGATTGATAGGCAATAAAGTAGCTGTCCCATACAGAGTGCCTGATGGTGTAAAAATGAATGCCCAGTCTTACACAAACTTTCTAAAAGAAAACCTCATTCCATGGTAGAGAATGATCCTTAGCAATCCATCTTCTTGACCAACCATCAGATCTCTCAAGGGTTGCTCTTCATTCATCGGTGAACAATACAGTATTATAATCTGTTTTCACGTACTGACGCGCCCATTCGTAGGTTTACACGTCTTGCCAATTGTTTGGAGGATTCCACATCGAGATGTTCTTGGTACATTATGTATGCCAGCCTGCTCAAAAACCTCTTTACTTAAGGACAATGGATGCTTTGCAGTTTGCGCTTGATTACAGATATCTGCCGCCTTGTCACTTTTCTTATAGTTCCTTTATCACTTCGCTGCCTCAGTTTGGTACCCTCCGCTACAAACTTGTTTACAGTTCGATAAGCCCTGCCAAACTTCGCAATTTCAATAGATTTTATATTTTTAGCGAGTAACTTGACTATTTTTCTTTTCTCAGTTAGTGTTAAATCCTTCTTCTTACCCATTTTCACCATTTAGATACGTAAATAGAATACTTGCTTAATAATTCGGAACACAATATTTTACATATTTTTCAATAAAATGAGATAATTATTTTAATTATCAAAATATTTTATCGAAATGAATACCATCAATGCTGCTATATGTAGTGATTATTTGCTACAAATTTCGTTGAAATCGGGAAAAAACTTTGAAAACATTGGAGAAAATGTAATTTGCTTAATAAGTGCGAACGCAGTATATATAATATATATATATATATATATATTAGTGATGGATCGAGTGGTCGGTTTTTCACAACCGCGGTTGCGGTTGTGTTTGCGGTTGTCGAATTTTTTCCAACCGCGGTTGCGGTTGCGGTTATCATATACTAGGAAAAATGCGTAATTATTAACTGGATTTAGCCACTATAGTGCGATTTAGCCACACTTGGTACATAATATATACTAAATAGTATTTATTTAGTAAATACCTTATGTTGAACACAAGTTTTGCAATACACCGCTACCGCTATTTGTGTGTTGCAAAACTTGTGTTCAACATAAGGTATTTACTAAATAAATACTATTTAAATGAAGTATATTCTAAACTTATATAGCTATTATGAAAGAATAGGTCAAATTAATTAAAACCATATTTTGCACTAAGTGTGTTACCAGGATGAGGGACGAGGACCCATCGCACTGTTCATCTCACCTACCACTTTCCCCAGCCTCCACCCATTGGAAAGTTATGGATTATTATTCATTTGAAAAACTGATGTCAAACTTAATGACAGGCAGTGTGAATTTCAAGAATAATATTTTTGCTGCAGCCGTATGACGTCACGTTTAAGCACGCATAAGGAGACCCATCATTTTCTTTTTAAAAAAAGAAATATTTCTAATTAACCTAAAATTAAAATTAACTAAGCTTTTACAACCGCAACCGCACTTATGGAACGGCGGTTGCGGTTACGGTTGCGGTTGTGAATTTTTGTGCGGTTGTAGTGCGGTTGCGGTTGCGGTTGCGGTTATTCGATCCATCACTAATATATATATATATATATATATATATATATATATATATATATATATATATATATGTATAATAGAGAGGGGATGGTTATATTATCTCGCTTATTTACGTGTGTTGATTCACGAAATGTATAGCCTAAATATCAGTTTTTAAATTTTTTTAACACACGCAAATTTGTAACGAAATTTGATGTGCAGTAAAATTAATAGTTCACAAACCAGAAAATGTCATGTGAATGTGATGGTATATAGCGTTGTAAATAATAGAAAACTATATATTTAAAAGTAAATAAACAATTAAGCATGTGATAATAATAAATTAAATTAAATAAATTAATAATAAATAAATTAATATAAGAGCTGGGCACTTGCGGTTTTTTTTGCGGTACTGCGGTACTGCGGTACTACCGTGTTGGTCGGTACCGCGGAAAGTACCGCGGGAAATTTGAATGCGGTAGCGGTACTGCTGTACTTTCAGCGATCCTTTGCGGTACTGCGTTATGCGGTACCGGTTTGGTAGTGCGGTAGTAGTACCGCAGTACCGCAGTACCGCAAAAAAACGCGCAAAAAAACGCAAGTGCCCAGCTGTAACAGTAACAGTGATATGAGTGTATAAAAAGGTCTTGTATTTGAGGCTCAGCTCGGTTAAAAATAAGTCAGTTCCCCTTAAAAAAGAGAGAAATTAATTTAATTAGATTAAAATGATAAATGTTCATTTTATTTTTCATAATACAGATATTAAACAAAGAGCTTGTTCTCGATATAAAATAAGCACACCGGACAAAAAATTAGTCACCCCTAATAGCACCGATAGTAGGAAGTTCAAGGTCACACAGAGGGCGCTGATGTAGCATTGGTAAGTGACAAGTAGCGGTGACGTAGCACACAGGATCAGATCTGTTTCGTGAGGTGGTGAAGAACAAAGTGTGTGTTGGATATAGTCTGCAAAATGGGTCGTGAGGCAGACGTTACTCAGTGGCAAAAAGGAGCCATCGTGTTTGGCAGAGCCCACGGACACAAAATGTCTGAAGTAGCCCAATTTGTTGGTGTGTCAACGCGTACTGTCCAGCGAGTTTACAAAGAGTGGTGTAGTTCGCAATCAACTGACAATCGACGGCGTAACTGTGGCCGGAAAACAATTCTCGACAATAGGGGCCGCCGCCATGTTCTCGTCTAGTAACTGCAAATCGTTTTCAAACCTGAGAACAATTGCTCCAAGAAACCAATGAGGTTCTCCAGCGACCAATTTCCGAACGGACATTGCGACGAGAACTGCATGCGATGGACATCTGGAGCAGGGTACCACGGAAGAGGCCGCTGTTAACAGCAAGTCACAAATTGGCACGTTATAAATGGGCTCAGAGCACAAAAACTGGACTGCGGCAGATTGGAAACGTGTAATTTGGTCCGATGAGTCCCGTTTTTGTTTGTTCTCCAATGATGGGAGGCGACGAGTACATCGCAGGTCCAATGAAGCCTTTAATCCTGAATGCGTCGGTGTTGTTCAGGCTGGAAACAGAAAGTGAAGCGCGGACTCTGGCGGAACTTCGGGACCGGCTGATGAACGAGTGGCAGCAAATCGATTTTCAGTACATGCACAACCTCGTAGAGTCTCTGCCTCGCCGGATTCGTGCGGTTATCAAGGCCAGAGGCGCCGTCACACGTTATTAGGTACATTCTGAGAGGGGTGACTAATTTTTTGTCCGGTGTGCTTATGTTCAGTCTGATTTTGATTTTTGTGATGCTCGCAATTTGTAAGCATATGAAAGTGGGGTAACATTCGATGAGGCAATGTGATATTAATAATAATATGCTTTGAGAATACAATACAAGTCATTGAATGTGTTGATGTCAATGCATACTCTCGTTAGGCCTATTAAACCCTTTTCAGATATTCATTTTAAGTTTTCATTTCTCTTGTCTGGCGGAATTTGCCTGAACAGAAAGTACTCGAATGCTTGTTTGTTTGTTTTTGTCTGTTTTTGTTTGTCTCATGAAAGACCATGAAGGTTTTTTTTTTATTTTTTTTTATTTTTATTTTTTTTTAAGAACCATGAAAGACACCTTATAAAGGAGGGACCGTCATGATGGACGGTGAGGGGGAATTTTCAAATTGATCCATGTCTGTCTCCCCGGATGCGGGTATACTACTGCCCCCACTAACGGTGAAAGATTGGTGGGAATACCAAAATTTCAATAAATTTAATATGCACATGGGAACCTTCCTGTCTTCTAGTTTTTCAAATAAAATATTGTGGTTCACCCTTTCATATGCCTTACTTATATCTAGGAAACAGCTATAAATAGTTGAATTACTGTCAATGTATTTAGATAGTGTTTCTTTAAGTACATAGATACACACGTCAGTTGAGTGCGACCTTTTAAAACCAAACTGATTAGGAGATGTCCATAGGAAATCATTTAATCGGAGTAACAAGAGTTTATATATATATTATATATATATATATATATATATATATATATATATATATGATGAATAAAACCACGAAGGAAAGGAAACACAGATGGTGCTCAAGCGCTTTCGTCTAATGACATCCTCAGGAACATCCAGTGTTCCTGAGGATGTCATTAGACGAAAGCGCTTGAGCACCATCTGTGTTTCCTTTCCTTCGTGGTTTATTCATCATAAATATTTTTCACGTGTTACTTTCGTGAAATAATTTTCATATATATATAATATATATATATATACACAAAGGCGTGTGTGTGTGTGTGTTTATACACCTCTCCCAAATTTAACTTTTAACAACGATTGCTTCCTTTGATATTGCGTGCAACAATCTTATAAATTGGTATTCTGAAAATGTAGTGAATACACGACGTCCGTCCTTTCACGAGTCTTTTGAAGTTTTTAAATCGGCCTTAATTCATGCAGGGATGATAAATCAGGAAACTCAAATTCTAAGTGGTTATTTTAAGGAGAGTATCCCAGGGTACATAATGCTAAAGACGTTGTAGTGAATACTCTTATTTTAGTTTCAAGATAAATGTTAATTTTACCGTCTTGAATTTCGGAATAGCTATAAATTCATTTTAAATTAGTTACCCATCATAATTCAATTGTAAACTACATTAATACTAATTTTATGTATACTGTATTATTTTATTGTATGTAAACATAATTAATTATATATCACAATTGTCAGTTAATTATTTATATTCAAATAATTATTTTAATCTAATACCATGTCCATTTTGCAAATAAATAATAGAAATCCAAGGGTTATATTTTCCATCCTTGGTACTGTCGCAGTTTCGCCTAACGGACTCAATATGGCTAGTGAGATAATCACTGGTTGGCACTTAACCAGCGCACTTAACCAGCGGCAGTGCTTATGGCTACATCATCCAGGTTAACCTATACCGGATAGATGCGCTACGGTCCCAAGCCGTAGCTTGCCTAGGTCCAACGACGACGACGACGAAAACCAACAATTGGTGACCCCGGAGTTGGATTCCCCCCTTTTACCCGAACGACTAGGACTAGACTGTAACGTCGTTCGTGCCCATCACCCACTTCACCCGAGCGACTAGGACCAGACTGTAACGTCGCTCGTGCCCTCTGCCCCTCACCCCTGCCCGTGCGCTCTGTGCCTGCGCTCGTCTCAACCTCCACTCCTTCGTTGGTAACTTGTCGTCTTGCTTGTACGTCAGCAAGCATAGGAGAAGATGCCTGACGACGCTGGTGCCATCTCCCACTTGAGCGTAAAGCTCCCCGTCTTCTGGCCGGGTGATCCATTTATTTGGTTCCACCAAGTGGAATCACAATTCAACTTGGGAAGGATCACCGCTAGCAGGACAAAATACGATCATGTTTTGTCCTCTCTACCAGCGAGCATCATCTCTGAAGTCCGTGACGTCATCGTGTCTACTTCCACGAGTGAGGACCCATACAACGATCTGAAGTCTGCCATCCTGTGCCGCACCACTGTCTCCGAGCGTGAGAAACTACATCAGTTAATCTCAAAAGAAGAACTTGGAGACCGTAAGCCCACTCAAATGCTGAGGGCTATGCAGTGCTCTCTAGGCGAACGCGCACAAACCTTCGATAAGGACATCTTTAGACAGTTGTTCTTGCAGAAACTTCCTCCATCAGCTCAGCGTGTCTTGGCCACTATGGATCCTGCTACTCCAGTTGATAAACTAGCAGAAACTGCCGACAAAGTAGTGGAGATTGACACAGCTCCGGTCAACAACGTGAACACACAATCGGAACTGGAGTTGAAAGTGGAAGAGTTAAGTCAACAACTCAACCACGTTTGTTCTCTGCTACAAAATCAACGGCAAAGAAGCCATTCTCGGTCAAGATTTACGAAGAGCATCGTTCGAGTTCCGGGAAGATCTGCTTCTACCACTCTAAATTTGGAAAGAAGGCTAGGAAGTGCATCTCCCCTTGCAATTTTTCGTCGGAAAACCCCAGCAGCGAGTCCTAATGGCGTCTAGTACTCGCACTGCCAACCTGTTATTCATAAAGGACAGGAACTCTGGTGTCAATTTCTTGGTCGATACCGGAGCGTCAGTCAGTGTATTCCCTCAAAAATCTGGTCATACGCACTCGGAATCTCCGCCTCTATACGCTGCTAACGGTTCACGCATACCCACGTACGGTACTCAGTCGCGTGAACTAAACTTGGGCCTTCACCGATCCTTCAAGTGGATTTCATCTGTGCTCAAGTGCAGCATCCCATAATTGGCGCTGACTTCCTCCAGCATTTCAAACTCCTGGTGGATCTTGACAAGCGACGCTTATGCGACCAGGCCACACTGCTTTCTGTTCTTGCCAAACAGGTTGCCCTTCCGGACGCCTCGAACTCTGCACTTTCCCTCGTTCCCCCTAATTCCATGTACCAGTGCCTTTTCCAGCGATATCCAGGAATTCTTCAACCGATGCAGATGGGTGATACCATTAAGCACACCATTACCCATCACATTACAACAAAAGGTCCCCCTGTGTTTGCAAAACCCAGACGTCTTGCCCCGGACAAACTGAAAGCTGCCAAATCGGAATTCCAGCTTATGATAGATCTTGGGATAATAAGACCTTCCAAAAGCAGTTGGTCCTCTCCCCTACACCTGGTCCAGAAGAAGTCAGGAGACTGGAGACCATGTGGGGATTACCGGTTTTTGAATTCGACAACCATCCCGGACCGATATCCGGTACCAAATGTCCAAGACTTTACTTCTCTTCTCCACGGCAAATCTATTTTCAATAAAATAGACCTCGTTAAGGCTTTCCACCACATTCCCGTAGAGCCTTCGGATATTCCCAAGACTGCAGTTTGTACACCATTTGGGTTATTCGAATTTGTGAAGATGCCGTTCGGGCTACGGAATGCTGCGCAAACCTTTCAGAGGTTTATAGATGAGGTCATCAGAGGCTTAGACTTTGTTTATGCCTACATCGATGATTTGCTTGTGGCCAGCTCAATGGAAGAGGAACATAAGGAACATCTTTCACTCCTCTTTCAACGCTTAGAACAATACGGTGTTACTATTAATGCATCTAAGTGTGTGTTTGCACAGCCAACCTTGGAATTTCTTGGTCACACGATTTCGCAGCACGGAATTACCCCCCTTCAGGACAAGTGTGAAGTGATAAAAAATTACCCTATGCCAAATAATCAGCGTGAGTTACGTCGGTTTCTAGGTTTGGTAAATTATTACCACAAGTTCATTAAAAACTGTGCCAGTGTTCTTGCTCCTCTACACGCTATGATCACACACAAACGCAAGGTAACGAAATTGGTATGGTGTAGCGATAGTTTACAGGCGTTCGACAATGCCAAAAATGCTATCAATAGTGCATTGTCTCTGTCATTTCCTATCAGTGATGCCCCCCTAACTCTGACGGTCGATGCATCAGATGTTGCGATCGGTGGGGTGTTGGAACAAACCATTAACGGTCAACAAGCACCCATCGCGTTTTACTCGAAAAAGCTGCAGCCAGCCCAAACGCGTTATAGTGCTTTCGGACGTGAACTTCTTGCTATTTACTTAAACGTGAAGCATTTTCAACATTTCCTTGAAGGCCGAGAGTTTGTGTTTTTACCGACCACAAACCTTTGGTCACTGTCTTCAATAAAAACAGCTGTAACCACTCTCCCAGAGTCATCAGGCAACTCGATTATATCTCGCAATTTACCACAGATATCCGCCACATCAAAGGTGTCTTGAACACTCCAGCGGATGCACTTTCAAGAATAGAGATTACTTCTGTTACCCTCAGCTCTACACTGTGGAATGCTATTGCACAGGATCAAGATAAGGATACGGAACTACAAGACCTGCTCAGAGAAGACTCCACTCACTCACTTTCCCTCAAGAAAATGAGTATGCCAGGATTGTCTGTGCCCCTCTATTGCGACGTATCAACAGCTGCTATTCGCCCTTATGTCCCTCCATGTCACAGACAAGCAGTCTTCACGGATCTTCATAAGCCCTCCCATCCTGGTATCCGTGCTTCGCAACACCTGGTTACCTCTCGCTTTGTTTGGCCCTCGATGCAGAAGGATGTCAAACATTGGACCAAAACGTGCCTTGCCTGCCAGCGTGCCAAAGTCCAAAGGCACACCAGGTCCCCCTTTGACGCATTTCCGCCCCCATCCCAGCGATTTGAGGTAATTCATGTAGACATTGTTGGCCCTCTTCCAGTGATTCAAGGCCAACGTTATCTGCTCACCTGTCTCGACCGCTTTTCCAGATGGCCTGAAGCCATCCCACTTCCTGATATCCAAGCGGACACTGTTGCAAGAGCCTTTCTTCATGGATGGGTATCAAGATTTGGATTGCCGACAAAAGTCATCACTGACCAAGGTCGCCAATTTGAGTCTTCGCTTTGGAAGAAGTTTACCAGCTTGGGTACAGTACATGCGCATACCTGTGCGTATCATCCGCAAGCTAACGGCCTCGTCGAACGCTTCCATCGCCAGCTGAAGTCATCCCTTATGTGTCACGAAGACTCCCATTGGATGGATAAGCTTCCACTCGTGTTGCTTGGTATTCGCTCTGCATTTAAGAGTGATCTGAAAACTACAGCGGCTGAACTAGTCTATGGAACAACACTGCGGCTACCAGGTGGCTACTTCACTGCAGGGGATAAGTCATGTGATCCTACGGAATTCGCTCAAACACTTTCCTCTCACATGCAGTCCCTTCAGCCTGTTCCCCCTCGATTGACTAGCCAACAGAACATCTTTGTTTCCCCAGCCCTCCAGTCTTGCACCCACGTTTTCGTTCGTGTACCTGTCCCAAAACGGCCTCTCCAATGTCCATATGACGGGCCCTATGAAGTTCTCCGACGTACGCGCAAATCATTCTCATCCAGCGCGGTTCCAAGGTCGACAAGGTTTCTATCGATCGTCTTAAGCCTGCGTTTTTGGAATCAACCTTAAGCGAGGTACATGTAGCTACCAAAAAGGTCCAGGGGAAATCTGTGTCGTTCGGAACTCTTTGAACTTCCTCTCTGGTGGGGGAGTGTGTAGTGAATACTCTTATTTTAGTTTCAAGATAAATGTTAATTTTACCGTCTGAATTTCGGAATAGCTATAAATTCATTTTAAATTAGTTACCCATCATAATTCAATTGTAAACCACATTAATACTAATTTATGTATACTGTATTATTTTATTGTATGTAAACATAATTATTATATTCACAATTGTCAGTTAATTATTTATATTCAAATAATTATTTAATCTAATACCATGTCCATTTTGCAAATAAATAATAGAAATCCAAGGGTTATATTTTCCATCCTTGGTACTGTCGCAGTTTCGCCTAACGGACTCAATACGGCTAGTGAGATAATCACTGGTTGGCACTTAACCAGCGGCAGTGCTTATGGCTACATCATCCAGGTTAACCTATACCGGATAGATGCGCTACGGTCCCAAGCCGTAGCTTGCCTAGGTCCAACGACGACGACGACGAAAACCAACAACGTCTTGGAATATGTGGAGCTATTGAAGAATAGGGACCCCAGCCTTCTTAATTAGCTTTATAAGGCTAACTAACGAAAATATCATGACCTAACCTAACCAATTGTCAAGGGCGTACAGTTAACCTAACGATTGGTTCGGTTAGGTCGTGATATTTTCGTTAGTTAGCCTTATAAGCCTAACTAAAGAAGGCTGGGGTCCCTATTCTTCAATAGCTCCGAAAATGTTTCGAATTTAAGCCGTGTTAAAGAATATAGTCATGGTGAAGTGAAGAAATCAACCCTTTGTGAAGTAAAACAGAGACTGAATTATGAAGCTCGTTGACGAATGGTACGAGAAGTCTTATTACATCTCACCGATTACACGCCCGCAAAAAAAAAACGCCATAAAAAAAACCTAGTGATCATAGTCAATTTAAAATATTTTCACCACTACATCAACATTTAACACGATGGGGTGTCTAGTGAGGTTATAGCTAAAGGTTTATGTATCTTTTTTAATAGAACTTAGTGATGCGTACATTTTGTCCCCCAGAGTAGAACGGTCCCAAGCCGTAGCTTGCCTAGGTCCAACGACGACGACGACGAAAACCAACAACGTCTTGGAATATGTGGAGCTATTGAAGAATAGGGACCCCAGCCTTCTTAATTAGCTTTATAAGGCTAACTAACGAAAATATCATGACCTAACCTAACCAATTGTCAAGGGCGTACAGTTAACCTAACGATTGGTTCGGTTAGGTCGTGATATTTTCGTTAGTTAGCCTTATAAGCCTAACTAAAGAAGGCTGGGGTCCCTATTCTTCAATAGCTCCGAAAATGTTTCGAATTTAAGCCGTGTTAAAGAATATAGTCATGGTGAAGTGAAGAAATCAACCCTTTGTGAAGTAAAACAGAGACTGAATTATGAAGCTCGTTGACGAATGGTACGAGAAGTCTTATTACATCTCACCGATTACACGCCCGCAAAAAAAAAACGCCATAAAAAAAACCTAGTGATCATAGTCAATTTAAAATATTTTCACCAGTACATCAACATTTAACACGATGGGGTGTCTAGTGAGGTTATAGCTAAAGGTTTATGTATCTTTTTTAATAGAACTTAGTGATGCGTACATTTTGTCCCCCAGAGTAGAACGGTATGGACAAGCATATTTCTCGAATAGAGCCCCTCACAGTTAATTGATTTATTATCGAATCATTTAACGTGTTGAGCAATTTTGTGTATACTCGTATACTTTTCCCCCGCCCGAAACTACATTTTCACGTTAGAGCATATCCTTACACGTTTCGTCCAACGCGCTTGAGTCGCCGAGCCACCAACAGGGGGCGCTACGATCCTAAGACGCATGACTTACCATCAGTTCAGCGTCACGAACTGAAGCAAGCAGCCCGCCTCAAACCTGCATCTGAGCTTGGAACGTCGTGACGTGCTATCCAGAAGCCTCCTCGCAGCATCACCAAAAAACACCTGCACCCACAATAACAAAGAAAGATGGAGCTACCGCTAATCAGTATCCTTAACATTCAATATATCATGACTTTTCCAAAATCTAGAGTGTTTTAGCGTAGCAATGGTGCAATTAATTATGTACTCGAGACAAATTATAAACGTGCAGACTCCCCTAAACGTAATATTATTGATCTGAATATTGACGAGATGTCGAAAATCTTTGTGTTGGTTGAGAAGTGGTCGAATAAGAATTATTAGGTACCGGCTTCCGCACGTGCAACAAGAGTAACTATTAGTAACACCCCCTCATATTGTATTATTTGTACGTTAACTGTGAGTCGCAATAGGTGTAAACCGAGCGTTGAAACACGATTGATATGGGAATCTAATCTAGATACCTTTAGTAAAAACAATGTTAATAACGGACTAGGGCCTACGTATTGCCGAATCATCCTCGATAGAGTGTTTGAAATAGCCATGTTCCTCAACCTGAAACCTTTATTAAATGTGCGAGTTGATGACATGTTATTTTGACACATGCCTACATGTTTTGACAGTTTTATGAAGTGTAGAGATGAACAAGGTGAGAACGGAATGGAGCTTAGAGAATATTTAAAAGACACTTTCCCAGAGAAGTGCCAGTCACTTTGGGACGCTGGTCCAGAGAGTTACAAACCATCCCTTGTCTTCACCGTTCATCCGCAGGAACTCTTTCTTTATATGCGTTGTAACTGTCGCTACTATTTAGAAGATTTCCTCACACATCGCTTTGAGCTCTGAACAATTTCATTCGAAAAAACTGGTGAAAAGAGAATAAACGCTCACTTAGAATGTGTTGTGTATACATTAACTTTTCATAATATTGTAATAACCGACCGTGTAATCGAACAAAAATAATCCTAAATGACTTTAAGGCTGTGTACTCGTATATTGATTATAGATTAACTCCTACATTAAAAAGGGTATTATTTCTAAAAGGAAATGAATGTATTATACAAAACAACGAGAATGTAACTATTTCTTCTGTTATTTGCGAGTTTACTATAACACTATAAAATAATGTCTTGACATGTTAATAAATATTGTATGAAACTGTTCATATTTACTTCTCACTCATTTTTTAAATTATGTCGATGTATGCGTCTTAATAAGATGATGGGAGGAAAATTTATGTATTTTCTTAAACACTGCTGTTGTGTGTGTGTGTGTGTGTGTGGTGTGTGTGGTATTTTTTCTTATTATTAATATCATTTATGCCCAAGACAGTGTTACCGGTGACCATTATACTCTGTATTCATAGTAGCATTGGGTTAGTGTACTGCATTTCATCAGATGGTCTCTAAATCTTATATACTTTTTTTACTTTTTATTTTTTGTTATGTTAGGTTAGGTTAGGTAACTATACACTTTATTCAACTAGCACTCTCCCTGCCTCCTTTGGCACTAACACCCTCACCCTCTTCCCTCATATGGCACTGGTACTCCTACTACCCCACCCCTTGGAATTGGCACCCCTATCTCCCATCTCTCACTCGCTCTAAATGAATCCATACTACTATAATATACAGGGTGTCCCATAAGTCAGGTCTCATAGGAAAATTTATTTTAAATTAAATTTACAAAAGTAATATATAGGACTAAAACAAATGTTCAAATTGATGTCTTGTTTCGGGACCTTTTTTGTTGCAGGTAGAATAACACGCAATGGCTAATATGGAAGTGAGTTACACTCCTCAGGAAAAGGCGAAAATTGTTCTTTTGCATGCTTCTGGCCTTAGCCAAAGACAGACAGCTGAAGAATTTCACCGCCGTCATCCCAATGAACCACGACCTAGTTAGCGTTCTGTAACTTCTGTTGGTCAAATGCTTTCAAGATTCAAGGAGACCGGGAGTGTTTAGGACAAACCAAGAGCAGGGCGCCTGAGAACTTCAACTGGTGCTGAAAACAGTATTGATGTACTTTCCATGATCGCGTCAAGTCCACAACGATCGGTGAGAAAGATTGCATATGAAATTGGACATTCAAAGACATCTGCACATCGAATATTACAACGTCACAAATTTCATCGGTACAAGATACATTTTCTACAAAAATTACATGGAGATGATACAGATCGACGACTTCAATTTTGTGAATGGTTTAAGTCAAAAAGAAACCTAGCGAACGATATCATGTTTAGCGATGAGGCGTATTTCCACCTGAACGGATACGTAAACCGACACAACACCGTGTACTGGGCGCTTGATAATCCTCATGTCGCTGTTGATGTTAATCACCAAATATCCCCAAAGTAAATATTTTTTTTATGTAGTAAGGAAGGGGCAAGGGCAAGTGCCCACAAAAATGACCCACCCTATGTAAGAAGAAGAGAGCCAAAATCAAGGTTTCTGAGGCCCATGAAGACATTTTATTTGTTTTTTAATAAATAAAGATTGTGTAGTATGTAAAATGCATTTATGTGTAATGAACAGTGGTGGGCAGGGCACCGTTAACCAAAAAGTTAACTTCGATAACGATAATCCGTTCACCCCAATTTTTAACTCCGATAACGATAATCCGAAATTTTACTACAAAGTTAACGGAAGTTAACGATAATCTGTTAACGATAACTACAGGGGTTGGACAAAATAATATGAACACCTTGATAAATGGCGGTTTTTATTCTTAATATGGAGTTGGTCCTCCTTTAGCGGCAATAACAGCTGCAATGCGTCGGGGAATTGATTCATACAGCTTTTGGACAGTGGCTAGAGGAATCCTGAGCCATTCTTCGAACAAACCCTGCTCCAGTTCCTCCAAAGACGCCGGCGGTGGGAATCGGCTTCTGACCTGCTGCTCCAACTGACACCACAGATGCTCGATAATGTTAAGATCCGGGGATGTGGAGGCCAATCCAAGCGTTCTACTTCACTAACATGCTCTTCAAACCAGTTTTTAACGACCCAGCGGTGTGGATTGGTGCATATCATCCTGGAAGACGGCGCCGCCATTGGGAAACAGCGTTTGGACCATGGGATGGACCTGGTTAACCCTACCATGCAGTACTACAGCTGGGCCAAGAGTATTCCACGATATTGCTGCCAAACCATCACAGATCCGCCTCCATGCTTAACGGTTGGAGTCAGGCAGTCGGGGTCATAAGCATCTTTAGGCTGTCTCCAGACGTAAACTCGACCGGAACATGGAAATAGCGTAAAGGAGGATTCGTCGGAGTAGACTACATTCTTCCACCGGTTCATTGACCAATTCTTATGGTCATTACACCATTTTCTGCGCCGCTCAATGTTGATGTGCGAAAGGAAGGGTTTGGCAATTGCAGCCCTCCCATGGTATCCAGCTCCATGGAGCTCGCGACGTACAGTTCTGGTCGATACCGGGCTTGCAAATGCTGGTTAAGCTCTGCAGTCACTTTTGGAGCTGGGTCTATGGTTCTTTGTCACAATGCGCTTTAGCACCCGGCGGTCTCGATCACACAGCTTCTTCTTGCGTCCACTATTGCATTTGTCGGTGCTTGTTTCCATGGTTTTGGTATGGCAGACATGACCAAAGAGACAGTTCTCTGAATACATTGAACATCTGAGCGGTTTTCGTCACCGATGCACCAGCCATCCGCGCTCCGACAATTTGCCCTCTTTGGAAGTCTGACAGGTCTTTCATAACTGCTAATTCATAATTCACTCAGATCTGTAAAAACAACGTGAGGGTTATAACGTGACGTATACACTCTCTGTTACGCATTTAAATAGGTTTGCCAGTCATTTGACCGTTTACTTTGTGTCTGAGCAGTCCGTAAAGATAACCCGTGAAATCGGCGGGTGTTCATATTATTTTGTCTAACCCCTGTATTTCTTTACTAACATTTAAAAAATAAGGAAAAAAGCTTTAAAACCCATAGAAAATGTTTATTTATGCAAAATCCAACAATAAATAGGTATTTAACTGTATTTTTATCAAGTTTTGCAACTTTTTTGCTTAATAACTTTTTTTTATTTTTAATAAAAAATGTACTGATTACATGTTTTGAAACCCTTGTAACCACTAACCATTAACTAAATTTTAATTTACCAGAGAATTATTATGGCGGGAACTGAAAGGTAAAATTAAATTTTAGGCACATTTATTAAAGACTATGACACAATGTGGTGGTTGCCCTTCAGAAAGACCAACTTCTCAAAGTTAGGCCCAACTGCCAGTCTTGACCTCTTGGGCCTCAGGATGTCCTTGCCGAGAGAGAAGAGCCGTTCCACTGCGACAGAGGACGGAATTGGCGTATTGTACTTCAGGAAGAGGTTGATGAAGATCTGCTCCCCCATGAAGTCAGAGTCGGCCATGTCTACCTTCCCATCAGTGTCCAGCCAAGTGTCGACAAGTCTCTTGGCCTTCTGCTTGACACTGTACTTGAGCCACCGGCCGTCCACCCAGCGAAGAGGTCGTCAGGCATGCTGCTGTCGCTAGAGCTGGTGGTGCTGTCAACGTTCCGGTTCCTCAGTGCTCTCTCGACCTCGTCCTCCATGGCGGCCCTGACAGAGACAGTTTGGTCGCTGTCGAACCTGCGCAGCCAGTGGAGTTAACGTGTTAACGGACTTTAACAGACTAAATATCGAGTTATCGGAAGTTAACTGTCCGATAACGATAAATGGAAATTAACTTCCGTTAAAAAAAGTTAACTTCGTTAATTAACTGTTATCGGATTAACGCTTTAGTGCCCAACACTGGTAATGAAGAATAGAGGAAGAAGTGTGTGTTTGAGAGTATGCTGGACTGCTTACATACCCTGTGATGAGACACGGAAAAAGATCGGCTAAAGAGGACAGTGACAAGAGAAATGGGAGTTCCAGCACTCCCTGTCTCCTGCCTAATGTTCCCCCCATGGAGTACTTTCCTGGTCAATTGGTGTCTACAATCTCCTCCTACATGTCTACAATCTCCTCCTATGGTGTGGTGCGACATTCATGGAAATCTTGTTTTGGGACCAGTATTTCTGGAAGGGGGACTTAATGCTGAACTATATCCCCAGTCGTTGCATGATGTGTTGTGTGTTGGAACCGTATTTGGACGAAATGCCACTCGCAGTGCGACATCGGTTTTACTTTCAGCAGGATGGAGTACCACCTCACTTTGGCCGTGAGGCGCGACGTTGGTTGGATGAAGTTCTCCATGGGCGATAGATTGGGCGCAGGGAACCAGACGAGTGACCATCAAGATCCCCGGACCTCACATCCCTAGATTTTTTTCTCTGGGGTCACCTTAAGTCTGTCGTGTTCATTGACCCTCCACGTACCATTGAAGACCTTGAAAAAAATATCCGTGCTGTTTGCGCACAAATCACACCTGAGACTTTCGCACGTGTGCGTTTAAGTTTGGAACATCATATTATCATGTGCAAACAACAAGAAGGACATCAATTTGAACATTTATTTTCATTCTAATGTATTACTTTTGTAAATTTAATTTAAATTAAATTTCCTGTGAGACCGGACGTATGGGACACCCTGTAGAACCACAGATCGATTTGATATAGGATATGACACCTTATCATAAAGTGTGAAGCAAGAAGAAACATACAAGAGAGTCCAAACTTTTGGCCGGTAGTATATAAATATATTTATAATAATGAAACATAGGCAAATAAAGCGTTATATATTTGCATACGTTTCGGAAATCATATCCCCATTATCAAAGCTAAAATAACAAATAGCGAACAAGATATTAAAAACTATAAACACTTGTTCAGTATTTGTTATTTTAGCAGTGATACTAGAAATATGATTTCCGAAACGTTTGCAAAACATTTACAAGATGTACCAGCTGTACCAGTAGTTGTGTATAATAAGTGTACGCATGGTGTGAATGAACTCTGAAGCTATTTTCACTATACACTTTCCTAATTTCTTATAAATGTTCTTGCATAACAGTTTTCTATCAGCAGTGGTTAGCAAAGGACGGAATTTGTCTGTTCTGTACTTTGCTAAAACTAATATTCGTATGTGAAAGCTTTACAGTACATGTTTATAAGAGTAAGCATGCTCTGACAGTTTTCAATGTTCTTTATTTTCATCTTAGTGTCTTCGTCAGCCTGCAACACACTCTCTCTTTAAAGTATATATATATATATATGCTATCGTTGTCAGTGCGGAGTTTGCCAGTGGGATAGGCCAACGAGTTTTCCGATCAACAATAAGACTTGTATAAAGACTTGAACGATGAACACAATGAACAGTTTTGAGGAAAAGTTTAATTAATATAAATATTTAAAAAAAAATTACAAAAAAATTAAGTACTCGTACAATTTAGGCATATTTTCCTAACTTTAAAAAAAAAAAAAAATATATATATATATATATATATATATATATATATATATATATAATCAATATGTAGGAAATAGGAACAACTTGATGGAAATACCTTTATTTCAAAAGTTTGAAACATGTTTGATAGGAAAATTATACAAATTCGATCCACTTCCCAGTTCAAGCATGGACGCAACATTCAAAACTCGATAAATCAACTGCGGTACAAAAAATGTAATATTAAATAAAAATACATATATATATAATATATATATATATATATATACTGTATGTATGTAAATAAATAAAAAAATAATAAAAAACACACGAAAGCAAATTCAAACCTTTTTCTATTTTTAATATAGAAAGTTATGATACAATCTTTTTCACACTATATATATATATATATATGAGACAAAAATGAACCCATCAGGGTTCGAATCCAGACCCTCTTGAGTAGAAATCGCGAGCGCTACCACCACAATACGACTGGATAAGGGCTAACACAACCTGTTCGAATCCTGGTGGGAATATTTGTTTCATACAAAAAAAAAATCACGCGTGTATATATATATATTATATATATATATATATATATATATATATATATATATATATTGTATATCATAGTTATATAATCTGGTTTTTCCAGAAATGTTAGTTTTCGAATAGATTATCCGTTTAGATCCCCCAAATTATGTAATCCCTTTTACTCCCTAAAGCTATTATAATGCGTGTAACTTGAGAAGATTTTGGGATTTCGCACTTCAAAGATTCCGTACTTGAAAGAAGAGAGAACACTGTAAGAAGGACTTTCTCCCTCACTAGTTTACTTCTTCATAAAGGCTTTGAACAAGAAAATGTCAAACCAAACCTAAGATTAACTCTGATTTATTTTTTTAAACTCAAAGAAATAACGAATAATAAATTGTTAATCAAAACACATTATCTTTGCTTACCTTTTTGAACATTATTTCAACACGGATTCAAATATCCACTGATCGCAGTGATGATAGGATTGAACCCACGCGAAAATAATATATAACGTTTAATCTTGATTAACAGGTAAAGACTATATTTTTAATATATACATATATAATGTGGGTATGTGTGCGAGTGGGTATGTGCGTTTAAATTTTTTATAAATATAAATTACATGATGTATTAAAAAAGAAAAAAATCGTTTATTCAAATCTTTCCTCAATTTTTTTTCAGGTTCTTATAAATTTACAAATATTGACAAAAAAAAACCTGCATTTCGGTGACAGTGAATGTCAGACTTTGTTCTAATGTTTCATCAATAAATGGTTAAAGTATTTCGCCGTCATTATTATACCATAATAATAGTGTCCCAAAGGTGGAAATGATCCTTTCAGATCATTCTCAATTTCGTACTATTTCACCGTTTGTGCGTAATAAGTTCGCTATATGAGCAAATTCCCTTTACTTCCCATTCTCCGTTGAAGTACGATACAACAAAGGTTAATTCCCTTTAAAAGTGTATCATATTCCTTTTCATTCGTTTAATTTTTAATATTTAATCCCATTCTTCATTTAATAATCTCACATTTACCTATTAAAACTATATATATATATATATATATGAATAGAAACGACATAAGTATTAAGGAACGTTTCTGCACACGAGGAAGAGAAATCACGAATAAATGAAAAATGAGGCGAACCGCCCGGGAATCGAACCCAGGGCCTTCCAATTGCCGGTTGGATGCGCTACCATTACACTACGGACCTCGATCATTCACAAATCGAAATTCTCCTACATAGGGCAGAAACCAATGCCCTGAGAGGGCACCCTCGCAAATCGTGAATATGTGCATTTAACAGCAATGACCACGCAGTATATAAATGAATAGAAACGACATAAGTATTAAGGAACGTTTCTGCACACGAGGAAGAGAAATCACGAATAAATGAAAAATGAGGCGAACCGCCCGGGAATCGAACCCAGGGCCTTCCAATTGCCGGTTGGATGCGCTACCATTACACTACGGACCTCGATCATTCACAAATCGAAATTCTCCTACATAGGGCAGAAACCAATGCCCTGAGAGGGCACCCTCGCAAATCGTGAATATGTGCATTTAACTGCAATGACCACGCAGTATATAAATGAATAGAAACGACATAAGTATTAAGGAACGTTTCTGCACACGAGGAAGAGAAATCACGAATAAATGAAAAATGAGGCGAACCGCCCGGGAATCGAACCCAGGGCCTTCCAATTGCCGGTTGGATGCGCTACCATTATACTACGGACCTCGTGTGCAGAAACGTTCCTTAATACTTATGTCGTTTCTATTCATTTATATACTGCGTGGTCATTGCAGTTAAATGCACACACACACACACACACACACACACACACACACACATATATATATATATATATATATATATATATAAATGAACAATGACTAATCCATATTCATTTTTACATAAGAAACCAAAATCGCCTAAGCGAGTTTTGGATAAAAAATTTATTTGTAGCTTCCTATTTTTGTTTGTGTCATAACCTTACGATCTCCCATTTCTATGGTTTAGTCGTATCCATTTTCCATTTTTTATTTTTTGTTATAGAAGTTATTATAATTAATTATGATTGTCTTGCATCTCACCCTCGACCCTAGATTATGCATACACATTGCATGTAACAGGATTGGAACCCGTAGTTGTACTTCTTAGTCATTAATACCCACTCTTTGTCTCTAATTCGTTCTTGTAAGTCTTCCTAATAATGATTTGTACTACACGTACAAATTCAATAACTATGACGTCACATTTTCCCGTCATTAATTTCCCTTCATCATATCTCTAGTATTCAATGTATGAAAATTCTTTAACATCATAATAAAAACTGTACACTCTATAGAAGTCATTATTTATATGTTATGTAGTATAAATATTATTATTCAACCATATTCATCCATACCGTATGTGCCCATGTACTTTGTATTATATTTCTAAAATCTTAATTGTCTATTAATATGAAACATTGTAACAAAACAGTTATAGTAACTGTTTAATTATAATTAACTGTAATACTTTTAATTTAATATAATGTAATGTACTTTAATGAAACTGTACTTAATGATGTAATGTACTAAATAACGTAGTCAATGTACTTTAATGAAATTGTAGTTAACGATAATAAATGAATTGATAATTATAATCATAGTTACAGTAGACCAAAATTACAATGTACTCAATGTCCGACCCGACATTATGTCGCCATAAGGAATGTAGAATCGGCGATACTGTTGTTATTTTTTTTTATTATTATTTTTCCGTTGGCATAAATTTTGATGTGCTTTCTACTTTGCCAAATAATTGATGACCTGTTGTTTTTTAAAATCTCATAATCATCTTTTTAGATTTAGCTTAATAATGAATCCTGAGTAACTTTTGCCATGTCATGTTTTGTATACATTCTTTCTTCGTTATAAAAGATGAAGTCATCTCTTACCTAAGCATTTAATTGTAAATCTTAAACCTTTAATTTTTACTCATATGCATATTTTAGTGTAAAGATGCATAGTTCAATTTCCACTTTTAGTTAACTTGGCAGATCATGACAACATCAGATCTGAAAATACGCAATTTAAGATAAAAATATGGCTTCATCTTCAAATATCTTGTTTATTCGTTTAAACCTTACCGCAGCTAAAAAATTTACTTTATTTTCAAATATTGTGCAAAATTAATGCAGCCTCTTCAACATTTAATAATGATGTTAGTAGAATCGGGGTATATAAAGCCCACCAATTTCTTCCATGTTTGTTCTGATTCCAACTACGAGGCTGAGCATTACCTGTAACAGTTTAGGAGTAAAACACAGTAAGAAAAAGTCTTTATCTTCTCCTTCGAGCCGTGCTCTCTTCAGAAGAACTTAGTCAATAGAATCTCCCGATAAGCTACAAGAAGAATCGGAGAGAAACCTCAAAGAATTTAATAAGCCTCTCAGAATCCTCCGAGCCACTAAAGAAGAACTCGGAGAGTAGTATAGAAGAAACTACTGCAAGTAACAGATCCGTTGCTGCCTCCTAACCAGAACCCCCGTCGACTCCGAACCACCCCAGGGCCATAGACGGAGGGGTTAACATATATATATATATATATCTGGATTACATCCTTATGCTGTAATTCTAGTCGTAACATGATCGAAATTCTTTGTTTGTACAAATTCATTGCATGTTAATCCCCAATTTGTATGTAATCCCTAAACATTATTTGTGTATATTCACCGAGAACTGACTTCATTCGTATATTTTTATTTGTATCTTATAAACTGCTCGGCTACTGCATGAATGTCGTAAAGTCTTCCATTCATTCACGCATTATTAATCACCACTTGGATTTATTGAATATTACGTAAAAAAATTAGAAAAAATCTATCACCAGAGATTTATAATTGGTTGAGAACATCATCGAAGTCCTCATTACACTTCAGACTTAAATTATCACGGTTGTCATTCCTAATTATTTATATAAATTAATTCCAATTAATCTCTCATCTAATCTTAACCTAGTCTCCTTAAAGTGTTTTTTCTACCATCCCATACTATATGAAATACTAAATATTGCATACTTACGCTATAGCAATTATTGTATTTAGTATTTCAACTTATATAAAATTATTTCATTTATTCATTCATTTAACCCAAATGAATTAAGTATCAATAATTTGTAGGTTCCCATATAAATTATAGAGTAATTTACCTGTTGCATCCTACCTGTTGCATCCACCCATTTCATTCACTTATCTACTCTCTACCAATGTCTGTCTGTTCATTATTACGTATATACATTTGCATACATGTAATTCCGTTCATGTGTGCACTGTACAACTTTAAATGCGTTGTTCTTTCTTGTCGCTCCTCACAGTGATTGTTCAGTCGTTTTCTTTACTTCTCAATCTCCGCGATTGTGTATGTCAGTCTCCGTATCATCATTCTCATTAAAAATATCTTTCACAGTCTCTCTCCGCTACGTCTGTTACATTCCATTACTACTGTTCTGTTACTGTTACGTTACGATTTTGTCTTATTGGTACGTTACTATTACCGTTATATCACTATTCCTGTTAATCGTCTGTGTCATATGGTGGTCCGTCCTTCCGTTACCATCGTGTCATTAATGTTACTTTTTATTCGTTATTTATTAATTGTTACTTAATTAGAAGTAACATTTCAGGGATCACCTGAAGATCTGGCGGCTCTTTTGGTCAATCTTGGCGCCCTTTCCAAATGCTTTATTTTTTATAATAATTTTTTTAATTTCTAAAAGCAAAAAAGTACATACTTTTTTAAATTATAAAAATATCAAAACCACCCTTGTAAATACCTGGCAAACTTACCTTTCAATTTTATTTTTAGAAACTGTATAAAAATAATATTTCCCTTCGTATACTCAATTAAATTACGCTTTCCAGCTTTACATATTCATTTATTAATGGTTGTAAGCATTCGTAGACACAAAGTTAATGTGCTCGTAAACCCTTTGCGTAGTATTCATATTCACACTCTTCCTCTCTCTAAATGATCGATTCAGGTAATACTTTGAACGGATGGATTAGATAGCGCCAATCAAATTAGTTCCAATATTTAATACCAGAAACCCGGTCTTTAACTACATTTTAGTAAACGCTAAAAATGTGCCTGCTGGTGCTTAAAGGGTTAACATATATATTTTTAATTCCAGTGTATGTAATTATATTTATACAGGGTGGGGCACGGGAACCAAGTGTTTTTGGAATAATCAGGAAAATGATATTTATTTTTGTAAAGAAAATATATTGGTAGAACAACATTCGTAAGAACATAGCATTTCATGTCATAATAATCATGTACCGAAAATTATATCTGGCATATGATGTCCTTGGCCGTCGACGCATTGTTGAAGGCGTTTACGAAAATTGGCCTCCACTCTTCCCAGCAGGTCTCTGTTGATTTGGATGATTTGTTGACGGATCGCTTCCTTCAATGCATCTAATGTACGGGGCTTGTCCTCGTAGACACGTGACTTGAGGTACCCCCATAGAAAGAAGTCACATGTGGACAAGTCAGGGGACCGAGGGGGCCATGCAATGTCACCAAATCTCGAAATGAGATGGTTGGGAAACAGGGGCGAAGAACAGCCATTGACGCTCTGGCGGTGTGTGGCGGCCCATCTTGCTGAAACCACAAATGTCGACGAGCAATACGCCTTCTTCGTAACTCAGGGATGAAAAAGGTGTTCACCATCTCAATGTAACGCCCAGATGTTATGGTAACGGTAACCCCATTTTGTTCGAAGAAATAGGGACCGATGACGCCAAACTTTCCCACCGCGCACCAAACTGTAACCTTAGGGCTATGCAGCGGTTTCATGGAGTTGTCGCGGATTTCAGCAGCCCAATACCGACAGTTTTGATTGTTGACGGCCCCATTAAGGTGGAAATGGGCTTCATCACTCATTACCACCATCATGTTTTCATTCTGCTCATAAAGTGCAAGCATTTCCTGTGCAAAATTCAGTCGTTGGGGGCAATCGTTTACATTCAATTCCTGCACCATCGCTAACTTGTATGGGTGAAAATGTAATTCTTCATGCAAAATCCGTCTAACAGTACGATTGCTGATTCCGAGTGCAGCTGAATGTCTCCGAGCAGAGCGGCCTGGGCTTTGCAACATCGCTTGTCTGACCCTTTCAACGTTCTCTGGAGTACGCACAGTCGTTGCGGCCCCTTCGGTTTTGTTTTCATTATTGAGCCTCCTGTTCGAAGATTGTTAACCCAACGTAAGATTGTGTCACGAGCGGGAACAGAGTCATTTCGATGAATGTTGAATCTGCGGCGAAACGCACGCTGAACTGCTGTCACTGACTCGCCACTCCTACCTAACAAAATGATCATACGCGAACATGCGGTGTTCTAACGTCCACTGCTCCATGATGGCACCTGAAAGATAAAGGTGAGTGTTAGTTAAAGTTAAATGCTATGAACCCAGGAATGGAATGCTACCTACCGCACGCCCCTCCATTCCTAATGGCCGATTACTAGCTATTCAAAAAACACTTGATTCCCGTGCCCCACCCGTATATCGGGTGGGTAAAAAAAAAGGGAGACCTCGAACTTTGGCTGTAAAATCCAAAGTTATGGTCAGATTTCAATATTTTTTTTCATACCCGACAACTAAGTAAATTTCCTATACGGTGAGCGGATTTCAAAGAAAACTAATGAAAATTACGTATTTATTGAACATTTCTTTATGCCACTGAAAACTCTCCATTTACACTACTACTGCATTGTCGGGTCAGCAAAAAAAAAAGGGGAGACCTTTTAAATCCTTCATATCTCAGCGAATACGATACATAGAACCATGAAATTTTACTGTGTTAGTACTAGGTAATTTTATGGTTTGTATGCCATTTTTTTAGCATTTTAGCTGAAAAATTGGATTTATGGCGAATATTCCAGAAAAATCTTGCTAATCATAGGTTCAAGTTGATAATTAAAGCGATTTTAATTAAAGTAAGCCAACTGCAGGAGGTTTGGACAAGCTTCTCAAGAAAATCGATAAAACAGGAGATATCAAAAGAATACCAGGTAGCGGTGTTAAATTTGGCCACCAAACAGTCCTGATTTAAATCCTGTCGATTACGGCCTTTGGGAAAATTTGTCACAGAGAATTTATCGGGTCAAAGTAAGAAATGTCGCTCATTTATGGCAGTAGTATAGCCTAAAAAAGGGAGAGTGCAGGAATGTTGCAATGCTGCAAGAGATAATGATCAAATGTTGCAAATGGGTGTAGGGTGTTGCAAAGGGGGTGGGGTTGCAACAACTCAATGTTGCAAAGGGGCTGGGGTTGCAAGGGGTGGGAGTATGCAACAACTCAATATTGCAAGGGGGTGGGGGTATGCGACACCTCAATGCTGCAAAGGGGGGTGGGGTGCTGCAGGTGCAACAAGGGGTCATGAAACTTGGAGGCGGCGTTATCCCCCAAGAGAAAGAGAGGAGAGAAAGGAGGAGAGGTGTTCACCTGGCAGGAGCGAAGTGCATAATAAGACTTCAGCTGACCCGCCGTCCTCTTATAGACTCCTAATCAGCCAGTTGGCTTAGAAGGAGCCAAGGGGGGAGGGGTACACCTGAAGGGGGAGAGGGGAGGGATCTTCGGGGGAGAAGGAAGGATGACCTCCCGCCAAAGGGGTTGCCTTAGCCTAAGAGTGAAAGGATAGACGGAGGAGGACTTTGGGGGGACAAGGTGGGAGGTCCTAACCCCCCAAAGGGAAACTAAGCTAAGTCTTAACCTAAGAAGAGAAGGAGAGAGTTCTTTATTCGGCCGAAGTTCGCATCAAACTACCAGCTCCGAAGCCAAGCGGGTCTTATATAGATGATGGTTGAGTTGCCAGATACCATTTTTTATTTTAATTGTACAGATATACATTATTAGGGTGAGTTGCTAGATACCATTTTAATTCGTTACCAAAGCATACAGACTTAAATTCGAAATTGACAAAAAGAAAATGATTATTAATTAAATAAATAGAATTTGCCTTCTACTCCCCAAAAAATAATATAATACGTACAATCGCCAAAATAATAGTTCAGACGAAATATACATACACAATTGAACAACATTCTCCTTACCTTATATATATATATATATATATATATATATATATATATATATATATATATATATATAAGAAATCATATTAACTGTGTCTATTTAATTTTGTCATTCCTTATAGAAAGAATCATATTAACTGTCTATTTAATTTTGTCATTCCTTATATATATATATATATATATTATATATATAATATATATATATATATATATATAAAAGGCTTTACACCTTAAAGTGAATTGTCAAAAGTATATTAATTTAAAGCAAATGAATTTTCTCCTTTTAAGAGAATCAATTATTTAAACCAATATTAACAATATAAGATACTAATTACTTAAACGGCGTTTTATTTACCTTCTTTCAGTTATTAAAACGAATCCAAAATATTAACTCTTAGAACATTGTGTTCATGCGAGTAGGAAATTGAACCAGGAACGCCAAAAGAATCACACCTGTTTATCCCGAGGCCTTTTTGAAAGGAATCTGGTCAACTTGCTCTCTCTCTCAAGGATTCGATCTGTCTCGGCAAATCCTTCGCTCGATTCCTTCAATTTGGTCCCTTGCTACTAATGTATATAAAATTCTATTTTATTAAATGCATTGATTATATGTCTTTACTTACAAATTTTTATGGTATCATCTTCTTAGATAACATCTCTGTTATTGAATTGGAAAGATATATTATTATTATTATTATACATTTTTCAAAATTAACACACACACACACACACACACACAATTATATTAAATAATAAACAGCAAAAGAAATAAACACATTAACTGTGTCTAATTTCTTTTGGCAAACTTTTCTTGCGTTTCAAAAACAGAAAAAAAAATATTACGCACTTTTCATATCATTTCATTTTCATGTCATTTCACTTTATTTCACTAATCTCATATCATTTCACTCATCTCATTTACTTTCAGCTTCTCTGGAAAAAAAAAATTCTGAGAAGATGCGTCTCACGCTGACCGCAAAATATGACCACGAGCTTTCTTTTCTTCCACTCAACTCGAGAAAACCTCGCTTGACTCTAAATGTTAAAAATATTACGCTTATTACTACACTGAAATACACATTTCACTCTCGAAGCGAATGTCTTCCTCGTAAATAAAAAATGTTTTATATTTTATCAACTTAGTTATCAAAATCATAATTATCAGAAATCAACAAAGTTTTTTCAAAATTAATACACATATACTCTGAAAGTACTAACAATTGAATGTAATTACTTGTTTTCTGTATAAACGTCTGCAGAAAGATATGAGATCGTGGGTTCGACTCCCGATTACCAGACGCGTACCTCTCACGATTCCTAGTTAATGTTTTCAATGATGTAATTACTTGTTTTCTGTATAAACGTCTGCAGAAAGATATGAGATCGTGGGTTCGACTCCCGATTACCAGACGCGTATCTCTCACGATTCCTAGTTAATGTTTTCAATAATGTAATTACTTGTTTTCTGTATAAACGTCTGCAAAAAGAACAGCTTCAGAGTTCATTTACACCATGCGTACACTTATCTCGTGTACACAGTTAGTGGGAAATAAAACGTACCAACGAAACTATAGACTCATTTTAAATACAGAATTCATTCACACCAGGCGTACACCTATCTCGTGTATGTATATATATATATATATATATATAGAGAGAGAGAGAGAGAGAGAGAGAGAGAGAGAGAGAGAGAGAGAGAGAGAGAGAGAGAGAGTTTTGTTCATTCTTTTTTTTTTTAAATAAATAAAGGAATGGATATATATATATATATATATATATATATATATATGTTAACCCCTCCGTCTATGGCCCTGGGGTGGTTCGGATCGACTGGGGTTCTAGTTAGGAGGCAGCAACGGATATTTCTTCTATAACATTCTAATTCTTCTCTCTCGCTTTATGGGGTCGACAGTTATTAATTCTTCTCTTTTTATAATACTCTGATACTTTCTCTGATACTAAAATTATCGACTTTTCTTTTATAACTTATCGACTTAACTGACTAAATTCCTGAAGAGAACAAGGCTCGAAGGAAAAGATAAAAACTTCTTTTACTCTAGTTTACTTCTCAAAATGTACAGGTAGTGCTCTGAATTTACAGGGGTAGAGGTTCGACCTCTTTCGACCATGGCTCAGGCCGGAATCAAAAAATTAAGGAGGCAAGGGGCCTCTGCCCCCTCCCCGCAGCGAAGCTGCTAACAAGAGAGTCTCGTAGCAGTGACCAAAGCAGATAGCCGTAATGAAGTGCCGTAATGAAGTGCAGTTCATTTTACAAATACATGTATAATATAAACCTAAATGTTGGGGGACGGCAGTTGAAGGTTAAGTTCCCCCCTTTTAAACACATGATCAGATGTTTGAAAAATTCCAAATAAAAATAATAAAAAAATAAAAATAACAAAAACTAATTTGTATTTTTCGCCGAGTCTACATTTATGAAGGCGATATAATTTCATAGTAGTACATAAGTACAATTTGAGTACATGACTGATACGTATTAATTTTGGTTCATTACAATTACGATTACAATTATGGATTACTTCACATTCGCTTATGATTGTCCATTACAGTTCTATTAAAGTACATGCTTACATTATATATTAAATCATTACATTTAATTACAGTTTCATTGAAGTACATTACGTCGTTTACCATTCTTACAGTGTTTTTATATATTTATATATGGTTATAATATATGGTTATTATATATGGTTATTATATATGGTTATTATATATGGTTATTAGTACAACACAAGTACATGAGACATGACACACATGATATAACAGAACGCATGATAATGTTATAAATTCGAATCAGAGCGAAAGGAGATTTTTTATCTTTGAAGCATTCAAAGCATTTAATCACCTACCTCAGCATTTTCGAGTTCATTGAGAGGTGATATAATTAAAAATAAAAATGAAAAAATAATACGAGAACGTATTTATGCGTTTTCGAACGAATGCATGAAGTTTTGCATTTCATAGATTGACACGAGTAAAAATGAATATTTAATAAAATTTATATAGGATAATGATCAAGATAAGATATGGACGTATGGGGGCGGGGGATATGGTCGAATAATAGTTATATTTATACTATATAACATATAAATAATGACTTCTATAGAGTGTTTACTTTTTAGTATGATGTTAAAGAATTTTCATACATTGAATACTAGATATATGATGAAGGGAAATTAATGACGGGAAAATGTGACGTCATAGTTATTGAATTTGTACGTATAGTACAAATCATTATTAGGAAAGATAAATTAGAGAAATACAGTAATGAATAAAGAAGTACAAATCGACATTCTATCCAAAACTCGTTTAGGCGATTTTGGTTTCTTATGTAAAAATGAACATTCAAACATAAAAACTATACGAACATAAGTACTGCATGAAGATAATGAATCCATATAATGATGGTATAGGAATTGTTCATTGTTCATTTTTACATATATATATATTATATATTATATATATATATAGGGTGGTACAAATTACAGTAGTAATAATAATAATTAACTACTTTTCGCCGAATTGCAAAGATTAAGCTTTTCACTCCGGCCTTAGACCTACAGTTTAACGTGGAAGCCGAATCAGAAATACATCTCGTCAGGGAATCATTGCTCACTCTTTCACATCATAAGTTCAGCATTTAAAATAACAGGATCATTTTATTATTGATCCGGATTTAAAATAACCGAATCATTTGATTATTGATCTGGGGATAGTATGTCTGCAAAATTTGATATGTACAAAAACAATGTAGATTTTTCTCTTTAGTAATAATATTAATAACTAACTCCTCGCCGAATTGTAACACCGAATCAGAAATACATCTCGTCAGGGAATCATTGCTCACTCTTTCACATCATAATTTCAACATTTAAAATAACAGGATCATTTGATTATATATTGATCCGGATTTAAAATAACAGGATCATTTGATTATTGATCCGGGCATAGTATGGCTGCAAAATGTGATATGTACAAAAACAATGTAGATTTTTCTCTTTAGTAATAATAATAATAATAACTATTCGCCGAATTGTAACAATGGTTAAGCTTTTCACTCCGCCTTAGACCCACAGTTTAACGTGGAAACCGAATACTCTTCTTTTTTTTAAATATAATTAAAGGAATGGATATATTTATAATTTCTTTATTATAAAATCCTCTCGATTACATTAGTGATTATTGATCCTGGAATAGTGTTGCCGCAAAACATGGTAATGCACAATGTAGATTTTTTTCTATGTAGTAATAATAATAATTAACTTTCTCGCCGATTTGTTCCCCTCATTAGACCTACAGTTTAACGTGGATTCAGAAATACATCTCGTCAGGGAATGATTGCTCACTATTTCACATCATAATTTCATCGAGATAATTAAAGCTCATATACAGGACCTGCATTGTCTATAAGATCTGTGGCGCGTGGAACATGCAGTCTTCAGAAGATGTGAACATCTGCTCTGTGGATCAGTTCAAGAAAATGGATAACCCGAACCTTGCCACACACACACACACATACACACACACACACACATTTTTGTCAGAGAAAGTGAGGATCACGCACACGCGCACGCACACACATACATACATACACTATATATATATATATATATATATATATATATATATATATGGTGATATGCACAAAGACAAATTTTTCTATGTAGTAGTAATAATACCACTGCCCAACACCAATTTTGCTGATTTAATTCTAACACCTGTTTTTAGGTAACTTTGGTGTGCTGATTTAAAAAATCACCTTAGTTTTTGCGCATCATGGATATTTTGGAGATATCGCATTTTGGCAGGGTTATGCCCCATTTTTTTTTTTTTCAAAAAATAAGTTTTTACATACTCAGAATCAGCATGGAAAAGTAAACAATTGTGCAGGGAGTGAACTTTAATATACAATGGTAATATTGACACAAAGTGATTAAAAGTGTTAAAATAAGCAAAAAATGAATCCATATTAAAGCAAGCACGGGACCAGTTTTCTTAACATTGTCTTTTTCTTGTTTTCTTACTTTTCAGTGCTGATAAATTTTCTCTTATAGGACTTCCTAGAATGAGAGATGTCAAAACAATCTCTTTGCAGGCTCCAGTAGTAGTCAGCCATCATATGGGTATCCCATCTTCCTTGGTATCGTTCTTCCATCACTTTGATATCTTGGTGGAACCTTTCACCTTGCACTTCACTAACATCACCAAGATTTTCTGGAAATTTATCCAGATGACTGTTGAGATAGTGAACTTTAATGCACATGTTGCTCATTTTAACAGCAAAACAGCTGTTAACAGGTCTCAAAAATCATCAATTTTGATAAGCGCCCTTCATGGATCACCCAAAATAGGCATATTGCATTGCACGAAAACCTGATGTGATGGACAAAATCTAAGGTGATTTTTGAAATCAGCACATCCAGAAACAGGTCTTAGAATTAAATCAGCAGCAAAATTTTTTTTTTCTTGGGCAGTGTAATTAACTCCCCGAATTTTCCAAAATTGCTGTGAAAGTGTAATGAAAAAGAACAGCTTCAGAGTTCATTCACACCATGCGTACACTTATCTCGTGTACTCAGTGTACGCCTCCCTCATTGGGCCCAACAACACAGAAGCTCTTTCCAAAATTGTTGTGAAAGTGTAATGAAAAAGAATAGCTTCAGAGTTCATTCACACCATGCGTACACTTATCTCGTGTACGCAGTGTACACCTTCCACATTGTGTCCGACACACTATTTTTCTTCTACGCTAGAGAATACACATCTGAAATCCACGGCTTGCACCGCTCAACTGAGTACACAGGCGTAGAGATATCCCCAGGTAGTAGCAGGAGTCACTTTTTTATGCGTACATGGCTTGTTCAGGTTGAGTTGTCAGATACCACTTTTTATTTTAATTGTTCAGGTATACATTATTATGGAGAGTTGTCAGATACCACTTTTTATTTTAATTGTTCAGGTATACATTATTATGGAGAGTTGTCAGATACCACTTTTTATTTTAATTGTTCAGGTATACATTATTATGGAGAGTTGCCAGATACCATTTTAATTGTTCAGGTATACATTATTAGGTTGCCAGATTGTACCATTATTTAGTTAATTCTTAAAAGTTGGCTTAGAATTCCGCTAGTAGGTTTAGAAGACGTAACATGCCATTTGGTATAATTGTTTACAACCAAAAGAATTAAATAAAACAACATTGCATCATTCTGTTTATTATAAATATATAAAAAATAAATATACATTTGAATGATCAATTAAAAATAATAGTTTAAGAAATACGAACGAGGAATATGCATATAATCAAAAAATATATCCTTCAATATAACAGTACAGGAGAAATATATATATATAATTAGTGATGAGCGGATGTCATTTTTTTCACATCCGCGGATGCGGATGCGGATGAGGATGTTTGATTTCAACATCCGCGGATGCGGATGCGGATGTCTACATTTTCGCTATTTTTTAGGATATATTCGAGATTTGTTGTGTTTAACGTATATAAGTTATTATATAGAGAGAGCTGTAGCTATAATGTAGTATAATTGATTAATTGACCAATAATTGCCGTACTTTTCTCTGAACATATAAAATAATATCAAGCATCTAACTAATATAGAAATCAATTAGTGAATTCGTCTGCAAATAAATTCGTTATATTTTGTTGAGTTTCAGCCACAATTAGAAACCATAATTGTGTTACCAGGATGCGGGACGTGAACCCAACTCAAATGCACCCCACCGACCTCTTTCCCCAACCTCCACCCTTATAGAAAGAGATCTTTAATTAGCTTAATAACTATTTATATTAAGTTTAAAGTTTTATTAGGCATATTTATAAATGAGTAATTAAAATAAAGTAAACTAAGATGTTCATCGTTTAATGTTCAAACTTAATTATAGGAAGGTTATGCTTAAGGAACATTAACTTTTCTGCCTTTTCTGCTGCCAGTCTGTTTCTCTTTTCATCATATATTAATCCAGCACTGCTAAATAATCTCTCGCTTGGTACGTTTGTTGGAGGACAGGCTAAATGTTTCCTTGCAAGTTTACTCAAGTATGGATAGATATTCTGCGTATTTTTCCACCAACTAATAGGATTGTCACATGCAGCCAGGCGTTTTTCTTGGTGATAGCTCTCGATCATTTTCACTACATCTTTTGACATCGCGTAGGTCTCGTCATTGCTGCTTGACTCAAGAAACTGAGAGACAGATTCTGTGATAGATTTGCTTGTTGAAGGTGTTGGTTCTGTCACTGAAACTTTTATTCTTTTGGTGGGTGGCGAAGCGACAGATTCAAGAGATTGAAGCTCTTCAACTGCTTTGCCAAGTGATGATTTAACTCGTTCTAATGTACTAGGTGAAATAACTTAGCTTTGTAACGTGGATCTAAGTAGGTTGCAAGAGAGTAACTTCATACAAGAACAGCCTCTCGTCTTGTCGCTTGCATCACTTTTGCGCACAATGAACTAGTTCTATTAATATAGTAGAATTTGATAATTTCCGCTTATTAATGACGTTTTATCTCAACGGTCCACATCCGCACGACATCCGCAGTCCAAAGTGCGGATGCGGATGCTAGAAAATGTGCGGATGTTCCTATGCGGATGTAACCTACATCACTAATATATATATATATATATATATATATATATATATACGCAATTATGGAGATATATAGAAAATAAATATACATTGGAATGATCAAAAATAAGAAATAAGGAATAATATAACCATCAACATAGTAGAAATATATACACAAAACTAAATAAATAAATACATACACTTTATCTTCTACCGCGCAAAATAAGAAATCGTATAGCCATCAATATAGCAGAAATACACACACACGCACACACACACACACACACACACACACAAATATGTTAAATATATAAATACATTTCACTTTTTTTCAAAATACTAAACTCGCACTTAACCGAGTCTACAATTACATCATTATTGCTCTGCATTACGCAGTATACGCGGTTTAATAATATTTCACCGCTTAAAGTATAGGGAAACCTGTACTCGATATGAAGAGCTTTCATATCCTTCAGTACTATTTTTGTTCCCACTTTACAACCGGTTGGTAAGTTATCTTTAAATACGTCTAGAATACAATCAAAAGCACGCAGAAAGAGTTCATCGTTAGCCACATTATTAAACGCAAGTTTATAAACACGCCTTTCCAATCGAGAGTTTATTTCTACCGACCCGAGCTTTTCAATCGTGAACTCATCTTCACTCAACATAGCGGCAATTGAAATAATCTTCTAAATCGTTACGACAACTGCTCGTTATATAAATCTCGGTTTTAATGTTTTAACACTCCCTGAATACGCACCAGACAGTTCCCGTCAGGGTAAATTTCATGAACTAGGCACATTTTATAACGGTTTTATTGTTTTACCACTCACCATTTCCACAAACTAAACGTCTTCACACTCCGGTGCACTATTTGAGAGAAACATATGACGATATTTTTCCTTTTTATTTGACAGACGATACTCGTCTCTAAAGTCTGCTAAAAACTCACGCAGGGCACTAGCCACAACCTCACTACGAACCTCATCATGATATACATTAATATAGTGATAAAAATACTTAAGATTGTCCATGATGACGACATTTACATTTTCAACCGGTGTACGAGTGCTCGGTATGGTGTAACATGATATAATACCGCTTGTCACACAACTCATCCACAAGACTCACTATCCATATCTGCTGCTTCTCTTCTGCACGCGTTGTTTCTTTTACGTCACGGTATATGTGAGACTTTATAAAGCTTAGCTCTACAGCATACTTCAATACATCGTCTGTGCAACGAAAGCCTACAACGCTCTCACCAGAATAACCATAGAGTATTTGTACATCTTGCTCCTTCGCACGATCCAATGCGATTTAAAGAGGCAAAGGAGGGGGGAATAGGAATTTTTCGGTATCCACCACATCCTGACACTTTGCTGAATACCATTTCATAAACGTTGAACAAGCAATATTAAAGGTAGCCATTTTCTTCTACGCGGGTGAATACACGTCTGAGCTCAAGGGCTTACTACAATCAACTGACCACGCAGGGATTCCCAGGTAGTAGCATGACTCACGTTGCTGGTCTTCCAGTGGGACGGAGCTTAGAACTTTCACCTGTGCACACACACACAGACACACACACACAAAGGAGAAAGCGAAACGCTAATTGAAACATGATTTATTTAATAAACCAAATCTATGCATTTGTTTTTCCTTGTTTTCTGTTATTTCTTGTGTTAACATAATTTCAATTGTTAACTTATTTATCACACGTATTTGTAAATATATATATACTTTGAAAATAATCATTGATGTGTCTATTGTTAACTTATTTATTACACGTATTTGTAAATATATATATAACTTGAATATTTCGTTTATTAAATAAATCATGTTTCAATTAGCGTTTCGCTTTCTCCTTTGTGTGTGTGTGTGTGTGTGTGTGTGTGTGTGTGCACAGGTGAAAGTTCTAAGCTCCGTCCCACTGGAAGACCAGCAACGTGAGTCATGCTACTACCTGGGAATCCCTGCGTGGTCAGTTGATTGTAGTAAGCCCTTGAGCTCAGACGTGTATTCACCCGCGTAGAAGAAAATGGCTACCTTTAATATTGCTTGTTCAACGTTTATGAAATGGTATTCAGCAAAGTGTCAGGATGTGGTGGATACCGAAAAACTTCCTATTCCCCCCTCCTTTGCCTCTTTTAAATCCGCATTGGATCGTGCGAAGGAGCAAGATGTACAAATACTCTATGGTTATTCTGGTGAGAGCGTTGTAGGCTTTCGTTGCACAGACGATGTATTGAAGTATGCTGTAGAGCTAAGCTTTATAAAGTCTCACATATACCGTGACGTAAAAGAAACAACGCGTGCAGAAGAGAAGCAGCAGATATGGATAGTGAGTCTTGTGGATGAGTTGTGTGACAAGCGGTATTATATCTTTACACCATACCGAGCACTCGTACACTTCGGTTGAAAATGTAAATGTCGTCACCATGGACAATCTTAAGTATTTTTATCACTATATTAATGTATATCATGATGAGGTTCGTAGTGAGGTTGTGGCTAGTGCCCTGCGTGAGTTTTTAGCAGACTTTAGAGACGAGTATCGTCTGTCAAATAAAAAGGAAAAATATCGTCATATGTTTCTCTCAAATAGTGCACCGGAGTGTGAAGACGTTTAGTTTGTGGAAATGGTGAGTGGTAAAACAATAAAACCGTTATAAAATGTGCCTAGTTCATGAAATTTACCCTGACGGGAACTGTCTGGTGCGTATTCAGGGAGTGTTAAAACATTAAAACCGAGATTTATATAACGAGCAGTTGTCGTAACGATTTAGAATTATTTCAATTGCCGCTATGTTGAGTGAAGATGAGTTCACGATTGAAAAGCTCGGGTCGGTAGAAATAAACCCTCGATTGGAAAGGCGTGTTTATAAACTTGCGTTTAATAATGTGGCTAACGATGAACTCTTTCTGCGTGCTTTTGATTGTATTCTAGACGTATTTAAAGATAACTTACCAACCGGTTGTAAAGTGGGAACAAAAATAGTACTGAACGATATGAAAGCCCTTCGTATCGAGTACAGGTTTCCCTATACTTTAAGCGGTGAAATATTATTAAACCGCGTATACTGCGTAATGCAGAGCAATAATGATGTAATTGTAGACTCGGTTAAGTGCGAGTTTAGTATTTTGAAAAAAGTGAAATGTATTTATATATTTAACATATTTGTTTGTGTGTGTGTGTGTGTGTGTGTGTGTGTGTGTGTGTGTGTGTGTGTATTTCTGCTATATTGATGGCTATACGATTTCTTATTTTGCGCGGTAGAAGATAAAGTGTATGTATTTATTTATTTAGTTGTGTGTATATATTTCTACTATGTTGATTTATATTTCTTATTTCTTATTTTTGATCATTCCAATGTATATTTATTTTCTATATATCTCCATAATTGCGTGTATATATATATATATATATATTTCTCCTGTACTGTTATATTGAAGGATATATTTTTTGATTATATGCATATTCCTCGTTCATATTTCTTAAACTATTGTTATTTTTAATTGATCATTCAAATGTATATTTATTTTCTATATATTTATAATAAAAGAATGATGCAATGTTGTTTTATTTAATTCTTTTGGTTGTAAACAATTATACCAAATGGCATGTTACGTCTTCTAAACCTACTAGCGGAATTCTAAGCCAACTTTTAAGAATTAACTAAATAATGGTACAATCTGGCAACCTAATAATGTATACCTGAACAATTAAAATGGTATCTGGCAACTCTCCATAATAATGTATACCTGAACAATTAAAATAAAAAGTGGTATCTGACAACTCTCCATAATAATGTATACCTGAACAATTAAAATAAAAAGTGGTATCTGACAACTCTCCATAATAATGTATACCTGAACAATTAAAATAAAAAGTGGTATCTGAAAACTCAACCTGAACAAGCCATGTACGCATAAAAAAGTGACTCCTGCTACTACCTGGGGATATCTCTACGCCTGCGTACTCAGTTGAGCGGTGCAAGCCGTGGATTTCAGATGTGTATTCTCTAGCGTAGAAGAAAAATTGTGTGTCGGACACAATGTGGAAGGTGTACACTGCGTACACGAGATAAGTGTACGCATGGTGTGAATGAACTCTGAAGCTATTCTTTTTCATTACACTTTCACAACAATTTTGGAAAGAGCTTCTGTGTTGTTGGGCACAATGAGGGAGGTGTACACTGAGTACACGAGATAAGTGTACGCATGGTGTGAATGAACTCTGAAGCTATTCTTTTTCATTACACTTTCACAACAATTTGGAAAGAGCTTCTGTGTTGTTGGGCACAATGAGGGAGGTGTACACTGAGTACACGAGATAAGTGTACGCATGGTGTGAATGAACTCTGAAGCTATTCTTTTTCATTACACTTTCACAACAATTTTGGAAAGAGCTTCTGTGTTGTCGGGCACAATGAGGGAGGTGTACACTGAGTACACGAGATAAGTGTACGCATGGTGTGAATGAACTCTGAAGCTGTTCTTTTTCATTACACTTTCACAGCAATTTTGGAAAATTTGGGGAGTTAATTATTATTATTACTACATAGAAAAATTTGTCTTTGTGCATATCACCCTATATATATATATATATATATATATATATATAGTGGACCTAGTTTCAGCCGTTTAAGGTGATAATGATTTAATTGTATGCAATGATTAATTGATGCAATGACTGATTGCTTATTAATGAAAGGCTGGGTTAATAATTTATGATGTCATACAGTATCACCGATTGGAATAAGTGGTTATTTGATTAGGCCCACCATACTATTGGAAGTGACCGAAATGGCAGCGAGGTCACCAGCTTGGTTTATTATGAAAATAAAGCCGTTATTTATTCACTGTGATATAACAAAGAATTGACAGTAATTAATTGGTAGTTTTACGTTATGCGTATGACATAGACTTAGCTAATAAGATGAAATGTTAATAGCTTAATTGACACGTAATAAATAATGTACTCATTGATGGTATGTAAATGGCATGCGACATGGAACATTGAATGGGCCTAGTAAATGATATAAAGAATGCACGTGCGTTTGGTACATTGAATGGAAAACATGACACTGATTAAGTAGGCTAAATGATTGCATGGATGCACAAGGAATAATTGATGCGGCCTAATAATAATGGATTGAAATGCTTGACAATGATTACACACATATCATTTATATATAAGACCATTATGTGATGTTAAGTGATTACGCCAAGAGAATATTTAGTTAACACAGAAATATATGAATTGAACATAATAACGGATGATACGCGGAATTACGGTATTGAAATGATACTTGAATTGAAGAACAGGCCTACTGCGTTCTTTCACGAGAGTCAGTTGGAACGCTTGATTACACACTTAGGACGATGTAACCCTATTGAAGGCGGGTTGAAGACGAACCTATTAACGTAGATTCGAGTTGTCGTTGTCCGTTAAGCCTCTCGAGATGATGGATATAGACTTCGTGGAGGCCTGAGGTGATGTTACTTCTCGAGTTGCAGGCTGGCCTTATGATCTTGCAGGCGTAGGCCTGTGGTGCTGAATATATCTCGAGGAATGTGGAGAAACTTGAAGGCCGACCCGGCAAACCGCAGGCCCGAAGCGATTCCGGTTGGGCCTCGAAGGATTGCTTCTGCAGGCGGTCTGTAGATCTTACTTGGTAATAAATTGTAGGCCTTGAAGAAAGTAGCAGGCCGCGCCCCCGGCAAGGGGGCCGGAAGGCGGTTGGTGGACGTGTTGCTCACGTTCGATAATGTGAGTACGAGTGAGTGAGAGTGAGTGTGAGTGGAAGCTCGCTTTTATACGTCGTTCCTGTGACGTAGGACTTTGCGCCAAATCTTAAGACGCCTTCTCCTCGCGTCCTTTCGTTGATAAGGGCTTACGTTCGCGCCTTTTGGGAAGAAACAGACGTTCCCATTGTTTGACTCTTGCCCACGTGTGTTTTCCAAGTTCTTTGATGATAGCGTGGAAGCAAAAGATTTCTGTCTATTTGCTGGTCTATTTCTTGTCGATCCGCTACATATATATATATATATATAATATATATAATATATATATAGTGTATGTATGTGTGTGTGTGTGTGCGCGCGCGTGTGCGTGATCCTCACTTTCTCTGACAAAAATGTGTGTGTGTGTGGGGTGTGTGTGTGTGTGTGTGTGTGTGTGTGTGTGTGGCAAGGTTCGGGTTATCCATTTTCTTGAACTGATCCACAGAGCAGATGTTCACATCTTCTGAAGACTGCATGTTCCACGCGCCACAGATCTTATAGACAATGCAGGTCCTGTATATGAGCTTTAATTATCTCGATGAAATTATGATGTGAAATAGTGAGCAATCATTCCCTGACGAGATGTATTTCTGAATCCACGTTAAACTGTAGGTCTAATGAGGGGAACAAATCGGCGAGAAAGAGTTAATTATTATTATTACTACATAGAAAAAATCTACATTGTGCATTACCATGTTTTGCAGCAACACTATTCCCGGATCAATAATCACTAATGTAATCGAGAGGATTTTATAATTAAGAAATTATAAATATATCCATTCCTTTAATTATATTTTTAAAAAAAGAAGAGTATTCAGTTTCCACGTTAAACTGTGGGTCTAAGGCGGAGTGAAAAGCTTAACCATTGTTACAATTCGGCGAAGAGTTAGTTATTATTATTATTACTGAAGAGAAAAATTTACATTGTTTTTGTACATATCACATTTTGCAGCCATGCTATGCCCGGATCAATAATCAAATGATCCTCTTATTTTAAATCCGGATCAATAACACCAGTACACATTTGAAAACTTGTCGATCGATTTTTACAAACTAGTTGGTGATTCTATATAATTTGAGTGCGCTGATCTCAAAAATATAGTTAGTTTTTCCCTATCACGTATGGTTTTCTTACTATAGGGTGTGTCATAAATCCCCATTTATCCCCAAATGTGAACCATCTTATCGAGACCAACATTGGATTGCACATGCTAAACCATAAATTTTGTTGTTATAGACTACAGTAACGCTTACATAATAATGTAGGGTAAATATATATAACAACCAGTCTCGTTCCCAGCAAAATACTCTCTCCCCTCCCATCAATGGGTGGTTAACATTTGGGGACAGATGAGGTATTACAACACCCCTTGTAGCACGAAATCTTTAGGTGATAGAGTAAAACCTAATTAAAGCAGAATTAAATAGCTCCTAGCTCTTGGACAAGCATATTGCTTGTTTATGAAAGAATAAAAAAATAACTGAAAGAAACAAAATATATTTACCTTCTTTACTTGCAAACATTTCAGGACTTATTCCAAAGACTTAAGACTACGAAGGTATGTGTCGGATGCCAATAAATTGTTCTCCTGCAATCTAAACCCCAAAAGTTCTGCAGAGTCCTTAGGCAGATTCAAATCCCTGACTAAGTCATTTAGTTCGGCTTGGGTTAATGGTTTAGGATCTCGGTCAACTGTTGACTGTTCATAAACATCATCATTGTCTGGATTTGGAGCTGAATCAGAATCTGAATTGTATTGATCCAGACTCTCGGGTGGGCGGGGAATAGGAACTTCTGGACCATGGGGTACCGGCCTTATTGCAGATGGAAGACTTGGGTATTGAAGGCTCTCTTTATTCTTTGCATTATAACCTTTAACACTGCAAGAACAGAAGTAGCAGTTGTCGGTATGGTTTCTAGGCTCGCCCCATACCATAGGATCCCAAATGGCAAACTTTTCTTTTTACCTTTGCTCCAATTCCTTAGTACCGCAACACACGTAAGACAAACCTTGTGTGGAGCCCAACTTTTGTCTTGATCTCCTAATTTAATTCCAAAATAAGCATGATAAGCTCTCTTAATGAAGGTCATTACATTTGTCCTTTGTTTTACAACAACATACCGACCACAAATATAACAAAATATGTCTGGACTATGGGTACATCCTCTAGAAGTCATTATTAAAATTTTAAAGACGTAATGTTAGAATTATCTATCTGAAAAATATGAAAAAACGAAATTAATTAAAGATAAAAAAGGTAAAAAATTACAAAACGCCCCAAAATTGTTTTGCTAATAACTTTAAAACTGTGGGTGATAGAAAAAAACTGGTAGCATTTTTTAATTCAGCGCAGCGAACTGCTTCAGAATCACAACTGAAAATAAAGAAATCGATTTTCATGCAGACCGGTGTAATCAAATGATCCTGTTATTTTAAATGTTGAAATTATGATGTGAAAGAGTGAGCAATGATTCCCTGACGAGATGTATTTCTGATTCGGTGTTACAATTCGGCGAGGAGTTAGTTATTAATATTATCACTAAAGAGAAAATCTACATTGTTTTTGTACATATCACATTTTGCAGACATACTATCCCCGGATCAATAATCAAATGATCCTGTTATTTTAAATCCGGATCAATAATCAAATGATCCTGTTATTTTAAATGCTGAACTTATGATGTGAAAGAGTGAGCAATGATTCCCTGACGAGATGTATTTCTGATTCGGCTTCCACGTTAAACTGTAGGTCTAAGGCCGGAGTGAAATGCTTAATCTTTGCAATTCGGCGAAAAGTAGTTAATTATTATTATTACTACTGTAATTTGTACCACCCTATATATATATATATATATATATATATATATATATCCATTCCTTTATTTATTTAAAAAAAAAAGAATGAACAAAACTCTCTCTCTTCTCTCTCTCTCTCTCTCTCTCTCTCTCTCTCTCTCTCTATATATATATATATATATATATATATATATATGTGTGTGTATATACACACATGATATAGGTGTACGCCTCGTGTGAATGAATTCTGTATTTAAAATGAGTCTATAGTTTCATTGGTACGTTTTATTTCCCACTAACTGTGTACACGAGATAAGTGTACGCATGGTGTAAATGAACTCTGAAGCTGTTCTTTTTGCAGACGTTTATACAGAAAACAAGTAATTACATTATTGAAAACATTAACTAGGAATCGTGAGAGATACGCGTCTGGTAATCGGGAGTCGAACCCACGATCTCGTATCTTTCTGCAGACGTTTATACAGAAAACAAGTAATTACATTCAATTGTTAGTACTTTCAGAGTACATGTGTATTAATTTTGAAAAAACTTTGTTGATTTCTGATAATTATGATTTTGATAACTAAGTTGATAAAATATAAAACATTTTTTATTTACGAGGAAGACATTCGCTTCGAGAGTGAAGTGTGTATTTCAGTGGAGTAGTAATAAGCGTAATATTTTTAACATTTAGAGTCAAGCGAGGTTTTCTCGAGTTGAGTGGAAGAAAGGAAAGCTCGTGGTCATTTTTTGCGGTCAGCGTGAGACGCATCTTCTCATAATTTTTTTTCCGGAGAAGCTGAAAGTAAATGAGATGAGTGAAATGATATGAGATTAGTGAAATGAAGTGAAATGACATGAAAATGAAATGATATGAAAAGTGCGTAATATTTTTTTTTCTCTTTTTGAAACGCAAGAAAGGTTTGCCAAAAGAAATTAGACACAGTTAATGTGTTTATTTCTTTTGCTGTTTATTATTTAATATATTTGTGTGTGTGTGTGTGTGTGTGTGTGTGTGTGTGTGTGCGTTAATTTTGAAAAATGTATAATAATAATAATATATCTTTCGAATTCAATAACAGAGATGTTATCTAAGAAGATGATACCATAAAAATTTGTAAGTAAAGACATATAATCAGTGCATTTAATAAAATAGAATTTTATATACATTAGTAGCAAGGGACCAAATTGAAGGAATCGAGCGAAGGATTTGCCGAGACAGATCGAATCCTTGAAAGAGAGAGCAAGTTGATCCAGATTCCTTTCAAAAAGGCCTCGGGATAAACAGGTGTGATTCTTTTGGCGTTCCTACTCGCATGAACACAATGTTCTAAGAGTTAATATTTTGGATTCGTTTTAATAACTGAAAGAAGGTAAATAAAACGCCGTTTAAGTAATTAGTATCTTATACTGTTAATATTGGTTTTAATAATTGATTCTCTTAAAAGGAGAAAATTCATTTGCTTTAAATTAATATACTTTTGACAATTCACTTTAAGGTGAAAAGCCTTATATATATATATATATATATATATATATTATATATATATATATATATATATATATATATATATAAGGAATGACAAAATTAAATAGACAGTTAATATCATTCTTTCTATAAGGAATGACAAAATTAAATAGACACAGTTAATATGATTCTTTTCTTTCTATATATATATATATATATGTAAAAATGAACCATAAATAATTCCCATATTCCTATATTATCTTATCCTTCATGTAATTCTTGTATTCATTTATATAGTCTCTGTATCCATTTTTAAAATTCATGTGTTATATGGTTCATGTATTTATATAATTCTGTATATTCTTATATATTTAACTTTATATAATGCCTATACTCATATGTATGTACGTGTGTGTATTCATTTTTACATAAGGACCAAAATCGCCCAACGCGAGTTTGGATAAAATTTTTGATTTGCTTTCTACTTTGCTAAATAATTGGTGACCTGTTGTTTTTTAAAATATCATAATCATTTTTTTAGACTTCGCTTAATAAGGAATCCTGTTTAAGCTTTGCAATGTTCACATTTTGTATACACTCTCTTTCGTTATAAACAATGAGATCATGTCTTGCCTAAGCATTAAAATTGTACATCTTAAACCTTAAAATTTCACTCATATGCATATTTTAGTGTAAAGATGCATAGTCCGATTTCCACTTTTAGTTAACTTGGCAGATCATGATAACATCAGATCTGAAAAGTCGCGGTTTAAGATAAAAATATGGTTTCGTCTTCAAATATTTTGTTTACTCGTTCAAGCCTTACCACAGCTAAAAAATTTACTTATTTTTAAATATTGTTCAAAAATAATACAGCCTTCTTAGCATTTAATAATAATAATGTTAGCAGTTTTTGGGTATATAAACCCATTAAAATTATTCCATTGTCATTCAGAAGCTAATTCAGAGGCTGAGCACTACCTGTACATTTTAACAGTAAAATTACAGTTGAAGCTAGTTTTTACCTTATCCTTCGAGCCTTGCTCTCTTCAGAAGAACTTAGTCCTTAAACTTTCCGGATACGCTATAAGAAGAATCCGGAACCTTCAGCATTTTGAGTAAGTCTATCAGAGTCCTCCGAGCCACTATAGAAGAACTCGGAGAGTAATATAGAAGAAAACTACTTCAAGACACACATCCGTTGCTGCCACCTAACTAGAACCCCCGTCGACTTCGAACCAACACGGGCCATAGACGGAGGGGTTAACATATATATATATATATATATATATATATATATATATATATATATATATATATAAGGTAAGGAGAAAGTTGTTCAATTGTGTGTGTATTTCGTCTGAACTATTATTTTGGCGATTGTACGTATTATATTATTTTTGTGCAGTAGAACGCAAATTCTATTTAATTAATTAATAATCATTTTCTTTTTGCCAATTTCGAATTTAAGTCTGTATGCTTTGGTAACGAATTAAAATGGTATCTAGCAACTCACCCTAATAATGTATACCTGTACAATTAAAATAAAAAATGGTATCTGGCAACTCAACCATCATCTATATAAGACCCGCTTGGCTTCGGAGCTGGCAGTTTGATGCGAACTTCGGCCGAATAAAGAACTCTCCTTCCCTTCTTAGGTTAAGACTTAGCTTAGTTTCCCTTTGGGGGGTTAGGACCTCCCACCTTGTCCCCCCAAAGTCCTCCTCCGTCTATCCTTTTACTCTTAGGCTAAGGCAACCCCTTTGGGGAGAGGTCATCCTTCCTTCTCCCCCCGGAGATCCATCCCCTCTCCCCCCTTCAGGTGTACCCCTCCCACCTTGGCTCCTTCTAAGCCAACTGGCTGATTAGGAGGCTCCTGCCAGGTGAACACCTCTCCTCCTTTCTCTGCTCTCTTTTTCTTGGGGGATAACGCCGCCTCCAAGTTTCATGACCCCTTGTTGCACCTGCAGCACCCCCACCCCCTTTGCAACATTGAGTTGTTGCGTACCCCCAACCCCTTTGCAACATTGAGTTGTTGCAAACCACCACCTCTTTTGCAACACCCTACCCCCCTTTGCAACATTCCTGCACTCTCCCTTTTTCGGCTATACTACTTACGACAGCTTCTTCTGGAAAAATGGGATGAGCTACCACAAGAACAAATCAATAAAGCCATAGATAAGTTCCGTCCTAGATTGAAAAAGGTTGTAGAAGTTCGTGGTAAACATATCGAGCAGTTTTTTAACATCAAAGTAGCACCATATGTGAATACTTTGTAACTTTTTATCTGCACATGCAATGCGGTAGTAGTGTAAATGGAGAATTTCCAGTGGCATAAAGAAATGTTCAATAAATCCGTAATTTTCATTAGTTTTCTTTGAAATCCGCTCACCGTACAGGAAATTTACTTAGTTGTGGGGTGTGAAAAAAAATATTGACATCTGACCATAACTTTAGATTTTACAGCCAAAGTTCGAGGTCTCCCTTTCTTTTTTGCCCACCCGATATAATTAAACATTATTTTGGCGCAATTTTTACATATGTAAAGGTCCGCCTCCCCCCTTTCGAAAATCCTTCAATCTAGGCTATTTACGTTATTTGCACCAAAATGATGCCTGGAATGCAAAGGAAACTGATTGCAAGGGTGATCAATCACATTAAAATAATATCACTACGTTCATATTAGGAATGGTACCTTGGTATCTGGGATGGGAAAGCAAATAAGGATCTTCGTCACACACACACACACACAAAAGAAAAACAAAAATGAAGGCACAGAACAACGTAGATGGCCCTATGTGTTCAACTGCAAAGGTTAATCGAATTGTATTGTAATGTAGCCACCATGAGCCTCTTCAACACCTGCATAGGAAGAATAACATTGAGGACAATTGCACGGAACATCTATGAAACAACAACAATTTCACGTTTAACCCTTTCAGAACGACCAGTACAAATTGGTAGGGTTTCAAATACACGCATTCATAACCCTACAAAACATTCCGGCCTTAAAAGGTCAATGGAGTCTTTTAACTCTGCTAATGCGTGAAGAGAAAATAAAAAGGGACTAATTTTATAATCACTTAGTATACTGAGGACAACTATTTTAATTTTAATGTGAATTTTTATAAAACTGAGTCAGGTCTGAGAATGGAATGTATTTTGTATCCAGTCGTCTCTAATCTTTTTATGGAATTATTGGGAACTAACATTCTCCCAAATTGTCTTATCCCGAGAACTATTCATTTCTAATATGCTAATATGCAAATGACACGTGGGTTATTATTGATGAAAAATGCAATATTGACGAAATTCTTGTTTTGGAATAATATATTTCCTTCGCTTAAATTCTAATTGTTAGGAACTGTGGTAACCTTACTTACTTAAAAAGGTAACACTAACATCTAAGAAGTCTATTTATCCATTACGTGAGAGTGAGTGTTCCCCAAGGGTTACCTGAGCCAGAGCGGAAATAGAGTAAGCGGCAATTCAATTCCAGTCGAACCAGTCACGCACCGGTGAGAGTCCGCCACTGTAACCACTAAGCTATCGGGCGCCCACTTACTTGCTTACCTTCAATATTTTTTCGACTCATCCTCATCAAAAGAAAGAGGTAATTATTCGATTATTTCGTACATTTATAAAAGTTGTGTGAACCTGATTTTTAGATAAATAACTGGCAAACTTAACAGATGTTTTTAAAAAATTAGGTAATTCTGAACAGTTCATTGCAGAGCAAATTAAAAAAGCTAAAAAGTCTTATTATTGGCCAAAAGTTTACTTCTCTCCCGTTTAAGGATTGCAAAAGATTGGTAGTCTCTATTATTCCGAGAGCAGGTACAAATTAATAGCCTAAAATCTTTTCTTCCAAGCAGTTCTCATTCTAATACAGATAAGAGTAATGCTGAAGTATATTTAATTCCTTCCAATTATAAATGTCACTAAATTTTTATTGGAAAATCAGCTGATTTTTAAAAGATGCGTGTATTTCACATATCTTCACTTGCATAAAATAAAGAAGTTTGCTCGAAAAACAGAATTGATAATGATCCTTTGATCAATTTGGAGGATGCCAAGGCCCTTGGGCATTCCAGTACCCCTCTTATAGGAAAAAAAATCATTGAATCCATCATGAATAACGATAAACACTTCCGTTCTTATTTTCCTTCACGTTCGTGAAGGATGGCTACTTGTACCGATGTCGCCCCTCTTGGAAAATAACTAAAATACTCGCAACAACTTCATCAGAATTCATAGTTAAAATTACCCAGTTAATACTTCAGGTTGTCGAAGAATACAATATAGAATTCGACTAAATATAAATATTTCCAAAAATTTGTTATCGTTTTTTAGAAGACATTCCTACAATATTCAATTCATAGTTTATTTCATTTATGAAAACTAAACTTACACACTTTAGAAAGGAATTTATATTAAATTAAAACTTATCACCAGAATTCTTAAAAAAGAAGAAGACGAAAAAATAAAGAAAGAAAATACTGTAATTACAAAAATAAAAAAAAGAAATTGATTTGTATCTGTCTCGGAGCAAACTTCTCAATCCCGACTTATTCTCACACTTTAACTTACGATAAAAATAAAGATAATTTATAATCTGTTTCACTTGAACTCAGAAAGCATTTCAATGGATCAGCCTATACTTAGTACATGTAAACATATTGAATCTAACTTAAAATAACACGAAGATTTTAAAAATTAATTCAAGTATTATCAACAGATAAAGGCATTTGACTGGATTCACTTCGATTGTCTGTTTTCCTTCCAGACCCATACTCATTTTGTCGACGAGACCAAACAACGACACTAAAAATTAATTTAATCTAACATAACCTACGCTAACCTAACCTATGTAACCTACGCTAAACTAACCCAACTTAATCTAACTCGCAATAACTTGTCAATGGTAAATCTCTAGGAGCGCTCCATTTTTCAATATTAAATATACACTCATAAAACGCGTCTAGGAGAATTTGTCTAAAACAATTCGTCTAAAATACAATTTGTCTAAATCAATTTGTCTAAAACAATTTGTCTAAAATAGTTTGTCTAAAATCAATTTGTCTAATAACAATTTGTCTAAAATCAATTTGTCTAAAAATAATTTGTCTAAAATACAATTTGTCTAAACAAACAATTTAATAATATGGCATACAAATTGTTGCCTGATGTACAATGCTATTTATTACTTGCCACGCCCCATCTTAAAAGGTTACCTCTTGTGCGGAATAGTACATCGAAATAGTTTGTCTAAAATAGTTTGTCTAAAAATAATTTGTCTAAAATACAATTTGACTAATAACTGAAGATAACTAGAAATGCATTTGTCTGCTTGATAAATTTGGAGTGAGGATGAAAAGATTGAAAATGGGTTGATTTTATTTCATAATATACCTAACCTAATCTAACCTAACCTAACCGATTATGGGTTCCGGGATAACTGATTTCGATGTACTATTCCGCACAAGAGGTAACCTTTTAAGATGGGGCGTGGCAAGTAATAAATAGCATTGTACATCAGGCAACAATTTGTATGCCATATTATATTAAATTGTTTGTTTAGACAAATTGTATTTTAGACAAATTATTTTTAGACAAATTGTATTTTAGACAAATTGTTATTAGACAAATTGATTTTAGACAAACTATTTTAGACAAATTGTTTTAGACAAATTGATTTAGACAAATTGTATTTTAGACGAATTGTTTTAGACAAACTCGCCTGATTCGTCATAAAACATATACCATTTGAAAGCTCACATTTTTCCGAGTCTAAAAATGTAGTAATCCAAAAGTATCAATAGCAAATAAAAAGTAACTAGGTTTAAATAGAAAACCCTATACCAATCAATTTGTGATGCGTGATCTTTACGGGGGCTCCGCCCCCGTACCCCCGAGACCTAAATTATACAAATGATAATGTAATAACATATTCATGTTAGGTTAGGTTAGCGTAACAATTACCAAAAATACCATCTTACAACACAGACTGAAGATTTATAACTTAGCCAACCTTTATAATGTAGTTAATGACGTCACGCGTCAAACAATTAATTAAATCTTGTTACTTTTTATTTGCTATTGATACTTTTGGATTACTACATTTTTAGACTCAGAAAAATGTGAGCTTTCAAATGGTATATGTTTTATGAGTGTATGTTTAATATTGAAAAATGGAGCGCTCCTAGAGATTATCCCTTGTCAATTTTATGTCACGTTGATCAGATGTCGTTAGTTCGATCCTTTCTACACGAATTAAAATCTAAAGTCACTGGATTTCTCCAAAAAACTAAATTTCGACAGAATATTTTTGTTTCGTTGAAATTTAGTGCGAATAAGTTTAAGCTATACTTTCGGGAATATTAGTAACGTTCAAAGGCTTATCTTTCCGCCAACTACATGAAACTCAGATTCTATATTTAGATTAAAATGAATCTTAAAATCATCCGACAAACTAGTTATAAGCTTACACAAGTAATGACTAAAAGTTACTAAAACTAACTGGTGCTACTGTAGTATGCGGTCTACCGTTAAGTTTCTACTGTAGTATGCGGTCTACCGTTAAGTTTCTACTGTAGTATGCGGTCTACCGTTAAGTTTCTACTGTAGTATGCGGTCTACCGTTAAGTGGATAGCGGTCGTAAGTTTATGTTATGCGGTCTACCGTTAAGTTTCTACTGTAGTATGCGGTCTACCGTTAAGTTTCTACTGTAGTATGCGGTCTACCGTTCAAAATATTTAAAAGGAATTGAAAATGAATTGAAAGGAATTATAATTTAATTTACACAATTAAGGAATTATTAAAGAAGTTAAACATACTACTTCCGCATACTTAACGGTAGACCGCATACTACAGTACGCCCTTGATGATTGGTTAGGTTAAGTCGTGATATTTTCGTTAGTTTTAACCGCCGAATCGTAGGTAGACCGCCGAATCGTAGGTAGACCGCATACTACAGTAGCACCAACTAACTTGGGGTCTTAAAGTAACGGATTAAGCCTATAAATCTGACGCATTCAAGAAATAAGAATTTCACCAAAAATCCATATGAATCTGAAAACAACTTAATTCTAAACTAGGAAACCAATTTAATTAAAAAAACAAAACAAGAAGAACTGTATGAAGGCCAAAACTATAAAAAATACATTTGGTAAACCAACATTCCCAATACAAAGAAAGCAAAACGATTAATTTTTTTTTTTTAAATACAATTAGATCCTTTGCAAGAATAAACACGAGTCCAAATTCTTTTTTAAGACAAACATAACTCAGATCAACCTTCAAAACAAATTCAGAAAAATCTTGGAACAAATGTGATTCTAATTATTCTTAGGACGAACACAATATAAATCCAAATGTAATTCTACGTAATTCTTCTTCAGACAAAAAACAACATACGTGTATATGGAAATGTGAGTATGAACGAATGACTCTTCAGAAAGGCATTTGTTTCCAAGAAAAACTTTATATAATTATTTATTCTTGTCAGTTTCTGTTATTTCAAAGTCAATACCGAATAACTGATAAGCCTATTTCATGAATTAATAACGAAATATAATGATACTTAATAATTTATAACGCTTATTCTGGACGTTTTCTTAAGTTCAACGTGGAGTCCAAAATTCACAAGACAAGTTATTACCAATTATATTGTTCTTTTTATGATTACAATTATCTTAACTTACAAATAATGTGCAGTAAACTTATTCATTACATTATGAAATTAAACAACTCGTCTGTACATAAAGTATTACACTGTGCAAAAAATTTTTGTTTATGTTGATTTTTCGATCTTTTCTATATGTTTCGGCCACGCTGATTATAGCTTTGGCATCGGTTTTGCTCGGAAAACTAGTTTTTATGATATGGTCAAATTTAGAAATCTTACTTTTTCGCCATTTTTAAGGCATTTTTCTGAGATAGCAAAAGTAATTTCAAGTGCAAAATTATAAATGTCCCCAAAACTGGGGTTTATTAGTAATGTTTTTATTAGTTAAGGCCCATTATTAAATATTTGTACACATTTGGTTTCTTATTTCTGTTTATGTTTTTTTTTTGTACTTTTCAGATATTTCAATTAGAATTATATGGTGATGGCTACCAATAGGCCCTGCAGACACTCTGCAGATTCATTTTGTTATGTTTGCCGCCATTACATCAATCCAAAGCAAGTAAAGCACAAAATTGACACAGGAACGAAGTTTTGTACAGCATATCACGCTTACTTTGGCATGCCCATGGGCGATCAAGATAAATCATGGGCACCTCACTTTTGCTGTGGAAGCTGCCGTTCCACATTACCGTATTTTACGCCTCATAAGACGCTACAAGTGGTAAGATGCACCCTATATTTAGCAAAATATATTTAGGGAAAAAATATTTCGAAGATTTATCAGCCTGACAAAAAATATATTCCCATAACTTTATTAAAAGAACATTAAACAAAACAATAACATATGAGCCCTGAAATGATTTTTTGGAGACGTTTTTCAGGAAAAAAGTAGCGTCTTATGGGGCGTAAAATACGGTAGAAGGATGGCTGCGAGGTATCAGAAAAGGCATGCCATTTGCTATTCCTCGCATTTGGAGGGAGCAAACTAATCACCTCTCTACAAGAGAGATAAAGGTCTAAAAAATGTCCTATATCCAAATATCCCATCTTCTATTGCCCCAGTCCCCCATAGTGAAGATTTACCCGTTCCATGCCCACCTACCATGGAGGAAATAGAAGAAACGCCTTTAATATCATCCGATGAAGATGCTGACTTCGAGGCAAGCTCCAATACGTCGCCCCATTTCCCCAACCAGAAAGACATAGACGACCTGGTCAGGGATATGAACCTTACGAAAACCATTGTAGAAATTATGACGTCCCGTCTTAAAGAGTGGAACATTTTGGACCCAAGTGTCAAGATCTCTTCCTACAGGAATAGGCATTTGCGATATGCTTCTTTCTACTCCTGTTTTGCATCGGGCTCTCTTTGCTACTGCTATGATGGGAATGGCCTTTTTGCTGAGATAGGAATTGAATACAGCCCTGCTGATTGACGTTTGTTTATTGACATTTCAATTAGAAGTTTAAAAGGCATCCTACTACATAATGGAAACATGTTTCCATCTATTCCTGTGGCTCATTCAGTTGAATTGAAGGAAGAATATGAAAATGTAAAGCAGTTGCTAGACAAAATAAACTACAGTGAACATAGATGGGATGTATGTGGAGACTTCCTGCTTGGACTACAGGGCGGTTACACTAAATATTCGTGTTTCCTCTGCCTTTGGGACAGCAGAACAGATGGTGAGCACTTTGTCAGAAAGGAATGGCCCATGAGAAATGAGCTTAATCCAGGCAAACACAATTTTCTTAACGAAGCCCTTGTTCCAACAGACAAAATTTTGCTACCCCCGCTGCATATCAAGCTTGGTCTTATTAAGCAATTCATCAAAGCTTTGGATGCTGAAAGTGATGCTCTTTATCATATACGTTCAATGTTTCCCAAACTTTCTGAAGCTAAAATCAAGGGAGACATATTTGTTGGACCTCAAGTCAGACGCATGTTAGCATCTAAAGAGTTAGAAGAAGAAAATGACAGCTCTTGAAAAAAATGCTTGGCAGTCATTTCGGCTTGTAGTCCATGGATTTTTAAGTAACAAGAAGAACGTCAACTACAAAGAGCTAGTAGAAAATCTACTCAAACACTTTCAAAGGTTAGGTTGTAGAGTGTCCCTGAAGTTACACTATTTGGACTCGCATTTAGAATTCTTCAGACCAAATTTGGGTGACGTAAGTGAAGAACATGGTGAACGTTTTCACCAAGATATCCAAACCATGGAGAGGAGATATCAGGGAAAATGGGGCGAAGCTATGATGGGCGACTATATCTGGTGTTTAATACGAGATAATCCACGGGACTACAAGAGAAAAAGTCACTCAACTGTACATTTTTAAGCATTATCCGTTTAGATTTGTGAGCATATTTGTGTGCGTATTATATTTGGGTGCATTATACACACATTATATACGCATTATATATACATTATATACACACGTTATATATCTTTAAATATGAAATATATTTATTTTTCTTTCCTTTTCTTCATTGTGATTTTGTTCTCTGATAAGCCACTAGGTACAAAAAATAAATTGTTTTTCAGAAGAAACTAGAGATTTCACGAGAAAACTAATACGATTTTTTAATTCAGCGCACCCAAAAACATAAAGAAACACCCAAAAAATAAGATAAACACAAATTTTCAAAAATTTTGTTACTGTTACATAGTGTTATTATTTCTAACCTGAAACTAAACTTACTTCTATATACTCAAACAATATATGAATATATGAATATCAAAATCAAAATGAAAACAAAACGGTTCATTGGCAGACCAATCAATAGTCCCATATGACAAATAGTAATAAGACAAACTGAAAAAAATAATAAAAATAAAAGTACAAGTATGAAGAATAGAAATACAGTAATGAAGAATAGCAATATCGATGTTAAGCGGAGGTACAGGTAAACGTTTTCATGCCATGAATTCCATAACTTAGATTATGTATGTCAGGACTGATGAATAGCTTGGATAACTGCGTTGGCCAATTTTTTAATTCTTTGCACTAGGCTGTATTGAGTACGTTTTGTACCTCCGAGAGACTCGTGAAATTGTGGTTAGCAAGCATCTGCGAAGATGACCATCTTGGAAATAATTTATGTAACAATCTAAACGATCTTTAATAAAGCAAATTACAGGTTTTGGCAGATTTTTTTTTTTAATTAACCCAAAGTTGCTGCCAAGACATATTAGCGTAGAAGGTAGGGAAGAGTGTGTCTTTGGCTTTGCGTGTATAGAATCAGAAGTTCCTTATAGTCATGTTTCCTTTAGCACAGAAGCTTCGAAATTGTTTTCTTATGTCTGAGTCACACTCAAGGAGCTAGTAATAACTGAACCAAATATTTAAATTCTTGTACTTGCTCTATTGGCTCACCTTCCATTTTGAAACTATTAGCTGACTTGGTTAACCTTGGATTTGCTTCCGCCCAAACTGTTCATTCTGACGAAAGTAAAGTTTGTTGCTCCACTTTGGACCTAAAGCTTAACGTGGTATTCGAACCACGACCCACCACGGGTGGTCAAAAATTACAAAATCCTTGCCCGGACTCGACCTCATGACCAACCGATCAGCATCCCAACGTCTTAACTACTAGACCACCCAGGGTACCCATTTATCTACAACCTATTTTTTTCTAGAAAGATGAACAGCTGGGTAAGCTGCGCGCCGCTTGCTTTCGCCGGGAATCAAACCCGGGGCCGGTAGATTCGTAGTCAGCGATGCTAACCACTACACCACTGAGGCACATTAGAGGTTTGGCAACATGAAAAATTGTATCATGGCTTTGCGAATATAATTCGCACACTTTTTTAAGGCAATCAAGACATTTAACAGAAGGACTTATTATTACGATATCATCGGCATAGACTAGGTTATTTATCCTTATGTTATCCATACAGCATCCAAATTTTGCCTTATTAAGTGAAACAGTTAAACCATCAATATATACATTAAACAGCAGAGAAGAGAAGAAGGAGCCTTGCCTAACTCCGCAGGAGGAACCCAAACACTCGGACAGTACACTGCTCCATCTGACCGGGAAAGATTAGTGGGTATACCAAAATTTCAATATATTTAGTATTTACAAAAAACTTTCCTGTCCTCTATTTTTTTAAAATAGTGGTTCACTCTATCATATGTCTTGTTTATATCAAGGGAACAATTTTTGGTAAAATCCTATTTTAATATGGTAAATTAAAGATGGCTGGAAGACCACGTGCACGTTCAACAATTGTTGATCCACATCGAATATTATTACACTATGTTAGGTTAACTGAATGCCCGGTTAGGTTAATTGAATGCCTGGTTAGGTTAACTGAATGCCTGGTTAGGTCAACTGTACGCCCTTGATGATTGGTTAGGTTAAGTCGTGATATTTTCGTTAGTTTAAACGAAAATCCCACGACTTAACCTAACCGATCGTCAAGGGTGTACAGTTGACCTAACCGGACAGTCAATAAATTAAATCCCAAACCTAGATTAATACGGTAAATTCAAAAATGATTCCAAAAACCTTTATTTTCATTAATTAAACCGGATGTACTAGTTGGCAGAGAGGTACAGAGAGGGGCAGAAGGCGTTGCACATGGTTTTTATTGATTTGGAGAAGGCATATGATAGGATACCACGGCAGGAAGTTTGGAGATGCTTAAGGGAAAAGATGGTACCGGAGAAGTATGTTAAACTGATCAAGGGGATGTACAGGGGAGTAACAACTAAGGTGAGGAGTAGCGTGGGTGTGTCAGAGAGCTTTGGGGTGGAAGTTGGTCTGCACCAAGGATCAGCTTTGAGCCCCTTCCTTTTTCAATGTGGTATTCGATGTGTTGACGGACAGGATTAGAGGGGAGGCGCCGTGGTGCATGATGTATGCAGACGATGTTGTGTTGAGTGGGGAGACGAAAGAGGAGGTGGAGCAGCAGTTGGAAAATTGGAGAGAGACGTTGGAAAGTAGGGGGATGAGAATTAGCCGAAAGAAGACCGAATATATGAGATGTGATGTGCAGCAGGACCGAGGAGGGGAAGTGACATTGAGTGGAGAGCGTGTTAAGACGGTGGAGTATTTTAAATACTTGGGGTCAACAGTGGATGCAGAGGGGGGAGCAGAGAGAGAGATAAAATGTAGAATACAGTCGGGGTGGAAGAACTGGAGAGACGTATCAGGGGTGCTCTGTGATAAGAGGGTCCCAGTGAAACTGAAGGGAAAGGTATTCAAAACAGTGGTGAGGCCGGCAATGTCATATGGAATGGAGACTGTGCCAATGAAGAAGAGCAATGAAAGAAAAATCGATGTGGCTGAAATGAAGATGTTGAGATGGATGTGTGGAGTGACGAGGAGGGATAGGGTCAGAAATGAGCATATAAGAGGAACAGTGAAGGTGGCGGAAGCATCTAAGAAGGTGCAGGAGGCCAGGCTGAGGTGGTATGGACACGTCAGGAGAAGGGAGGAGGAGTATGTGGGGCGCAGAGTGCTGGAGATGGAGTTGCCGGGACGGAGAAGAAGAGGAAGACCGAAGACGAGATGGAGGGACTGTGTGGTGGCGGACATCAGGGAGAAGGACTTGGAGGAGGACGTGGTATACGACAGAGGAGAGTGGAGAAAACGAACCAAAAACAGCGACCCCATGTAAAGATGGGATAATAAGCTGCGGAAGAAGAAGAAGTACTATTTTGATAGTATACATAATATTATTAAACAGCATCGTTTTGGGAATTTAATTTACTATGATATATTAAAATAAGATTTTACCCAACTTTTAATAGTTAGATTGTTGTCAGTGTATTTAAATACAATTTTCTTTAATACATAGATACACAAATCAGTTGAGTGAAACCTTTTAAAACCAAACTGAGTAGCTGTCCCCTAAATAATCATTTAATCGGCGTAGCAAAAATTTCTCAAGTAGTTTTGAGAAGCAGGAGGCAACATCAATATATATAAGTTACTTACTTTATGTTACTTTATGTGAGTTCGAACAACGGTTCAGGATCGACCTGCAGTCGACCCCTCTGCAGCATCCCGCCACATTTGCGGGATTTGGTGAAGGAGGAAATTGCTCTCTGATCTCCTCCTGCCCTCTTAGCCAGCGACACATGGCTGGTCAGGGACTTTGCACAGGAATTTGTTCAGCTGGTTCTTGAAGTTATTCAGGTCGGTGTGCTGGAGAGTCCTCACTTCTTTTGGTAGGGCACTGAAAAGCTTTGGGCCTCGTATTCTGAGGGTATTTTCCATCCTCGTTTTCATGGCCCCTTGTCCCACAGTAGCTGAGACTGTACAAAATCTGCCTCTTCTCTCATTCCAGTATTTTCCATATGTATATTATTGTGTACCACTCGCGCCTTCTTTCGAGAGAGTAGAGTTTCAGGGATTGTAGCAGAGACCAGTAGTCTTCACCTTCCGTTTCCTCTGTCTCAGATGTAAAAGTCCTTTGTATAGCTTCAATGTTCGCAATGTCTCGTTTTTTGTATGGGCTGTAAGTACTGAGCAATACTCAATTATTGGTAGGACTAGACTCTTCCATAATTTGAGCATGATGTTTGCTTTTCTGCTGCGGAAGCTCCTCCAGATGATTTCCATTATTTTTCTAGCCGTTGTAATTTTCATGTTGTAGTGCTCTCTGAATTCTGTATCCGACGACATTATTACTCCAAGATCCCTGACTTGTGGATTTGGTGTTATCTGTTTGGCTTGCAGAGTTTTGTACCTTTTATTCTGCGGCTCCTTGTCATTACATATCTTAGAAGTTGGAATGTTTCTTTGTTGAACTTCATATTGTTGTCTTCTGCCCATTGGAACAATGTTTCAATGTCGTTTTGTAATTTTCCTATGCAGGGTTTCAAGAAGTGTGGGAGCGGGGAGCACCGCTCCGAGTAAATGACTGGCAAAATTGAGGAAATAATCTCATGCGGAAGAAAAAAAAGGAAAAAAAGAAAAAGTAAAGGAAAAAGAAAAAAAGAAAAAAGAAGAAAAAAGAAAAAGGAAAAGAAAATAGTAGAGACAAATATTTTTAAAAAATGTGAAATCTGCGTCATTCTCCCACTGTATTAGGCCTCTACTTAGCTCCATGTGGCCTAAATTGGTGAAGAATGAGTTTCTACCAGGAACACCCATACACCCACAACCAACAAAGAGGTATGTGACCAGAAATGCCCAGTTCAACAGTGAGAATGCGCTGGTCTGACAGATTCCAAGCTAGATCTTAAAGATTTTTTGGAGACACTTGTTTTTAGCCTTGAGAAAAGGTTATTAAGTGATGAAGTCGAAGTACAGCTGACTGAACATGTGCGAACACTAACCAACTACACAGATCTTGCTAACATTGCCAGTACATATGGAGTTCTGGACCAGAGAAATTTCTGGGATGCAAGTACCTTCATGGTAAGCTTGGAAGTTAATCAACCAGCATATATAAAGCAAGTCAAAATGTTCCTGCACAGACTTTATTCTATCAGCAAGGCTGGAAGTACAGAGGACACGAATATCATCAGTACCTTCTGCAAAGATCCGGCTTTGTACGATGCCATTCTTGACTTGTTTCACTGTGTTCTAAGTGCACGTATCAAGGGAGCAGTTGAGTCCGTTGTAGAATCCATTGGAAGTAAGTTAGAGCATCACAACAAGCCAGAACGGAAACTGACACCTGAACATGTCAATGAAGCAGTGTTTGTGGCATGGAATGGACCTGACATTCACCAATGTGACAACGTATTGCGGGGAGTCCTGGACAGACACTTTGATGGTAAAGACTGGCACTTCGTTAGTTCTCACAGTTAAACCACACAGGGTATCTCAGACAGTTGACTCCATTCAGCGGCACCCTGTCAAATTCCCAATGATGTTTTGAAGTCATCATCTTTCTCTTTGCATCCATGAATGTTTTTAGTAAGTACTCAAGTAAAGACTGATGATGATAGGCTTATGTGTCAAAGTATTGTTATCTAATATAATAACGTTATCACGTAGCTTACTAAGGCTTCATCCCGATGGGTTTAATTGAGGAAATTTTAGCTAAAAAATCTTGCTCCTGAGGAAGAAACAACTTTTTGACACCCTGTTCCTATGTCACCTTCGTTCAGTATTTCCTTACATATCTTTGTCATCTACAAAACATGATACAATACTGTCTTTAATATCTGCATCAATATCTGAAATCATTATTATGAACAGCAAGGGAGCTAATACTGTCCCTTGTGGGACTTCCGATTTAACTCCATTTACTACCACCCTTTGTGTTCTTTGCGTCAAGAAATTAAATATCCATCTTCCTAGCTTTCCAGTAATTGCTGTATTCTTAAGTTTGTGTGCTACGATTCCATGGTTACATTTATCGGAGGCTTTAGCAGTCAGTATATATTACATCTATGTTTTGTCCTCGACACAATGTTTCCAATATTTTCTCTTGGTGGTCTAATAGCTGTGATAGCCCTGAAGCCATGTTGATTTGGGTTGTATAATAGGGCGGAGTGAAACACAACTTTTTATTTCAAATTTATTTGCCTCACTTGTTTTTTGGTGTATTAGAACATAAAAATAATGTATTCAGTCAATTAATGTTTGTAACTCAAACCATCTCTCGCATTTTTACATAAAAGTAAAATGGCCATCAGACGGTTGTCCATAAATAAAAATATGCTCATAACATAAAAACTAAGTATTCTATAAAAAAAAATAATTGAAGAAAAACGCTTTATAATGCAAAACTATACTTAAAAAACACCATTGTGCATACATTGTATTGAAATAAAATTGTATCTGGTCTCACTTGGTTGGATGCTGTAAATCAATTACATTTGAATGCGATATAAAACCCGCTCATCTCAAATATTATTATTTTTTCAGGAGAGGCATCAGATCCTTTTTGGTTTCAAGTGAGGGAAGCAGAGAGCGACTTTTTATTCTTGACCTAATAAATCTGTCTCTTGATTCCTGTGATATTACTGATGCTGATACATCTGTAACCAAATTCGCGACTTTTTCGACGTTCTGTGTGTGAATGGGGTATTGCTCAACTTTGAAACATTTTGTTTCGTACTCAAGCAATTCTTCATCACACAATTTGGAAGTGAGAGGTGGTTCACTGATATTAATCGAATCCCAGAAGATGATGTCTGTCCAGGGTGATGCTTTGAAGTTCAATTCTGGTACTCTAAATTCTCTGATTTTCCTTGTATTGGCTTCCTTACACTTTCTTGTCTGTATTATTCGATCGATTGCAACTTTGCGCAGCTTTTGCTCACTACCTGACAGCACTGATAGAGGAATATTTTCTGAGTGAGCAAAATACGCATTCCGTGATATATATAAGGTTGGGCAACTTTTTGTATATCTTGGGGTAACAGGTTGAACCTTTTTATCGCATCAAAGATATGTTTAGGTCCATCAGGCAGATACGGTTTAAATTTTATATTGAACCAGTTACGTAGAACCATAGTTTGTTATTATGAACAGAACAAGGCTACGTAACTCTCTGGAGGGATTCTTTTGGGAGACATAATAACGACATAGTCTGTTAGCTAGAGTTAACCATCTAGAGTTGTTAAGGGGACCAGGCTTGAGTTTCTCTAGGCTTCCGTCAACATATCCTTCTCTTATGGCCTCAATTATTCTGAACATGTATTGTTGATCATTACTTAAATCTTCTATGAGCTCATCTGTGAGAACTGGGATGCTATTGGCCCCATCCGTAATTGGGGAGAAGTTTACCACAGGCAACTCATGACAAGTCTTAAGAGCATTACCAATAGATCCAATGAATGATCTTGGCCCAGTTGTTTTCCCGTCGTATCGCTCAAACAGATGCCTTAAGGGAAGTTCATTTGTATGTAACATACAAATGCTCCATTGCAATGGTCGGTTCAGCTTCTGCTCGATGAAATGGATTATGCCACCTTTAGACCCAGTGTTGACATTCGTACTGTCGCACCCTATCTCCTGGAGATTCTGGTCTAGTGTCACTTCATTCAAGTAAGCGAACAACGATTCAGATACATCACTTGCTTTTCCAGATTTAGGGCTCAAATGGTTAAGGTATTCTCCACCAGGCTCACTCAATAGTACATAATGTTCTTCAACAATTATATCCTGGTACCATTTACCATCTTTATTTGTCTTTACCAGCGTCTTGTCATTTCTTCCATCAAAATATAAAGCTTTAACATCACCATAACTTTGTGCAGCCTCAACTTGTAATGTTTTTCTCAATTTCTGTCTCTCTTTTCTCATCTTACTTCGATCAGCAAAAAAGTCACTGTCTTTTTCGGTAATGATACCCAAATCCACCAAAGTAGCTGAAGCAATGGCCGATGCAGCCCGATGTATTGACCTCGAGTGAGACTGATGTTTAGATAAGCATCTGTGTGTTCTTAAGTAGTTGGTGATTAGTAAGTATCGTTTGTGTTGTGCGAATATATTTATTCCTTATCATAGTTATAACCAAATAACGCACAATATAACGCGATATCTTCTCTCAAAAACCGATAGATATTATACTAGGGGTCTTTCAAAATATGACTTTCCGCCATTTTGTTTTCGGCAAGAATGCGGCGGGTGGAGGGTCCTAAAAAGAAAATATTATCTTTTTAGAACTTGTAGAGGGTCAATACACCAAATCATGAGTGAGGCAAGACGGTTTAATATTTTCACTCCACCCTATTGTATAAGTCCTTTTCTTGTAGGTAGTAGGTAGTTTTGCCTCTAATTATTATTATACTTTCAAAGCACTTCATAAGGTGAGGTGAGAGCTACTGGCTATATATATATATATATATATATATATATATATATATATATATATATGAAAATTATTTCACGAAAGTAACACGTGAAAAATATTTATGATGAATAAAACCACGAAGGAAAGGAAGCACAAAAAGGTGCTCAAGCGCTTTCGTCTAATGACATCCTCAGGAACACTGAAGTACAAAAAGGTTACGGCCTATATATAGGTTACAGAAAGAAAAAAAAAATAATAAATAAATAAATAACATACATACACACAAACATATATACATATATATATACATACATATCTACACACACACACACACACACACACACATATATATATATATATATATATATATATATATATATATATATATATGCAATAAACAGAGAAGTAAAAATAAAAATTAAAAATTAAAGGATTAACAAAGAGGCATACAGATTTGTAAGGAAAAAATATCGATTTTTAGCACAAGATCAAATGAATTATAAAAATACAAATTTATACTGGAAATCTGCCCGGGTTTTAACACTTTGCCTTTTATAGTCAAGTTTCGATATATATAAAAATAAAATGAAGATTAAAAGTTAATAAAGTAGCATACAAGTTTACCAAAGATTTAGCGTCCTACCCTTTTTATCTAAATCTGTTTTGAAGGAATTCAAAACAACAGGATCGAGTTGAAAAAGACCTTTGCTTATATTGAAGTTATTTGAAAGTTGGATAATGGCAGACTCAAGAATATTTCTATTAACAATGTTGCTAGAGTGAAATAAAACTGAAGCATTATTCCAATCAATACAGTGGGATAACTCTGACAAATGGACAAAAAGAGCACTGGACAACTGTCCTGTTCTAACGGAATATTGATGCTGTTTTATACGTGTGTGCAAATCCTTTCCCGTCTGACCTATGTAAAAGGAATCACATTGTTTACACCCAATTTTATAGATAATGCCTGAATTATTGGTAGGGCTATTTTTTACTATGATATTTTTCGCAATATTGTTATATGAAAATACTACATTAATATCCAAAAGTTTAAGTACATTAGCAATGCCTAAAAAGCCCGGGAAAAATGGAAGTACTAAAATATTTTTTGACAAAGTACGAGTGTTATTATTGACACGATAGAAAGTTCGTTTTGCCTTGTTGAGACAAGATTCCATAAACGCAGATGGATAACACAGATCACTTCCAATACCGTTGATTTTTTCCAATTCGGCATCGATGTATTCCGGACTGGCGATCCTAAGGGCGCGGAGAAACATTGATGAAAAAATGGCCTTCTTAGTCGGGGTGTCATGTCCCGAGTAAAAGTGTACGTAGGACAAATTGTTTGTTGTTTTCCGATAGATACTAAACTTAAAACCTGGGCTTTCCCTATGTACACGCACATCCAAAAATGGGATTGAATTGTCTTGTTCCACTTCTAAAGTAAACTTAATGGAGGGGACTTGATCATTTAACTGAAGTAGGAAGTTATCCAGGTCACGATTCATGGGCCAGATACACAAAATATCGTCGACGTACCGCAACCAAGGGATGCCAACCCCCAGGATTCTCGGAATGTAAGTAATTTCGAAAAACTCCATATAAATATTGGAGAGGAGGGGCGATAAGGGGTTGCCGATGGCCATCCCAAACACTTGTTGATAATACTCGTTATTGAAAGTGAATTTACAGTCTTTTTTTGCAAAGCTTAATAAGTTCCAAAACAATGTGTGAAGGTAGTGGCAGGTCATACTTATGTAATTCTTGGGAGAGAAAGTCAAGCATATCATCAATCGGCACTTTTGCAAACAATGAACAAACGTCAAAACTGATCAATCTATCGTTAGTTTCAATACGTGCATTATTCAATTTTTCAGTAAGATCCATGGAATTTTTTTACATGTGAATCAGAGATAGTTCCGAGAATGGGGGACAAGACTTTGACAAGCCATTTGGAGAGTTTATAAGTAATAGAGCCCACCGAGCTAATAATAGGGCGCATAGGGTTGCCAGGTTTGTGGGTTTTAATAAGACCGTAAAGGTAGGGCAGAGAAGGTGAAGTGGACGTGAAAAGCGGAATTAAGTCCTTATGATCTTTGAGAATGCGTTTCAAGCCACTATTAAATGATTTGATGACGTCATCCTGCGGGTTCTTCCTAAGTTTGCTGTATTTATTTATTTATTTATTTATTTTTTTTTTTTCTTTCTGTAACCTATATATAGGCCGCCGTAACCTTTTTTGTACTTCAGTGTTCCTGAGGATGTCATTAGACGAAAGCGCTTGAGCACCTTTTTGTGTTTCCTTTCCTTCGTGGTTTTATTCATCATATATATATATATATATATATATATATATATATATATATATATATATATATATTATATATTTTTTCATATGCAAACAAATCCAGTGTGTATTTTCGAAATTCATTTATGAATAATAATTGTTACAAAAAAAAATGTACAAAAATATCGCTTAAAATTCCACACTCGTTAATTACAGAACTAAAAATCGACCTTTAAAATTGCAGAAAATTCACTCTTTTGTCCATCCGCTTTTTATTGGTACACAGCTGAAGTTTACTGACGTAATTAGTTTGGAGTCTTTTACGTGCATATATTGTATACTGATAAAAAATTTAGTGACGTAATTGTGGATTTTCCCAGATGATATTTATAAAAAGAGAATATCTTTTTAGATCCGCCAAATTATGTGAATCCCTTTACCCTTTAGATTATGAAAGAGAGTTTAAACTGACGGGAGTAAGGAATTTGGAGACAAAAGAACATTAAAAAGAGATAAGATGTCGGGTTATTAGAAAAACTCCCTCTCCTTGCTAAATTAGCTACTTCAACAGCTTACTTCTCATCAAGAAACTTCTAAAAAAGATTCAACCCGCATATAATAATCGTTAGTCATTTAAATAAAACTGTCAATGAAAAAACTATTCCATCTCTTCTACACTTCAGTGAAGATTGTTTAACTAACCAAAGGCCAACAACAGAACGCAGTCTGGAGAGTGTCGAACCCGTGTGCCAGCAGCAACACATCGTATTTCATCATGAACAACGAACGGGAGAACGCAGAAAAAACTATGCCATTTTACTAAGTTTTATTTCAATTTGTTTTTGGGGGTTTTACATTGAAAAGTTTTTCTTCTGGATGTGATTTTAATTTTTTTATTATTTTAATCCTTTTGGGGTTGTTGTTGGTTAGCCGATTAACCCACCCTGATCGAGCAAGCCGGCGGCACGCAGGTAACCGATCGCCCTCTCCGGAGTGGACCAGAGGTTCAGCGCACTAGTGATGTTGTGTTGTGTTCGTTGTTGTGCAAGAGCAGTACAGTTTGTCATAATGTGTTCAATTGTTTGTGGTGTGTCCTGGCACAGGTGGCAGGTGTCGTCTGTGGAGTTGTCTAGTCTGTGTTTATATGTCTGTAAGTTGGGGTGATGTCCACATCGGAATCGTGCTAAGTTAACTCGAGCCAATCTGCTCAGGCTGGTCTCTGACCTGTCAATGGGTGGCGGCTTCGCACCTAGGACCGCATTCTGACCGAGTCGTGTCAGTGCTTTGTGGGTTAGGTGTGTGTGTATGTGTTTTCTGTACTGTGTGATGTCTGTGGGGCGTGGTATGGAATGGAGTATTTGGTTATAATGTCTCTCTGGTGTTACTTTAATGGTGCGAGGTGTCGGTGCGTGATTGTAGATGTAGTGGCAAGGGTGTTGTGGGTTAGTTGTCGCTGCTGCCATGAATTGTGTTCCCCTCATGTCTAAATGTTCCCTAACTTTCAGTATTTTTGTTTCTGTGTGCAGGTGTTCTATTGGTGTTGTTTGAGTGCATCCTGTAATGATACGAAGTGCGTTGTTTTGTATTGTCTTTAAGGTGTTTATGTGTGTGTTTGAGATAATGGGTGCCCAGCATGGGCTAGCATAGTCTATAACTGAGCGAATATATTGTTTGTATATGAGTGATGTTGTTTCCTGCTGGTGTCCAAAGTTTGTGCCTGTGGATCAAGTAAAGATAAGCACCCCCAGCCTTCTTTAATTAGCCTTATAAGGCTAACTAACGAAAATATCACGACCTAACCTAACCAATCGTTCAGTCAACTGTACGCCCTTGACGATTGGTTAGGTTAGGTCGTGATATTTCCGTTAGTTAGCCTTATAAGGCTAATTAAAGAAGGCTGGGGGTGCTTATCTTTACTTGATCCGTTCCTGTTAGTACCCTAAGCGTGTTAAGTCTTGACGTACATTTGTTTTTAATGTCCTGAATGTGGTTTGCAAAAGATGATGATGTGTTGTATGTGACCCTAAGTATTTTGGTCCTGTAAGTGTGTGGAATGTTTGTGATGTTTAGTGTAATCTGTGGAGTTATCTGGTGTTCTTTTGTGTTGCTTGTAAGCAAGGTGATGGGGTTGATAAAGGCAGTGTAATGCCGAAAGTTTCCTTGTTAGTCGTTTTATTTTCTTTGAAGAGTTGTTTTAACTTGGAAACTTAAAATTAAAGTGAGGTTATTCACTTGTCTTATTAAAGGGTGATTGTTTATTCATCTGGTCATTACAATTGTGACCTCCTCTTCGTGTAATCACATGTTGTAACCGGATGATGAAATTTCGCAGCACAGACCCCAATGTGTCTGTTGCGATCGAATACACTTCTCATTCGATTGTCGCTCTCAAAGTTTCCAGTGTGCATTGGTTGGATTTGAAGACTTTCTCTTTTAAGTAACCCCAAAGGAAAAAGTCGCAAGGGTTTAAATCAGGATACATGGGTGGCCAAGCCAAACCTCTGCCATGGATTTCGGGGAATCTGTGTGACAGCACTCACAGAACACCGGCTGTGTGAGGCCTTGCGTCATCTTGTTGAAGCCAAGCTTCATTAATTTTGACACCATAACCATGTAGAAAAAGGGTAAAGTTGTCCCACAGCAACTCAAGATAAACTTCAGAATTGATGGTATCTTCAATGAAGTGTATTTGATCTCAACAGACACACTAGGGGCTGTGCTACGCAATTTCATCATCCGGTTACGAAATGTAATTACACTAAGAGGAGGACATATTGGACATGTTTTGGCATGAAGTGTAAATTTCCAGTGTTCGATAATAATTTTAATAAGTTATTCATGTTCTTGAAACATTTTTTACATTTTATATACAATTGTAATGGTCGGATGACTAAAACATCACTCTGTATCGTGTGTGTATATATATATATATATATGGTAGAAAACCATAATTACCGTGGTTGGTTTTAATATGAAAACTGAAATAAAGCGTGCAGCCACTGGGAGTGTTCGTGAATGGCTCAGTGGTAAGTGAATAAAAGGAATATCAAAGTGGTTATAAATAACAGGTATAAAAACTCTGAGTTTCAGTTTTCCAGGTTTCTCTGAATCCACGACAGTTCCATTGTATGATGGTTGCAAGCACCTTACTTGAGATGACTCCAAAGACTCCTCTTGAGGGAAATATTCTGGGAAATCTATGCAACTTTTCCTTCAGACTCCTTAAGACCTGACTCAAAGAAGAGGGGGTGAGGCTGAGAAACAGAAGATTTCGGGATTTGCATAGAAACCAGTGATAAAACTTTGAATTTTGCCAAGGCCTTCCAAGAAGGTACCAAAGCAGGGGCACCGGCATCCTCTGAAGTACCAACGCACGTTACTGCAGGCAGTGAGGAGGAAGTCTCTATGCTAGACGCCATAAAAATCCTGACGGTAGTGTTTAGCAGGAGGCCGACAGGTTCGGACGAATCCATAAACCTCTTTAACCCTTTAACATCTGTAGGCGTAAATTTACGCCAATCGATCAACATTTTTCAGACATGGAGAGGAAACTGTGGGATGTTAAGGGGTTAAAGATTGGGTCTCTTTTGTGGTAACTCTGGAAGATCGCGGGGAAGGGGTAACACTTGTAGACAGACAGAATGAAGACGCAACAGGGGGTAAAATTGTGGTTGCTGATCACGGGATAGTACAGAAGCAAAGGAGACGCCAGGATGGACAAAAAATGCTGACACACACTACTTTACCTCAGCAAAACTAATCTTCGAAGCCCGAAGTTCAAGCTTAGCTTAGAAGAAGCTTCATAACCACTATCACAGTTGTCACACCATCAGGGGTTTGATAGTCAATCCCCTCGTGGGAAGCAGGGACGTACCACCACACACACATACACACACACACACACATATCAGAATAACCTTTCGACTGACGGTGATAATTACCATCTACATGTCTGAATCGTTGACAGTAGCTAACCTTAACCTCGAGCTCAAGCCAGGTTGCCAAAATCACAGCAGGAAGGTGAAGTCTATATGAAATATGAGAATTGGGTAGGAACGTAATGATTTCCGTTAAGAACATTCCACCTTTATGATTTGTTGGTCTGCCAACTTAGAGAGTAGAGTCTCCTCCGAGCACTGGAAGAGATCACGGAAGAAAAGACCTCCCCCAACAAATACCCATCAGACTGCGAAACAGTCCAGGAAAGTGGAACTGTAAGCAGCAACTAGAACATGGAAGTTATAAACAAATATTCTGGTGACAGCAATACGACCGATTGAACGGCTGACCAAGAATATCTCGAAAGAGAGAGAGAGAGATTCAAAAACGCCAGGAAAGCGCTCAAAGTAATCTTAGGTGGCAGTGCCTCCTCGCCGCTGATCTCGTTGACGGGAACCAGAAGACTTGTTAGTCGGAGAAGTAGCGCCCTTATGGGCATCAAAGTTTATTTTCGAGAAAGGGAAGGCAAAAAGGAAGAAGAGAAAGAAGTTGACATGTGGAAAGTAAATGGTTTAATTTCTCTGTTCTTGCACCTACTAGGGAATCCAACAAAGGAACGATCCCGTAGGTATCAGTAGTATGGGTACAAAAGGAGATAGTGCAGAGGAATTGCAATGTTGATCAACTGTTGCAAAGTGCCAAACCCCCCGGGGTGCCAAAAGAAGGGGGGGGATTCCGCCTAACCTGAGAGAGAGAGAGAGAGAGAGAGGAAGAGACCATCCATCGTCTGCGAGAAGCAGACACATAATGAGAGCTCAGGTAGCCTTACTTGGTACTTGGCCTAGAACTCGAAATCCGCCAGTTGGCTTAATTTGGCTTAGAAGGCAGGTAGGTGTATGTGTGTATATATATTAATTAACTTTGCACTTGCCAGACTGCGCTATTTATTTGGAAATATTCTTGACAGTTGGCTTAGAAATTCGTCAGTCGGCTTAGAAGGCGTAACCAGCCATTTGGCGTAGTAATGATCACAGCCATTAGAATGTCGCCACAGTATAAATGTCCGGAACACGGAATAAATAGACTGTTAGGAGCTCATCGAGGTGAGGGTACAACCAATCGTCTAAGTATAGACTTTTAGGAGCTCATCCCATCAATACAACACAAGTAGCCGAGATGAGGGCTACAACCAATCGTCTAGACCTTAAAACATCTCAGCAGTAACACAGTATTACACAGCCGCCGTACCTACGGCATTACTTACCAACACCTGACCAAAGCCGCCGTACCTACGGTATTACTTACCAACACCTGACCAAAGCCGCCTTACCCACGGCTTTTACTTAGCAGCACCTGATAGACCAACAAGGTCTCTAAATACGACACAATAGACAGAGCTTTAAGCATAAACAAATACATTTATAAGGCCAGGGGTAGACCGACAAGGTCTCCAAAAAAAAGGGCAAAGCTAATAGTTTTTCTATTTAGTTTCTCATGGTAGAAAACCACCACGAAGCCAATTTGACGTTTGGCAGGCATTCTTTTAAACAAAAAGCCGAATATGATAAACTAAGTTTAATGCCAAAACAAATTTTCACCTTAATTTACAAATTTATCCTTAAACTATAACATAAAAGCATTAATATGATTTTTAAAATAAAATAGAAATTATATTAGGGGTAACTATTTCATTTTTTCTCTACCAAATTATTTTGTTTCAATATAAATTTTCACCTTAATTTACAATTTTATCATTAAACTATAACAAAAAGCATTAATATAATTTTTAAAATAAAATAGAAATTAAATTAGGGGTAACTATTTCATTTTTTCTCTTTTACCCAATTATTTTGTCTTAATATAAATTTATCTTTAAGATACAAATATATCTTTAAACCTTATTACAGAAAAAATATTAATATAACTTTATATTAAAAATAGGTTCTATTTCGGGGTAATTTATTCATTTTTCGTCTTTATCCAATTATTTTGTTTCAATATAAATTTATCTTTAAGACACAAATATATCTTTAAACCTTTTTACAAAAAATATTAATATAAGTTTATATTAAAAATAGATTCTATTTTTGGGTAATTTATTCATTTTTCGTCTTTATCCAATTATTTTGTTTCAATATAAATTTATCTTTAAGACAATTATATCCTTAAACTATAACATAAAAACGTTAATATAATTTCTAAGGCAAAATAGATTCTATCTGTGGAATAAATAAATCAAATTTGGTAAAGACACGCCCCGAGAATTCGCGGCTCGTCCAATTACAACCCAATGAGCGGTGTATGAGAACGAATCCATGGTCTCTGTTTAGTGGGAAACTTCGCTCTCACGCTACAACTACACCCAAATTCTCTGACAGCCAACAGGAAACTCGCGAATTGAATATTGGGGGGGGAGAGGTTCTGAGGGTGGGGGTCAATCGGGGTCACGTATATAAAAGTGAACACTTTCAGCTGGATTCCACAACAGTGATTTTTACCAACGAGTAACTACACATTCTTTCATCATGGACACTTCTAGTCAGACACAACAGCTTTACTGCTCCCCTTAGGTCTTTGAAGTCAACGACCTCTCTGCAGGGGCTACGCTCCATCTTTTCGCAGCGGCCGACCGGAATGATCTTCTATCCATACAAAACGTTACAGAAATTTGTGACGGCGAGAAAGAACCATCGGATGAAGAGGCCATTGAGATGTAAGTAGAAATAATTACGTAATAATTTAAAAACTAGTTTGTATAATTCAGTGCTTAACCCTTGCAAGTGTTAAATAACTTTATAAATAGCCATAATGAACGCATTTTGAAGTGAAAGGATATGCGACCGGGTGGTTCGAGACCTGGTGTTGACAGACGATGCATAGTACACCAAGCTAATCTTCCTTTTGACACGGTTAGGCTCATTGCATACTGATTATTATTTGCCGTGGATCCCTATTCGGTATTTTATCTCATTGTAACTCATTGTAAATCTCTTTATGTATATATATATATTATATATATATATATATATATATATATATATATATATATATATGCTCCTCTCTGTATATTTTGATGAAAACAAATGGATTTTAATTAAAAAAGATTCAATGTGGATGAATCGAACAGGTTAACTGTTTAATATCTGCCAGGGGCTCGATACTCAGTGACGGTGCTAAGTCATCCTTCCACACAATATGGCTATTATTAGAAAACTGTATGAACTAATCAAGTTAATTTAAAATTATCCTTTCTCCTTAAAGGTCCGACGAGGATCTGACACGTATTATAGCTACTTTTCGTGACAGCTTTGAAGAAACACAAATAACCGACGGTGATTTGGGGGTTTTATAGCGCAGCCAACCCAGTGACCTTTATACGGAGGTCGAAGTATTGGCTCACATCCGGTCTAACGATTGCCAGGTCGTCGGGGAACTAATGTAAGCTGTTTTTTCTTTTGGTTAAGAACAAGACAGTGTATTTTCATCAATTTATTAAATGATAGAAATCATGTTTTATAAATTAGTACAATTCAGTTTAAATTAGTTACAGATTTAGCATCCAATAAATAAGCTACAGAGCACAAGATTAACATCATTGGGGACATCTTATATTTTACATAATATTGTTGTAATTATATATTTTATATATACGAGAAAAACTTTACACAATACATCGATTGCGTACAAATGGGAACCTTTTTTGTATCTGCATGCATACCAATTCATCATTCAGCTCAGTGTGACACGGGTCGAATAATTTTTAAAAATTTATAAATTCCCTTCAACGTGACATGTAATTGGTGGGGATTCCAGACAATTTCGGGGATATGCAACTGTTCGAGAAATTTTACATTAACAGGGTCACTCCGGGGGCGAGTCCCGAGTGATTAAAAAAGTACATTATTTCCCTATTTTTAAAATAGATGCCAACCAATGAATCCCTTCGCCACCAACAATGTCGGTGTTGACAATAATGCCCCCGCATTTTCTCATAGTTGGTAATTTCAATGTTTCATTCTTTGCAAACACACCGATAAATTTGGAGCGTGTGATTCTCTCCGAAGTGTATTCACATCCATTTTAAAAGTCAGTGACTACGCTTCTGAAGCGGTCAACCTCTATTAGGGCTTGTGACTCGAGGTATACTAGCACACTAATAGGCGCGTCTATCGGGTTGGCGAATTCCAATCTGACTGAGATGTTCCCACTTTGTTGTGGACTTGAGTGTGTATTTACACTAGCAGATAGGTCAGGTGTGATGTCAGACGGGTAAAAGTTAAATTGATCGATGAATTCTTTCTGCGTTACCCCAATCCCGAGCTCATCATACGCACCTGCAATATGGGCCAGATTACTATAAGCTCTCGCGCAAAGCGGGAATACAGTGTCTGATGAGTAGTCCGTATCCATAGCCCCGCCCAACGCAACACAATTGACGGATAGTTATATTTTTAAGGCCGAAATTCTCGAATTTAAAAGCATTCTTTTTATATGTTCCATTCACCGAAGCGTGATCCTGCATTCCAATTAATAGCCTTTTAAGTAGAACTCCCAGGGCCACGTTTTCTAGCTGCTTCGAGGCCAACCCTGCGGGCACTGTGTATAGTTTGATCTGTACTCTGTTAATTGGGTATTGTGGCATGGGGAACTTAGTTTCACTCGCCGTACGCGCAGATATGTTTCCATAATATTAATCACAACGGGTTTTGCACCTTCTTCTTGATCAGGTCCAAGATTTATGCAGATCTCAGGATTCGTGCGGGTGAGCTTTAATTTCATATCCACCCCATTCATAAGCAGTTTCTCTTGGAATGTGAAGTCTGTATGCAGGCGTCCAAAACATTCGTATATCTTCTTTTTAGAATTTGTAAATTTGTCCTTTATACCACTTGTGTCTTTAGTCTGATAATAGCTCTCTGCAGTTAAAAAGGTATCCTTCGCTTCTTTTGAAAAGTTGAGGACATTTTCCAGATAGGCTCGTAGGTGATAATAATCCGTCCCTGCCGAGATGTTGACCTGATTTAAATATACTCTACAACACAATGGCTGAATATGGAGTGTAGAAAGTTTGTTTCCGGAAATACAACATATTTATCATCGCAGTCCGTTCCATCTGAATGGGCCATACGTAGTTTAGCGTACATATGCATGCAGCTTGGATAAAAAAAAGTAAGGGCCTGAGCTGGTATCACGAATTCTATAGGGGCACTCGGGGAACTAATTGTGTTTAATGGGTTAATTGTTATAAAGTCACTGTGCTCAATAGAAACTTGTGTTGGGGACATATCAAAGGACAGCTCCGATTTACAACATTGTGAGCTACACGGATGGATGAAGCGTGCCATGACGAGTCAGAAATAGTGCCACCTCTCTCGACAAGTAGTAAACAGCCTATGATTCGTGAGAGCAATGCCCTTAACTTATATTAGTTAAAAAAAATGATCAACCATAGGTTTCATTCGCTTAGAACACGTCTTCTTTTTTGGTATCCTTTTACGTTTAACGCCACGTGTTGGTAATCTCTTCATCCGGACAGCCCTCTTCTTCCCGGCGCCACGCATTTTTCTCTTTGCATCTTTGATGATTTCGTCCCGTGTACGCTTTAAATTTTTTTTTATAGCTTCTTTAGATTTAGCCCCCACTATTATGCCTTCTACCGTGTTAAAACCTGATTGTGACGCTTTCCTCCTGGGGTATCTGGTGCCCCTCTTCAGCAATGGGACAACCGTGCGTAGCATGGTTGAAAAAAATGGATCCAAGCCCACTTCCACGCTGATATCTCACTCCTCGATAGACTGTGAAAGGCTTTCGGGTCATTATAACTCAGTTCGATGAAAGTGCAGCTTCACTGTTAAGCTCCCATCACCGAATGGGAAATTTTTTCCCTCAATCTTTCTTATATATATTGAGATATTTCTTAGTAGCTTAGTCGCAACATTCACATAATGGGGTTTGTCATATGTAATGCTCAAGCTCTTCCCTCTATGATTGGGTATGTGAGCAATGCGGAGCAGGCGCGCTTGGGTATCCCCAACAAATTGATGCTCCACGATATTGCTGTAAATATAGCACATTTCTGGGGATGGATAGCCATCACCCAATTTCTCCAATTTCAATTGATATATTAAGCTGGACAAGTCATGTTGTGCCTCGTGAAAGGCATCTCTTTGGAGCGCCGCTCCATATCGGCCCTAGGTTATAATTTTGAACAGTCCTTTGTCTTTAATATTTCTATTATCCTGTGATTTTAAGGTCAGAGCATGTGCAGGGGTTTCTTTATTTACGATTTCGTATACTAAATCAGCCGTAAGATTTGAGCTTTGTAAACTTCCGTTTAAGTCTCTCACAACATCCTCGGCCGCACCATAACGACCGGACCTAGTGTTACTACTGTAGTGTAATACAGTGCCTCCCCACTATGGGTAGCAGGCATGATTTCATCCCTAATTACCCCTGCCTTTTCACACTCATCACGATCTCTAAGAACCGTAGAAACGGTTCTTTATAATGCGCCACTGGTCGACAGAATCGAACTTTTTATTTGTCACATGAACAAAAATGGGTGGATCTTATAGGTTTTTACTGCTGAGTTCAAAAATGGCCTCAAAATTTTTCTATCACCCACCAATATTGAGTGAATCGAAAATGAAATTTGGACTAATTTATAGGCGTAATAGCAATATCAAAATAGAAAATGATATTGAATTCACCTAAAATGTGGCTACTAATGATTTACGCTTGTATTTCGCCTCTGGGCCATTCTTTGACAATGTCCAGCAGTAGTCATCCAACATGCTGTGGCTCCACTTGCCCTGGTATCGCTTCTCCATCGTGGATATTTGTTGATGAAAGCGTTCCCCATGCTCATCACTAACATCGCCTAAGTTTGTTGGGAAGAAGTCGAGATGTGAATCAAGAAAATGAATTTTCAATGACATGTTGCACCCCACGTCTTTGTAGGCCTTGAGAAGTTCTTCAACAAGTGACTCTTAATTTTCGGCCTTGAAGTTTCCGAGGAAATTTGTGTTCACTACTTTAAATGCTCTCCAAGCTTCTCCTTCAACTTCACTTAGAGTTTCATCAAACGCGCTGTCTCTCATGATTTCTCTAATTTGCGGGACCATAAATATCCCTTCTTTGATTTTGACCTCGATGATCCTCGGAAATTTCTGTTTCAAGTGGAGACCCCTCCCCCTGCCATTTTGATCCATAGCCTTAACAAAATTTTCCATTAAACCAAGTTTAATATGTAGTAGTGGCAAATAACTTTTTGGGATTAAGAAGAGGTGAACTGGTGAGATTTTTATGCCCTGGAATCAACGCTTGTCGAAGTGGCCATTGTTTCTTTGAGTAATGGCTTTCTCGTGCTCTGCTGTCCCATTCACAGAGGAAACAACAGAATTTCGTATAACCCAGTTGTAAACCAAGAAGAAGTGCAATCACTTTCAAGTCTCCACAGATATGCCAAGAGTATTTATCATATTGGATATATTTCACAAGCAGGTGCATATTGTCGTATGATTCCTTCATATGTACGGCATGTGCTAATGGAACTGAAGGGTATTTATTTCCATTATGGAGTAATACAGTTTTCAAACTCAGCTTCGAGGAATCAATAAATAGGCGCCATTCGTTTGGATCATGTTGTTGGCCGAGGTGTTCATGAGAGGGTAGAAAGTTTCTTTGATGCTTGCGGTAAAAAGATATCTTAGTGCCTTTTTCTTAAAGATTCCAACCTTTCAACCTGGAAGCCGAAAGTTCGGATTGATCTTGTGACAATTTCAGATCACAGACAAGCTCGCTCAGGTTTGCTTGAGATATTAAGTGAGGCTCTGTCGATGAAGAAGATGGTTCAAACATTGGATCAACATCGTCCGTCAGCAAACCATGTTGAGCTTCGTTATTACCATTGTACATCAATTTCATTTTCATCATCTAAACTCCACGTTTCCGGTGGCCTTGGTACTGGCAAATGTTTATTATGTAAAACAGGCCTTACGGCTGATGGTAAATTTGGGTATTGTACCATATGTTTAGATTTCGCAGTAATGCCTAGTATATTTGTTAAGCAGAAATAACAATCCGTTAAATGGTCTTTCGGCTCTCTCCATATCATCGGAACAGCAAACGGCATTTGGCGAGACCCATTTAGCCAGCCTGTCAGAAGTCTTAAACACGTAATACAGCATATATGAGGTGCCCACGTCTTGTTCTGATCCCCTACCTTGCAACCAAAATAAAGTTCGTATGCTTTTTTGACGAGAGGGGTGAAATTTCGCCTTTTGAAATTTAAGTGTTAACTCTCTGCACACATAACAGAAACAGTTTGGATGGTTGACACACTTGCGTGGCATTCTGTCATGAAACAATACGAACGCACTGACACAAAAAATGATTAAGGAAAATCACGAATAAAATGCACGATGTTCACTGAGTGAAATCAAATGAGTAACTGACAAATGAAAGTCAACAGTGATGTGTAGCAACTTATAAGCAGAGGTGATAGAAAAATTCTGTTTTCATTTTCGTAATCAACGTAAAAAATTACACATAGTTCAAGTAAAAATATATCTGTGACAAAAACTTTGTTGACCAGTGATATAATTAATACTTAAGAAGCTGGTGGATAGCTGAATTTCGCATATCTCCACCTCATACGAATCACGTTCCAATACAATGGGCCCATGGAGTTCTGTTATAAAGTTGGCCAGGGTGTTGTTAGGATGTACAGAGAGAGAAGAAGGGGACGGGAGTGTGACATAGAAGTGGATAGGCGCCATGTTGTATACTATTTAAGCTTCATTATTGCAGCAGCTTTTATATGGGTGTTGAAGCTTTCTGGGTACCCTAGCCATTTCACCAGGTACATTTTTCTCTTTCCTGAACCTTTGCTGCCTAAAATATTTTCAATTTTAAACACATTTTTTCCTAAATTAAATGTCACTTTCTGCAACTCCTCGCGGTAAAAGCCTCCTGCGATTTCTTCCCCATTCAAATCTTCAACGTAATACAGCATTATCTCACCTTTAGGTCTCATAGGCCTAACTTTAAAAATCTCACATGTCCAGCCTTGTTCAAATCCCTTCGCGAATTTATTTCCCGAACGCGATAGCCTTATATAATGATTGATTTTGAAACGTGTAGAGTGTGGCGGTGTTCTACGAATATCTCTTCTCACCTCACGCTCTGTGTGCGTACATCTTTCTAAAACCTCGTTAGTGTTGCCTAATTGCGCGATGCGATGGTGTGAACGGTTGTATGATGAGGTCAATGATTCCAGAATGTTTATATATCTGTATGTTTTTATATGTAAAATAGCGATGCATGCGCTCCTTTATGGTACGTTGAACTCTTTCAGCTAGAGAGGCCTTATGTATAGAATTGCTAGTGTAGTAACTGATATTAAACTCTGCCAACATGTTCTGAAAAGCTCGACCTATAAATTCTTTCCCCATATCCGTACAAAAATAACCTGGAACCCTGTTTTCTTTCAACATCAGCGTTTTGGTAGCTTTAGCAACTGTTTCAGTTTATTTTTCAGAGGAATTAGCCACAGATATCTATATAATACATCTATTATGAATAGGATGTAGCGATAGCCATAATTATGTACTGAATATCTTTGTATGTCTGTTAAATCCGCTTGCGAAATAGAGTCAATCGAAGCCGCTGTTGTCCTGGCTGTTTTAAACCTTTTCCTCACTGGCTTATGAAGTGTAAAAGCATCCTGCTCCCGCAAAAACCTTTCAACATCTTTTTTCCCTACTCCATCATTGTAAACACCTCTGTACAGTCTATCAACACCGCCATAGGAGGCTGGGTTAGAAATGTCATAATAGGGTTTTCTTAATATGTTAGCCATTTGCGTATTTTAGAGGCACGTGGATAGGGTTGGCCGTTGCTGTTGTTTGGTCTCTTCTTTCTTCTCTTCAGAGATGCTACCGTTGGGGGTGATGACGTACTCAGTTGTGGCACATACGAGACTTGCTCCAAGTCTTTTAACTTTTGCAGATTTCCTATCAATGTTTTGGGGACATTTATTTGTTGTAGTCTTGCTTTAATATGCTTCCATCCTGATGGTGAGGGCCTGTCTCACTTTCTCACCAGATGATGAACAATGTCGAAGATATTCGATCCCTGTACCCTTGTTCCTTCAACAATGACCTCGCCTGTGTCGGTCCACTGTATGATGGGGTCCTCACTCAATAGATTATAAAGACTTAAGTCTTTATTCCTTAAGTCTTTTGTTGGTCATCTCTAACGTCGGCCCCAGGTCCTATGTCGCCATGCTCATCGTTCCTCGCGCTGTGCCTAATAACCACGGGGATCTCTGTCGGATTCTTATAATCTTCGTAGTCATAAAGAAATTTCGGCAGAGCCTCTTGGTATAAGATCATTTTCTCATCAGGTGAATTTTCACTGTTTAATAGGTCTATCAATTCGCTTTCCATTCTTTTAAGCCTGCTTTTACGGGGTTCTAAAACCGTGTCTGGACTCTTTGAACTTTGCAGTGAAGCATACACCTCGTGCGGAATCACTACCACTTTCTTCATTATATTAATCTAGTTAGTAAAGGTTCCAAAACTGAAAATAAGATGGGGAGGAATGATCCCCCTCTTTGTATAATAATTCGCTTTTTCTTCCCCACAGTTTAACTTTTACGAGCAAGCGTACGTATTATGTTGTTGTAACGACGTAGGCGATCCTTCTGAGGGGATTTCATTGGTACATTACATTTTATAACATTAAGGCAGATTTCACAGAGGCATTTTAAAAAGTCCGAGTCGATATTTTTAACAAACATCTGATACAATGCCCGAGGTAGTCGATGATAGATATTTATTAATTCACGGTATTTCTTTAGCCTCTTTGTCATTCTGGAATATACACCGTTTCAGGCTCGTTTTGGAATATATTCGTTCTTAGAAGCACCCTAAACGTGTTTCGCGGGTGAAGGTCACAAAGCAAATATCCGTAACGCTGGCTTGTAGCTTCTTTATAAACTTCCAAAAACTCCTTACGCTGATTCGGGAACATTTCATTGGCTAATACCCCAATTTGTGACACATCTCTACGTTGCGCGAATAAGACTAAATATTGTGTATTTAACGACACATCGCGCATGTATCTATTTTTGAAAAATAGATTCTGATTGATGAAGAACACGCTTATGTTAAAATGGTGGGAGAACAATGTAAATGTCTCGGCAAACGTTTTAGCCATTCCCAACATGAGATCGTCAATTACAATGACTGTATGCTCATTTCACTTTAACGAATTAACGTCATATACGCCTTTGTGGAACAAAATATCATCTTGGTACTCGATGAACACTGACTGGTACGTCGAATAGCACCATATTACTTTATGCACAAATTTTGAGAACATATCCCCCTTATCTCTAATGATTTTAAGCATAAACACAGTTTTACCACATCCTGTAGGGCCAGATATAATACATGTGGACGGGCTCGTGAACCTGAATTTTTCCACAGATTCCATCTCTAACGCGTCACACCCCCAAGTGGAACATTTACAAAATATAATAAAAATTTAAGTGATGTTCCTTATATTCTAAAATCTTGTTTTTCTTCTTCCACAGAACCGTGAATTACGACGAGGTACAGCATCATGTTCCCATCATCGATATTACAGACGACCTCGATGACAGTGTAGTTGTGGTTACAGACTCCACCCCCGTCGACGAACCCTCACCAGCGACACCTGTAACTCCACCACGTGGCAGTTCAAAGCGGAGGCACGATGATGGTGAACCTTCCGCATCAGGTATAAAACGTGCCAGGAGTGCACCGGTTGCTATACCCCGAGTAATAGAGCCCCAGTCCTCTACGTCTTACCACACAACCCCCACACTAGCTCCCCCCTCAGTTAAAGTTGTACCCCTTTATTCCTGTTCAATTCCGAGTACATCCTCCACATCAGCAGCTTCTCGCTGCTGATGAACGGACGCATTTCCTGAGCTCTCTGATATTGCTTCTATTTTGCATATTGCTAACAACTTTACTTTTGGTAAGTTTTGAATTTTATATACTTGCGTTTATATTTACATTGTTATAGTTTAGTAATTGAATATTAGTGGTTTTTAGCGATTTAGAAGATTTTATAGCGTGCCGGCTTAGTTTAACTTAGCTTGTGACGGTTATAAATTAATTTTAACGCGCGATGCCGTCGCGGAAAGCGTCGTGTGTTAGGTGTGGGGTAAACCGGTGGTATTCGGAGTTTAAAGATTATGACGACGGTCCTATGGCGGTTACCGAGAGATCAGTTTGTTTCTTTTGCGAGTTAAGGGAGGAAATTGTTGAAATAAAACGTAGTGTACGTGAGGCAACGGAAAGACTTGCAACGCTTGATGAAGGCAGTGGTAGGGCTACGGTTGACGAAAGCCGAACCAATACTAACGTTGAAGACGTTTGTAATTTGAAGGGTGAGGTGCATAATCTAGTTTCTAGTTTAGGTAGCTTATCGGGAAGGTTGGATAGAGTTGAGGAAGGGGTTAAGGCTAGTCCGAGATTAGTAGATGGGGAGGGATTTAGAGAAGTTAAAGGTGGAGCTAGGCCGCGTACGTTAGGTGATAGGAATCCCCCCCTATCGAGGTTTCGAACCCTTTCGCCCATTTGGAAAGGGACGTGAATGAGGGGGAAACTATTTTAATTGAGGATTCTTTAGTGCGCCATATGGACGCAGAGTTCGTTGAACGGCATCCAACCAGGAGGAGGAGGGTCTGTCTCCCAGGAGCCAGGGTTGACAGAGTTCGAGACGAAGTGGATAGCATTGACGTTGCCTCACGTCACTCGATGTTGGTGACGATGGTAAGGGGCAACGACTAGTATAGGCCCGATACGAGAGTGCCTGACCTTTTAGAGAGATATAGGGGGTTAATTAGGTCCCTAAAGGCGAGGTCAAATAGGTCTTTAGTTCTAGGTATTACCCCTAGGCACGGTTTGGGTCTTAGGATTACGTCTAAAACGATATTTTTGAATGCTAAATTAGAAGAGATTTGTGCTGAGGAAAATGTACCCTTCGTAAAGCTGTGGTCCGAATTCAGTGATCCTAGCCTTTTTATAAAAGATGGGGGTGCATTTTAATGAAATAGGTAATGCTAGGCTAGGTAGGTTAATAGACGAAAACGTGCGAAAGCTGTATAGGTCGAAGCCTTCTTTAAACGTTGTGGGTCTGGGGAACGCGGGCCCGACGTGAAAAATATTTTAAAAAGCCCGCCCGTGGTAAAAAATAACTTAAACGTCTTTTATTGTAACGCGCGTAGTATTAGAAATAAATTAAATGAATTTAAGGCGATAATTTATTCCGGCAACTACGATATAATAGTTGCTATCACTGAAACTTGGTTAAATTCCGTGACTCGGGACTTGTTGGGGGAACTTGATATACCGGGTTTTAAACTCTTTACTAATGATAGGTTACATAGGATTGGTGGCGGCGTTTTGATGTACATTCGTAATTCCCTTAGGGCTATCGAGGTTAAGTTAGATTTTCCGGCAGCAATTAATGCGATGTGTTGAAGTTAGGGCGCGTAGTATTAGTTTTAATTTTATTGTTGTTTATAGACCTCCCGTTCAACCCCTCGATACAGATACTAGATTTTACTCACTTCTTGGTAGCTTTATTGACAATCGGAATAATATAATTGTCGGAGACTTTAACTGTCCTAATGTTAATTATGAGACTTTTACTGGTAATGAGGAGGGATTGAGATTGATTGAGTTTATGGAAGATAACTTTTTACGACAGATGGTTACCGAACCAACGCGCGGTGATAATATTTTAGATTTGGTGATGACGAACGGCGAGAATATAGTCGAAGGTTTAGAAGTAGGTGAGAGTTTAGGATGTAGTGATCATCAAATTCTTAGGTTTAAGATATTGATAGAAAACACTAAGGATAGTAACGTAATAGAAGTCCCTGATTTTCGTAGGGCTAATTTTGCTAGTTTTGCGGATAGGATGAGAGTAGTGGACTGGGATAACTATTTATGGGTAATGACAAAAATTTGCATTGGGTGGCGTTAGAGAAAGTTTTATGAATATTGAAAGGGAGTTTATTCCTCGTAGGCCCAAGCGCTAGAAATCATGTTAGGCCCAAATGGTGGACTAGGGAAATAGGCGAGTTCATAAACGAGCGTAATAGAGCGTATAGACTTAATAAACGCAATGGCACGGCAGCTAACTTTAATAGATATATCGAGCTTAGACGTCATGTTAAAAGATCAGTTAGGAATGCTAAGCGTAATTTAGAGATACTTATAGCTGTGGATGGTAAGCATAATCCAAAAAAGTTTTTTGAATACGTTAATAATCGTAAGCCGATAAAAGATAACAAAGTCCCTCTAGTGGATGTTAATGGCGCTTTGGCTTCTGACGCTCAGGCAATGGCGAGTATTTTCAATAACTTTTTGCGACAGTTTTTACCATAGAAGACGTAAATAATGTCCCCGACGTGGACGATATCGTTCCATTTAGTAGCGAGACTATTTTGGATGAAATAACTGTTTACGAGGGTGAGATTGCGCATTATATCGATAGGCTAAAAGTTAGCAAGGCTCCAGGCCCTGACGCTTTTTATCCCAGACACTTGAAAGATTTGAAAGACGTTATCGTAGGCCACTTAACGAAGATTTTTGATCAGTCACTCGAAACGGGGATTATTCCTGAAGACTTCAAATTAGCTAACGTCACGCCTATTTCTAAACAAGGCGACCACGCAGTAGCTAGCAATTATAGGTCCATTAGCTTAACGTCAATTGTCGGTAAACTTTGGAATCCGTAGTTAGGGATCGTATCATCGATCACTTAGAAAGTAGAGATTTGATTAATAGTAGTCAGCATGGGTTTCGACGCCATAGGTCTTGTTTAACTAATTTGTTAGAATTTTATAACGAAATAGTGCGCGAATACGATAGGCATAGAGCGGCTGACGTTATTTATTTAGATTTTAAAAAGGCGTTCGATACAGTTCCGCATAGGAGATTAATTGCGAAGGTCAAAGCGCACGGTATACGCGGTCAGGTAGCTAACTGGTTAGAAGAATGGCTTCGTGCTAGGAGACAGAGGATCGTAGTTAATGGTAGTGATTCGGGGTGGTTAGATGTAGGTAGCGGTGTCCCACAGGGTTCAGTGTTAGGCCCATTGTTATTCGTAATTTACATTAACGACATAGATGTAGGATTGACTAGTAACGTGTCAAAATTCGCGGACGATACTAAAATAGGCGGTAAAGTTGTTAACGAGGACGATAGAAATAGGCTCCAAGACGATGTAAATAGGATTATGGAGTGAACATATAAGTGGCAGATGCAATTTAACGTAGACAAATGTAAAGTTTTGCATATAGGTTCTCGTAACAATAATTACACGTACACGATGGATGATTGGGAGTTAGCGAGCGTTGACGAGGAAGTAGATTTAGGCGTACGCGTATCTAAGGATTTAAAGGTTAGGAACCAGTGCCTGGAGTCTTGCGCAAAAGCTAATAGGATGTTAGGCTTCATAGCGCGTAATTTCGAATTTAAATCGAAGGATATTATGTTGCCCCTTTACAAGTCCCTAGTCAGGCCTCATTTCGAATATGCCGTTCAGTTTTGGTGCCCGTACTTGCGTGAGGATATTGATAGGTTAGAAAGGGTTCAGCGTCGTGCCACGAAACTGATTCCGTCATTGCGCAACAAGCCTTATGAAGATAGGATTAAAGAGTTAGACCTGTATTCACTCGAAACTAGGAGATTAAGGGGGGAGCTTATTGAAGTTTTCAAAATCGTTAATAACATCGATAACGTAAATTTTGACAAATTGTTCACTTTCGATAATAATAATAATACTCGTAATAACGGATTTAAGTTGCATGGCAGACGTTTCATCACTAATATCGCTAAAAACTTCTTTACGTTTAAAGTAACTGATAAATGGAATAATCTTCCCGCGTCAGTCGTGAACTCTACCAGCGTTAATATGTTTAAGAACCGTTTAGATAGGCATTTTAAAAATATTAACGTTGTTTAATATAATAATAAAACAATCCCCCTTCTCCCTCTCAGCCTCCCCCTTTTCCCTCTCAGCCTCCCCCTTCTCCCTCTCAGCCCCCCTTTTCCCTCTCAGCCTCCCCCTTTTCCCTCTCAGCCTCCCCCTTTTCCCTCTCAGCCTCACCCTTTTCCCTCTCAGCCTCACCCTTTTCCCTCTCAGCCTCACCCTTTTCCCTCTCAGACTCACCCTTTTCCCTCTCAGCCTCACCCTTTTCCCTCTCAGCCTCACCTTTTTCCCTCTCCGTCGTTAAAATTATTAACGTTGTTTAATATAATAAAACAATTAGCAACAGGAGCTCTAGGGGTGGTGATGAGTCTGTTGACAATAATGCCAGCTTGTGACACATGCCAGTGTGTGATGCCAGCAAAAAAAAAAAAAAAATTTAGACTAACACGATCGTAGATGTAGCTCGAAGCGTAAACTAACCCACTTTTTGTTTTACTTTACCTACTTTTTTTTTTCCTTCTTATCCTCTCCTTACTTGCATGTCTGTAGTTTGCATGGCATGATAGTGAGTTAAGACTGTGTTTGCATGGTTTGTAAGCGTTCTTATTTTACTTCTTTTCATCTTTCACCCCTTTCCTATTCTCTCCGACTATTTTTCTGACTTGTCGGCAGTGGCCGACTGATGATGATGGTGAGCCTTTCTTTCTCTTTTTCTGAGTGAATGTTAACCCATGAGTGATAGGTGTTGCTACTTAATTAACCCCTTATTCTCTTCTCTTAACCCCCTACTCTTTCCTTTCTTTCGGGCTAACCTTAGAGTGGATCTTAGGGTCTTTGTTAGCCTTAGCTTCTGTAGATCTGTAGAGGAAGGTATAACACTCGAACTGGTGCGCACCGCTAACCCCACCCCGGCCCTGACTAGAAATCGGTATATAGTCAGGGTTGACCCTGGAACCCTGTATAGCAACGGTGTTGAACACGGTCTGCGACGCGTAGTTGAACGTATTGTTTGCCATTCAAAACAGCGACGAACGTGAAGTCAAGACGAGGTTATCCTTCGGGTTCGGGTCAGTTGATGGGGATGTAGATGATTTTTGGGTAGGAATCGTAGGAGATATCCACAGTAGATCTTTTGCCTATAGTCTTGTATGGACCCGCACCGCGATCAGCTTGTAGGCTCCCAGTTCACTCGCAAGGTCTTGTGGGAGCATGAGTAAGATGCACGGATGGAAACAGATGGACAGTACCGCGAAGAAATAAACACCATCAAGCGTTCAATGGTGTTGGATCTTCTCAAATCCGGTGATAGCTTGTTCGGAAGGCGTACAAACCCATTCAAGCTATACTTTCCGCCTACGAAGGGCGTGAAACTCCATTACTACGACGTCTGTTCTTTATATCCCTACGTGATGAAGAACAATCCGTACCCCGTAGGTGCACCTGAAAAACTGATGGGACCTGACCTGCCCAGCATCGAGGTGTTCTCAACAAATTTGAACAAATTTGAACAAGTACTATTTCGGTCTTTCTTTCGTAGACGTGCTCCCCCTTGCGATTTATGGATGCCGATCTTACCCGTCGTTATAGATCACAAGCTCATGTTTCCCCTGTGCGTGAAGTGCGCAGAGGAGAACAATGGGTCCTGTAATCACACAACCAACCAGCGGAAGATCAGAGGTGTATATACAAGTCCTGAGCTGTCCCTAGCCATCCGCCATATACAGAATATTGAAGATATATGTGGTGTGGAGGTTTCAGAAGCTACCCAACCTTTTCACGCCGTATATAAATACTTTTTTGAAGGATAAAGTAGAAGCATCAGGCTACCCACGAGGGGTTGAGAGCGAGGGTGAAAAATCAGCGTATATTCAGCGCTACTGTGACTGTGAAAGTATACAACTTGACCGGGCCCAAATTGTTAACAACCCTGGCAAGCGGTTTAGTGCAAAGTTGTGCCTAAATAGTCTTTGGGACAAGTTTGCACAGAATACAGGTAAGGGGAATGTTCATTTCGCACAAAGTTATAATGAGGTGTAGGATTATGCCAATGCCCCCGATAAAGAGGTCATGGAGATCGTGAATATTGGTAACACGTACATAATAAAGTACAACATTACCGAATTGGCCACAGATACCTCACGTGTTACAAACATGCCTGTAGCCAGCTTCACAACGGCATACGCACGCATCAAGCTTTGGGGACTTCTGCACTCTCTTGGGCGGAGGGTGCTGTACGCTGACACAGATAGCGTAATATTCACAGAGAGGGAGAGTGAATACATGCCGCCTATTGGGGAATTCCTCGGAGAGTTGACTGACGAAATCAAGGATGAGTATGGTGATGGTGCTTATGCTGACTCCTTTGTATGAACAGGGCCAAAAACTTATGGGGTACGAGTGAGGGTAAGGGAAGAGATGAAATATATCGTGAAGGCGAAGGGCATCACGCTTAACCTGACGAACCGACTGGTCGTTAACTTCGACTCGTTGAAAGAGCTAGTGTGCTTAGAAGATGAGGGTGACCAACCATCCCAACTGACTGTAGGGATCCACAATTTTCGGGAACAGAAACTGGGGGGCGTGAAGGAACTTAGGAGTACGAAAGTGTGTCGTAACACCTGTAGGAAACGTTATCAGGTGCCTGGCACCTATGATACCGTACCCTTTGGGTACTATAGTACTTGAATGTATATATATATATATATATATATATATATATATATATACATACAGTATCGTTAACAATAGATATATATATATATATATATATATATTATATATATATCTATTGTTAACGATATGTTTATTTTATTTATTACGTATATTTGAATATGTAACTAAATCATGTTTCATTTAGGGTTTCATTTTCTCCTTTGTGTGTGTGTGTGTGTGTGTGTGTGTGTGTGTGTGTGTGTGTACAGGAAAAAGTCCTAAGCTCCGCCCACTGTAAGATCAATCAAAGGGTCACGTGACTCCTGCTACTACCTGGGTATATTTCTACCCCTGCGTGCTCAGTTGGCCTCTGCAAGCCCTGGATCTCAGACGAAAATTTGAAGAATTCTCACGTAGATGAAAAATAGTGATGACTACCTTTGATACTGCGTGTTCGACGTTTATGAAGTGGTATTCGGTAAAGACGGAAGATGTGGTGGATACTGAAAGACGACTTAGCCCTCCCTCCTTTGAGACTTTTAAGCTTACATTGAACCGTGCGAAGCTTGAGGAACGAGATGTTCAAATACTGTATGGATATTCTGGCGAGAGCATTGCCGGATCTCGCGGCATAAACGATGTAATGGATTACGTTGTAGGGCAAAGCTTACATATACCGTGAAGTGAAAGAAACAACACGTGCAGAAAAGAAACAATGGGTATGGGTTGCGAGTCTTGTTGATGAGTGGTATGACAAGCGGTATTATGTCATGCTACATCTTACCGAGTATGCGTACCCTGCGGCTGAGAATGTAAACCTTGTCATCATGGACAGGTTGAAATACTTTTACCACTACATTCATATATATCATGACGAGGTTCGTAGTGAGGTTGTGGCTAAAAGCCTGTGTGAATTTTTAATAAAATTTAGAGACGAGTATCGACTGTTAAACAAAACGGATAAATACAGGCACATGTTTCTCTCAAATAGTGCGCCGGATTGCTAATAAAATGTGTTTAGTTCGTGGAAATGAACAAAAATGTCTAGTGTGCATTCCGATAAAACATTAAAGCCTATATTTCCCCATGTATCGGAAAAATTCTGATTGACCGGTGTAATGGGTACAAGTACTCGCATGATTCTTTCATGCTGGAACAAACCCGTACACGAAACATTAACGCTTGGTATGACTCACTCCTCCACATCTGTTTCCGAGTCAAACCGTGCACCGGCTGCGCATAGTCATCTCAGAGCTTGACCCGACTGGACGTGCACTCTCACAATATAATACGATGGAGCTTCGTTTGAGCAGCATTCTCAATGCCGTATACGACGTGTCCGTGACGAAGTCATTGCGTGTGTTCAGACGTAAAACCGGTGCCATTAACTATGTACTTGAACGACTTGTAGGCAAGCAAACTCTGGTAAACGGAATGTTGTTTATTTAAGTGTTGAGGAGATGAATAGAGTCTTCGTGATAATTGAGAACTGGGGTGAGGGTCGTTATAAAATATCTGCAGGTGTAGGTACAATAAGAGAACAGATGAGTAATGCCCCCTCATATGCCATTGTTTGTATGTTGTGTATAAATAACGATCAGCCATACACTGATATAAGACTGATGTGGAAGAATGCATCTGATAATAACGTTCTTGTCCCTATGCGAAACCGCTTCATCCTCGACAGAATGTTTGAAATCGTCGGTTTCCGCAAACTAAAACCTATATTAGACGCACGTGTTACGGATATGGTTTATTTTGACATTGTTCTTGAATACGCATACACCGCTCTGCTCGACGGGTTTACCGAATGTAGGAATGGACATGGCGAAAGTGGTCTAGAGCTGGATGCTTATTTAAAATGTTTAGACTCTTCGAAATATCATGAACTTTGGTACAAAGGACTTGAGCGGTACAGGGCAGAGCTCGCCTACACTGTTCACCCTGAAGAATTGTACCTCTATATAATGAGCAGCTGTCATTACGACTTAGAAGATTATTGTTTATAAACTTGAATTTAATAATGAAGTTGTGGCTAACGACGCCCTCTTTGTGCGTGCTTTTGATTGTATTCTGTCCGTGTTTAAACCAATTGTAAAGTGGGCACAAAAATAGTATTGAACGAATTGAAGGCCCTTTACATTGAGTATAGGCGCTCGCACACCTTGAGTGGTGAAATAATGTTAAATTGCATTTATTGCATAGTACAAAGCAACAATGATGTAACTGTAGACTCGATCACGTGTGAGTTTAGTATTTTAGTTAATCGCAGTAGAACATAAAGTGCATATATTTTGAGGGTTTTGCAGTATATTTATTTTCAATATATTTAATTATTTAATATAAATGTATATAAGATTTCTCCTGTACTATTATTTTGATGATTATATTCCATCGTTTAAAATTGTGTATTTCTTATATTATTATTTTTTATTTTATTTTTTTATTATATATTCTTCGTTCAACTTGTGTATTTCTTATACCATTATTATTTTTTGATTGTGTGTATATATATATATATATATATATATATATATATATATATATATATTCTTTGTTCAACTTGTGTATTTCTTGTACTGTTATTATTTTTTATTCATATATTCCTCGTTTAAAATGTGTATAGAATGAACTAATTTGATTGTATATTTATTTCCTATATATTTCATGAATTATTTCCCTTAACTCGTCTAAATAAACAGAATGATGTAACGGTGTTTTATTTAATTCTTTTGGTTGTATATATAAACGATATTAAGGAGTAACTTGGGAGATGAGAATATATATAAACAATGCACCTTCAATTATATATATATATATATATATATATTATATATATATATATATATCAAATGGCTGGTTACGCCTTCTAAGCCGACTGACGGAATTCTAAGCCAACTGTCAAGAATATCTCCAAATAAATAGCGCAAGCAATCTAACAACTGAGAAGTTAATTAATATATATATACACATACACCTGCCTTCTAAGCCAGATTAAGCCAACTGTCTGATTAAGCCAACTGGCGGATTTCGAGTTCTAAGCCAAGTGATGCTACCTGAGCTCTCATTATGCGTCTCGCAGACGATGGATGGTCTCTTCTTATCTCCTTCTCTCTCTCTCTCTCTCCTAGGTTAGGCGAACTCCCCACAGCTTGCTGGGGGCTTCCCCCCCTTTTTGGCACCCGGGGGTGGCACCTTGCAACATTTGATCAACATTGCAATTGATCTGCACTTTCTACTTTTTCGCCCATACTACTGGTAACAAAGAGGCATACACATTTGATAGATACCCCGTCACAGAGAGGGACATTAACTCTACTAATGCCTATTTGACCCTACTCATAAGATGAATATCTGACTGATTCAGTAGGATCACACTGAACCTTCGTTTCACCGATTCAGCCTCCAGTAACGGGGAGTGTACTTGTCTCTGTGCATGGCGAATACATGAGAAGCTGGGAGATACTGTCCCCCGGTCCAAGCCTCCAAAACCTAGGAGGAAGGAACTTCACTCAGTATAGCCCCTCAGTCATTCCCCCCCACCCCTGTCAGGAGTAGGGTATACGACATCATCGAGGCACGCAGTCGCCTCCACCAAGGAAAGGTAGTCGTCCGCAGGGAGGTAGAGATGAAGTAATCATAATTGGAAAGTAGCATCCTTTGTTCGTGACAAAAATTAGGCACATTAATAAAAGCGGATTAAATTAAAAAGGGACACAAATAAATTACACATATGATCAGCCCACAACAATATGAAATTTAACCTCCAATTTTTCTCAGGATACGGAAAAACAATCTAAAAAACAATTTAAAATCATTCTTCTCACCGACACACATGAGGCCAACCTAGGAAGAAGTGGCTGAGCGACAAAAGCAAAAAACGCCAGAAAACGCCGTTAAAGTTGTACCAATTTGAAAGTGTCGTAACTTTTAAACTTTTGAACATATTTCGTCGAAATATCTTCAAAAGTTCAAAGGTTATGGCACAAATAACGTCATAGCGTCTCAGCGTGATGGTCAACTTTCTCGCTTCTTAATCGAGAGCCGCTGAGTTTGAATCCTGATGGAGTCATTTTTGCATTATGCGGAATCGTGCGTTTTCATGCATGATATATATTATTTATTTTAGGGATGACACTATAGTACAAGTGTATTAAAATTTATATTCGTAAGAAGTATTTACAATTTAATGTTATCTAATATTGTAGTGTCCCTAATATGAATTTAAATTTTAATTTACAAAAGAAAATATAGTATGAAGATTGCGGAAGAGGCCGTCACATATCTTAATGCAAGGACGAAATTATACACACACACACGTACGTGTGTGTGTGTGTGTATATATATATGATGCAAACATACAAGGAAAAAGAAACAATGATTTCAAGGTCTTTCGTGTATTCAGCAATACAACGGTCAAGTTTTTCACTTCACCTTAGACCTACAGTTTAACGTGGAATCCGAACCACGCCCCACCAGCAGCCCAGCATCTTAACCACTACACCACCCAGGGTACCCATTTATCTACCAACCACTTTCTTTATTGTGTGGAAGGATGAACAGCTTGGTTTTGCTGCGCGCCGGCTGCCGTCACCGGGTCTCGATCCCGGGGCCGATGGATTCGTAGTCAACGACGCTAACAACTACACCACCGAGGCGCAAATAATATATATATAGGGTGGGGCACGGGAATCAAGTGTTTTTTGAATAGCTAGTAATCGGCCATTAGGAATGGGAGGGGCGTGCGGTAGGTAGCATTCCATTCCTGGGTTCATAGCATTTAACTTTAACTAACACTCACCTTTATCTTTCAGGTGCCATCATGGAGCAGTGGACGTTAGAACACCGCATGTTCGCGTATGATCATTTTGTTAGGAGTGGCGAGTCAGTGACAGCAGTTCAGCGTGCGTTTCGCCGCAGATTCAACATTCATCGAAATGACTCTGTTCCCGCTCGTGACACAATCTTACGTTGGGTTAACAATCTTCGAACAGGAGGCTCAATAATGAAAACAAAACCGAAGGGGCCGCAACGCACTGTGCGTACTCCAGAGAACGTTGAAAGGGTCAGACAAGCGATGTTGCAAAGCCCAGGCCGCTCTGCTCGGAGACATTCAGCTGCACTCGGAATCAGCAATCGTACTGTTAGACGGATTTTGCATGAAGAATTACATTTTCACCCATACAAGTTAGCGATGGTGCAGGAATTGAATGTAAACGATTGCCCCCAACGACTGAATTTTGCACAGGAAATGCTTGCACTTTATGAGCAGAATGAAAACATGATGGTGGTAATGAGTGATGAAGCCCATTTCCACCTTAATGGGGCCGTCAACAATCAAAACTGTCGGTATTGGGCTGCTGAAAATCCGCGACAACTCCATGAAAAACCGCTGCATAGCCCTAAGGTTACAGTTTGGTGCGCGGTGGGAAAGTTTGGCGTCATCGGTCCCTATTTCTTCGAACAAAATGGGGTTACCGTTACCATAACATCTGGGCGTTACATTGAGATGGTGAACACCTTTTCATCCCTGAGTTACGAAGAAGGCGTATTGCTCGTCGACATTTGTGGTTTCAGCAAGATGGGCCACGCCACACACCGCCAGAGCGTCAATGGCTGTTCTTCGCCCCCTGTTTCCCAACCATCTCATTTCGAGATTTGGTGACATTGCATGGCCCCCTCGGTCCCCTGACTTGTCCACATGTGACTTCTTTCTATGGGGGTACCTCAAGTCACGTGTCTACGAGGACAAGCCCCGTACATTAGATGCATTGAAGGAAGCGATCCGTCAACAAATCATCCAAATCAACAGAGACCTGCTGGGAAGAGTGGAGGCCAATTTTCGTAAACGCCTTCAACAATGCGTCGACGGCCAAGGACATCATATGCCAGATATAATTTTCGGTACATGATTATTATGACATGAAATGCTATGTTCTTACGAATGTTGTTCTACCAATATATTTTCTTTACAAAAATAAATATCATTTTCCTGATTATTCCAAAAACACTTGGTTCCCGTGCCCCACCCTGGTATTAGTGGTGGACCGGATGTCAGTTTTTCAACATCTGCGGATGCGGATCTTTAATGTCAATATCCGCGGATGCGGATATTTAGTTAGTCTATCAATATATGATAATATAGAATTATGAATATATGACAATTTTTCAAATTTCGTGATATTACTATTATGGCAGGCAATGCATAAGAATTAAAATTAATATTAATGTTTTCATTATGATAAAAATAATAACTTTCTCAAGAGTTTCAGCCACAGAAAATTGAATAAACTTGTTTCATTCAATTTTCTGTGTTACCAGGTATTTATATTTTGAGGTTTATATACTGTATTTGTTTGTTCATTAATAATTAATACTTTACATGAAATGTGCATGACTGGGCCTTATAAGCTACTTTATAAGTTAATTTAATTGTAAATTGCATAATTTATTAGAGGTAATATCCGCATAACATCCGCAGTCAGAAGTGCGGATGCGGATGTTAAAAATGATGCGGATATCCGGTCCACCACTAATATATATATATATATATATATATATATTATATATATATATTATATATATATATATATATATATATATATATAATTAGTCAGTTAGAGGAAATTCAGAGAAACTTTTCAGCCGAAATCAGTAAGTGGATTCAAAGAACTGAATTACCGAGAAAAATTGCATAAATTAAATTTGTACTTCTCGGAAAGAAGAGAGTGGAAGATAATTTAGAAACCGCTTATTTTGTTTGCGTCATATAATGTATAAGAATAACGGACGAATCCTTGACCTTTTACCGGCCGGAGGTCTTTTCCGAGACTGAATAAAATCGTCTGGCTTTGGCCAGAACAAAATCGTCTAGCGTTAGCCAGAACAAAATCACAAAAGTGACACTGGTCACTAAAGGGTTAAGCGACGCTTGGTTAACCCTTTACCACCCAGAGGTCTTTTCCGAGAATGAATAAAAACGTCTGGCGTTGGCCAGAACAAAATCAGTAAAGTGACACTGGGCACTAAAGGGTTAACACCAAATCTTGAATTATGACTGTGCTGTATTCTTTTAAAATCATTCGTCTCACCAATCCCTACTATGACAGTCGTTAAATGGCGTTCTATGAACTCCTATATTTTCGTTGTTATTAAGGAGAAAAACAGTTTCGCTCAAAAGTGTCGCAAATCCATGGATCACTCCAGGAATTATCACTTCAATAAAGAACAGAGATAAATTATTCAAATTGCCATTACAGAGCAAAATTCCTAAAATACAATATACTCAATACAGAAACAAATTAACTAAAATAATCAAAATTGCAAAATATAACTATTATAACAATCAGTTTTCCAAACAAAGGAGACATGAAAAACATTCGGACAACCATAAACAATCTTCTCGAAAAACAAATTAAGGAAAATTCAATAGAGAAATTAAATGTTGATAATAAAGAAATTACTGATGATACTGCTATTGCAGACTCTTTAAATGCACATTTTACTTCAATAGCGGATAAGCTTCGCTCACAATTAATAAATAATGATCACTCACCTCTAGAATATATGCCACTCAGCCCACTAAATTCATTTTCTTTTGTTCCTGCTACCTCTACTGAGGTCCAAAATATTATTGGCAAATTAAAAAATACAAAAAATAACATTCATAACATTCCTGTACCTAGATTGAAACTTGTTAAAGATAAGATATCTGTAACTTTGGCTAAAATTATCAATCAAAGTATTTCCAAAGGAATATTCCCATCAATGCTAAAAACTGGTTGTATAACACCCCTTTATAAAGGGGGTGATCCTACACTAGCAACAAATTACAGGCCGGTGTGTTCATTATCTGTGTTCAGCAAAGTTTTTGAAAAAAATTGTAAAAAGTATGGAGCGATATTTAGAATCCTACAATTTATTATCTCCAAATCAATATGGCTTCCGTAATAATAAAACAACGGAAATGACTATTTTAAATCTTATGGAAAATGTAAATAGAGCTAAGGAGAACAAAGAAATAATGATATCGATATTTATGGATTTGATTTAAGGCGTTTGATGTAATAGATAGACCATAATATTCTACTTAATAAATTATATTGTTACGGCTTTAGAGGAGCAATCAGTGATTGGTTTAAAAGTTATTTGTCCAATAGATATCATTTTGTATCAGTAAATAAGGTTTGCTCAACTAAAGCGCTTGTCAAATATGGTGTGCCACAGGGCTCAGTTCTGGGTCCACTGCTATTTTTATTATATATAAATGACCTTCCACGTTCATCTGATATACTGAACTTCATAATGTTTGCAGATGATATAACTGTTTCTTTTTCTTGCAAAGATGTTAATACAGCTAAGAATATATTTCATTCAGAATTCATCAGTGTAATGAAATGGTTGACCACCAATAAACTCTTCCTAAATACCAGTAAAACAAATTTCATGATTTTTACTAATAAAAGAAATGTATATCTTGATGAACTTAATGTTAATGAAATCGCCATAAAGGAGTGTACTGTAACAAAATTTCTTGGTGTAATGCTAGATAAGAATTTGTTTGCAGATGATATAACTGTTTCTTTTTCTTGCAAAGATGTTAATACAGCTAAGAATATATTTCATTCAGAATTCATCAGTGTAATGAAATGGTTGACCACCAATAAACTCTTCCTAAATACCAGTAAAACAAATTTCATGATTTTTACTAATAAAAGAAATGTATATCTTGATGAACTTAATGTTAATGAAATCGCCATAAAGGAGTGTACTGTAACAAAATTTCTTGGTGTAATGCTAGATAAGAATTTGCAATGGAGTGATCATGTAAATTATATCGCGAAAAAGATTTCAAGAGCGTTGCTATAATGTTTAAACTTAGAAATGTAGTCCCTAAACAAGTTTTATTGACTCTTTATCATACGCTTGCTCTTCCTTATATAACATACTGCACCCTTGTTTGGGGAAACTCTGCAAACAACGCATTAAATGGTATCTATGTCATCGAAAAACGAGCAATAAGGTTATTATCTGATGCTAATTTCCTTGGCACATTTTATTTTTATTTACAGGTGTAAGAACAAAATCATTAATTTGCAATGGGTAAATAGATATTTTGTAACTCATCAAGAAATCCACTCGTATCAGACCAGAAATAGATCAAAGCTTGTTGCACCTCAATTTAGATTGTCTTCATCTCAAACACTACCCATTTTCATTGGATTGAAACTATGGAATGACTTGCATGCCGATATAAAACATATTATGAATGTAAATTTGTTTAAAACCAAGTTGAAATCCCGATTAATAATGGCATACTAACAAAAATCTAGGATTAATGTCCATTAATATTGTTTAATATTGTCCATTAATATTGTTTAATATTGTAATACATGTTTTAACTATTAAAAATACTTATTTACTTATTTATTTATTTATTATTTTAATTAATAACAAGAAGCTGCTTATTTTTAATAAGAGCCCAGTAAAGCCTAAAGCTTAAGGGCCAAATTAAATAAAATAAATAGTCGAGCTTCACAATTATCCGTGTCATTGTAAATTGAAAAAATGTATTTATTTTATTATTATTATTAATAAAGGTTATTCTATCGATCTATCTAATGCTAAGGATACTAACCAAAAGACTAACGAACAGAGCTGAACGGTACATTAAAGAGGATTAGTTTGGATTTAGGTCAAAATGGGAACAAGAGAAGCTATTGGTATTATGAGAATGATCGGAGAGAGATTGTTGGAACATGATCAGGAAATGTTTGTTTGTTTTATTGACTTTGAAAAAGCTTTTGACAGAGTCCAATGGAGGAAACTAATGAAAATATTGAAGAATATTAATGTTGACTGGAAGGACCTTAGGCTGATAAAAAATCTATATCTTGGGCAGACTGTGAATATTAGAGTTGCAGGAGGAGAATCGGAGCCTGGATTGGTTGGGAGAGGGGTCAGGCAAGGATGCTCCCTGTCCCCCGTGTTATTTAACATCTATGTGGAAGCAATGATAATAGAAGCACTCTCAGCTCTGGAAGAGGGAATCAGAGTGGGAGGTAAATTGGTCAAATCTGTAAGGTTTGCAGATGACAAGGCATTTGTTTATAGTACTGAGGAAGGACTGCAAAGAATGGACAATAGCTTGACAACAACGGCGGAAGAATTCGGAATGAGAATTAATGACACCAAGACAAATGTAGTGAAAACTGCAAGAAGGAAAGGGGCACAAATGAACCTAACGATAGGAAATCGGACCTTAGAAGAAGCTGAGCAGTTTAAATATCTGGAAAGTTTATTAATCAACAATGGAGATTGCAATAAGGAAGTAAGATCTAGAATTGGTATGGGTAAGGTAGCTTTTGAGAGACAGAAAAGACTACTTACAGGTAAACTCAACTTGAAGCTGAAGAAAAGGTAGTAAAAAGCTTGATATGGAGTGTGGTACTGTATGGAGCAGAAACATGGACACTGAAAACAACTGAAAAGAAACTCCTGGGAAGTTTTGAAATGTGGATTTGGAGAAGAATGCTAAAGATAAGCTGGAGGGAACATCAAAGTAATGAGGAAGTACTGCAACAGGTGAGGGAGGAAAGAAGACTCATTAAGGTGATAAGAGAAAGACAGAAGAAATGGATCGGACATGTGTTGAGAGGAGAAGGATTGTTGAAGGAGGTGATAGAGGGTAGATATGAAGGTAGAAAGCCGAGGGGAAAGAAAAGAAAAGCAATGCTGGATGATTTGAAGGCAGGCAGGAGCTACCATGAGATGAAAAGGATAGCTCAGGATAGAACACTTTGGCGACACATGAGTTGGACCTGCCTAATAGGCAGCACACGATGGATGGATGGATGGATGGACCCGTGAATATTGCTAATGTCTCATGTTCAAGCTTTTCCTTATAAAGAAACTGTGAATCAAACTTTGTGGCGTTATGCGCTAGAACAGGGCTTCTCAAACTTTTTTCACTTGCGACCCCTTTGGATCATAAAAAAATTCTCGCGACCCTTCACTCAATGTCATAAAAGCAATAGGTACTAACACTGTATATTTATGAAAAAAATAATATTTTCAAATGTTTCTGCGACCCCCAATAATATTTACGCGACCCTTAGTTTGAGAAGCGTGGCGCTAGAACATAGTAATTTTTTGAACTGATCAGCTAGCATGACTATGCAATTTACAAACTTCACGGGTGATTCTGTCATAGTCGTCTTAAAAATATTGGTACGTTTACCACACTTGAAACACTCATCACACTCAACATTCGAACATTCGTCGCAGAAGGTTTGGCTCAGGAGTAAATGAGGGATAATTTCTTTCGTCTCAGGGTTAGTTTAAGTCTCTACAGTATGTCGTAGTATACAGTAATGCATGATTTATTTTTAGGTTTGGCATCTTTCATGAAGCAAACATGTTTCACCCCATCCTCCTTATATTTCTCATTGCACATAAGCAATGAATTTCATTTCATCCAGTGTTTGAATGTAAAGCTCTCACCCATTATATGAAACATTCCATATTCGCAGATCTTTAGCTTTCTGCATGTACAATTCGTCTTATGGAAATTAAAATATTCATTATTGAAAAACATACGTCTGCAGCCATTACAATCGCTCTCCTCAGCTTCTACCACACGGCTTATATACTTTTTCACTTTTACACGGCTTTTACACTGAGAGCATACCATATGACACTCCTTACAATCTTTAGCAAGTCATTCGTAAACGCAAGACACCCCTTACACAAATCGCGATGACGTTCATATTTACGACTTCTGTCATATTTAACGTAAAGAGACCTAATATAACGAATAGGAAGGTCGGTTGCACCTACCAAGCCTAAAATGAGCACAACTATTGTTCGATCTGTCACAAATCTTAAAAACATAAGTTGTCTTACCATGCTCATCCGAACCAAACACAACAATTCGTACTCTCATCTGCTGCTACACCTTCATCAGTTCATCAGGACCTCATTACACTCAAAATTAAGACTACAGGATCTACAAGGTGTTCGAAAAGTCCCGTCATCCCGTACAAAATGTGCATATTGTAATACCAATTTTATTTTTGTGTGATGAATTGAATTTATATGTGATTATTCATTGACATTTTTTTTCCTTTCCAGGTATTAGAGTTGTGTGAACAATGGCAGACCAGTCCACTTACAATCTGGAGGAAAGGATAGTGATGAGCACATGGGCTCATGAAAGGCCACATACTGGCAAAACGATGCATGATATCGAGAAGGATTTCAACACAAGATTCAATAAAGCTGCACCACCAAACAAGACGGTATTACGCTGGGAGAAAAAACTGTTTGAAAATGGCTCCATCAAGGACAGACCACGGTCGGGAAGACCAACAACGCGAGCAGAACACTGTGAAGGTGTGATTGCATCGGTGGCTCGTTCACCGAAAAAATCACTTCGGAAACGATCACAAGAACTTGCAGTCCCCATGTCCACAATGAGAGATCACATGACAAAAGATCTCGGCATGAAAACCCTTTGTTACGAAAATGATGGTGCACAAACAGATATTCTTGATTAGTAACTGTAATTAGTAACTGTATTTACTGTAATTGAAGTAATTTTTCCTAGTGACTTGTTTCTTAAATTACACCTACCACATATAAATACAATTAATCACACAAAAATAAAATTGGTATTACAATATGTACATTTTGTAAGGGGGTGACGGGACATTTTGAACACCCTGTACAGTGGCGTTCATAAGTATTTGTACAGAGAAACATTACAGTTATATTCGTCCTTAACTTTTATACCATGCATAGAATAGTTATAAAAAGTTTACCGTTCATTTGGAAAAATTTAACAAATTAAAAAATTAGTTTAACTACAACATATAATGTAAAACGTCAAAGAATTTCAAGAAAATACAAAAAAGTTAAAATGCAAAAGTTCTCGTACATTTATTTACAAAATTATTTAGTAACTTCTCAGTGATTTATTCTGTTTACACCCGAAAGTATATAAAGTATCAGTGAATCCGTGCATATAAATTATAAAGTAAAATTCATTAAATTTAAGAAAGTGCAATACAGTTTACACAAATTATCACCAGTTTAAAGTATATATTTAAATCGTAACACGGTTGGCATTCGAGAAAAATTTGGAACAAGGCAGGAAAAAGGTCATAAAACGCAAAGGTCATAAAACCCTCGTGACCGACACCCAACACTCAGGAAAGAAAGGAAAAAGAAAGGGAAAAAATTGTGAGTGTATTTCTTTTTGAGCGACGACGATAATTAATGAATAGCATGACCATGGGTCCAAATTCTCACCTAATTTGCAATTTGTGTAATTTGGAAACAACTGAAAATGCGGCAATCAGATGTGATTTCTGTCAAAAACTGCACGACTTTATCTGTATGAACTGGGATAATAGAAAAATATTCTCGTGTCGAACGCTAAACAAATCGCGGGAATCAAATTCCTGTGTGACGCATGTACACTAGGGTGGATCACTTTTCACTTTTTTTTTTAAATTATAGCTGGTCAAAGTTTTTCCCATGATTTGATTCAGTGGAAGTACACTGACACCATTTTTACCAAAATCGATCAATATTTAGGGTCGCGCATCGACCTTGAAAATTTCAATTTTGGAAATTTGGCCAAATTGACAATTTTTTACTGAATAAAGATAAATCATCAAATGACCATATTTTCTGAATCCTCTCAGTGAAAGAAATCCTCTCAGATACTTACCAGTTGATAGGACAAGTGGTTTAGAAGTTATACTCACCTTGAGATAGCATTAAAATTTAAAATATCGTATTTGTCCCCGTACCTCCATATGCTGTCTGCCATTGTCTGCTTTTTAGGATAAGATAAAACGAATAAGGAAAGATCAAATGTATTTTGTATTAAAACGGTTTACCGATATCACTAAAGGCACTTACTCCGGTGCCCCTAACTAGGTTCAAAAACTGTATGAATCGTGGTTAGAACACACGTCATCTTAAGGCGTGCGCCATGTATTCTCTCTGCTAACTCCCTTTCCCTCTGCGCTACGTCATCTTGGCAAGTGACGACTTCTTGAAGTCACCGAGTTCTTTCCGGCTCTTTTCCACGAGCTGAAGAAGACCCTGCAGCTGTGACTCGTCTTTTGTGACAGTGTTCGCGTAATCTTCTATCAGTTTTATCCCTCTCTCTGCCACGTCGTTGGTAACTTTCAGATGCGAGATGACATTCTTCAGATCACAGTAGTTCTTATCTTGATCCCACTTATTCACCGGCAGAGTGAGCCACGTAGACGCGCACACCTGCAGGCCTGTGAACACGAACCACGATGACTCATCGATCAGGTCCGGAAGGCGCGTCGTGTCATCAACCGAGACGTTGTCATACGTGAAGTCCTCGGGCACAGCGAGCGGCACAGCTTCTTTGCCATCTCGTGCTTCACAGTGTCTTCCACTTTGTCACTGCAGAGGGCGAAAACGACGGTCTGAGGCCTCAGATACCACAAGTGCCGCCTGATCACTGCCAGTGAAGCCTCTGCAATCTCGCGATCCACAGCCCTGTACTGCAGAAGACGCTGGTACAACACAAGGTCATTCAGCGGGGCATCAGCTGCGACAGGAGCCGCCAGCCAGGCAGGTACGTAGAGGAGTGCAGTAAATAGTACCACTCTCTCTCTCTGAAGTTTCTGTACCAGCTCGTCGTCGAACTCCAGCTGACCGCTGAACATCAGGAGCTTCGTGTAGTAGATGATCTGAAACGAATACGCACTGTGATGTATAAATACCGATACCACTCCATATAAGTTTGTTTAATGGTAAATTATTTATCTTATTTTTTTCTGGTAGAGACTTCAAATGGCTGTTTGCAGAAGGCAACACAATATTTAACTTCTAATTCAAAATACCAACCTTGGCCATCCACCTCGCATGATGGTAGGCTCCTGGGCGCATGAAGTGTGTGCCACGACGTGGCTGGGCCCCGAGTACCAGGAGTGTAATCTCCGCTACTTCTCGGTAGTCTTCTCTGACAAGACCAGAAGCGGTGCCGAGGAACTTGACTGCCTCGTCTCGGAGCTCCATCAGCCACGTCACCTCCGCCAAATGCTCGATCTCCAGCTCGCGATAAGTCGAGAGGTCGAGCTTGTCCCACCTGAAAGGGGAGTTATGAAAATATTGCATGAAAACGACTGAAGTTTCCCCTTTCGACTGCTATTAACATCATTAGTAGAAGGACGCTGATATCTCAATTGCTCTGAAGGCAAAAAATCATTGGAGAAAACAAATGAGCCTTAGACTTGAAATTCACCTTCTCCTCAGATACTGGAACAAAGGTTCAGTTGGTGCTGTGGTTCTTCCAAACGCGGTGATGACCACTGCCCCCACGATGAGCTCCATAACGTGATGGCGACAGCCCAGCTGGAAGAGCGGTTTACCAAGCATGTTCTCCAGCCGGACCACCGCACCCTGCACCCTCCCCGTATTGGAGGAAGTTGTGTCGAAGCACAGTCCAATCACGTTGTTCTCGCATCCCCAGTCTTTGAGAGCACGAAAGGTCGCCTGGGCCTGGGACAGACCGGTGCCGTCAGCAACAGTCGGAACGGCCAGCAACTTTCCTTCTGTGCATTGGGGAGCTCCGGAGATGAGAATCGCCTGGCGGTGCTCCAATGATCCAAGAGAGTCCTGAAACGTATGTCATACATGCCAATCCATTATCGTCCACTGGAATATGTCAATCCACTGTCGTCACTGGAACATGTTAATTCACTGTCGTCCACGGTGAGGGCAAAACTGACCTTGATTACTTTACCGTCCCAGTGGACGACAGCATGCCTCGGAGATACGAAGGATTTCTGCACAGCTGTCGACACTTCACAACGATGTGCCACTCTTCCACGGCGAGACGTGTCCTTCGAGATACTGAATTTGTCCAGGTCTGCGGGCGGATCTGCCGAACGTAGGACTGCCGCCACGACACTTGCCACCTATGTGCGAAATTGAAAGGAAATTGACAAGGATGCGTATGGTTTTTATGTGACAAAATAATCACTAAATTTTCCGTCGTTACGTCTATTATATCTTTGTCAAGGAAAGATCATTACTGATATATACACACCTGATTATTGGACATCCGGAAGCGATCAGCCACTTCAATAACAGCCGGTGCATTGAGGATGCGGTGAGGAAGGCTGATTGATACAGTTGATTCTCTCGGCTGTCGGTATGGTGGTTCTAGCTGTGATTCGGAGTTGCTCGATGATCTGCTTTCTATAGATTCATCGTCGCTCTCAGCTTCGGTTCCTAATTTCGTTTTTGAGGTGCCTGGCTCATCACGAGATTGTTGTCTTGAGAGTTGCCGTTTTCTCTTGACAACGAACACTTTATCATTCCCACTCATTGTTGCCTGGCGCAGGCCCCGTTGATCCTCATAAAATTTAATATCTTCTTGTTTGTTGTTGTCTGAGAGCAGTCGACTTTTCTGTATCTCTTCAATAGCATCGGGAGCTCCGATGTCCCAGAGCTTGTTCAGATTTTCTGAAAACTTCTCCCTGCCTTTTCCCCGTCACTGTCTCTCATCTTGCTCTTCTGCAGCGAGCGCCACTCTTCCCACAGTAACTCCAGTTTTCTTTCGCAGTTACGCCTCGTGATCGTCTTTATACGTGCCATGTTCCAAAATGCCAGAACATTGGCCACCGTGTCTTTTACGGCGGCCTTCCTGTCAGTAGTTTCCTGCTTGGCATAGAAGAAGTACTGGAGAACTTGATGGGTGGTTGGCAATTTGGCACCACCGATCGAGGAAGATGGCTGACCAATTAAGAAGACGTCCGTGGCTGACCTTAGAGAAGGTGGTGCTGTTGTTGCTGCTTTCTCTTTTCCAGAATAAGTAACTTTCAGAGTCTTCCCACTCCTGGTTGTTAACAGTTTATCCATTGTACTAAAGTCTAGACTTATCAAACAAGAATCAATTGACACAGTTGATCTGTAAAAAGCAAACTGTGATTAGTAAAAATATTGGTCATAGACATAGCGTGTGTGTGTAATTGGGATTTTAGGATGCGCCAGCTACTGATGCTATGATTACGTCCATAACGGGGGACAAATACGATATTTTAAATTTTAATGTTATTTCTAGGTGAGTGTAACTTCTAAACCACTTGTCCGATCAACTTGGTAAGTAACTGAGAGGATTTCTTTCACTGAGAGGATTCAGAAACTATGGTCATTTGATGATTTATCTTTATTCAGTAAAAAATTGTCAATTTGGCCAAATTTCCAAAATTGAAATTTTCAAGGTCGATGCGCGACCCCTAAATATTGATCGATTTTGGTAAAAATGGTGTCAGTGTACTTCCACTGAACCAAATCATGGGAAAAACTTTGACCAGCTATAATTTTTAAAAAAAAGTGAAAAGTGATCCTGGCTGATCCACCCTAAATTGTACACAGACTGTAAACTCTTTTGCGGTATTTAAACAAATGGAGAATGCGAATACGAGTGCTACAGAAAAGGAGGGAATAGTTGGGAAACAAGAGTACCGAAATGTCCCAATGTAAAACCGGATGATGAGAGAGGAACAAATAAAAATATAACACGGAATGAAGACAAAAGAAAGAAAAAAGATGAGTAAAATTTGCGATATGGTAAAACTGTCCAACAAGGATAATGAAAAAAAGATAAAAACTAAATACGTAAAAACTAAATACTCGACAAGAACTGAAAACGCAAGAAATGGCAATGATAATACTAAAAATAATGATAATGGAAATAATAAAAATAATGATAATACCAAAATTAAGAACATAGAAAATAAACAGACGACGAAATCTAGAAATGTAGAAAATATCATATGTAAATATTATGCAAAAGGGCACTGCAGATACCGGGATGGGCAATTGCACATCCCACTTCATGTAACTTCCATGACACAAAGGGATATTGCAAATTTGAAAACGAATGCAAGTTCCACCATCTTATCATCTGCAAAACCTATGCAAGATATGAGAGGTGTAACCACGGGCAAAAATGCGTTACCACCACCCTCAAAGGAACACGACCAGCACCAAAGGGGCCCACCAATTTTTTAGATGTAGCCAACACAGTTTAGCTGCTAAATACCATCCAGCAGATATAAAGCCAAATGCCAGGTACAAGTATCTGAGAGCCGTACAGAAGGTATACAGAAAGACATTCCATGCAATATCGGGACAACAGGTATCGAAAAAGATAAAGAGAGGAAAATTCTCGGAGGACCACAAGGCAACGAAATATGCACCACCATTGGAAAACGAATCGGAACTACATAAATGGAAACATGAAAGCGAAAAAATAAAAATAATCCTAACTAACATTCAGGACTTTAAACTAAACCATTCCCTGGACAAAGTCGCATACCTGAAAGGATTCATGCAAGAAAGCAGAGTAGACTTTGCATGCCTCACGGAAATTCATCGAAAGTACTGCCAGGTGAACTGTGAAAACTGTGAGTTTTGTGTTGACAAAATAGAAATACATATTGACAACTGTAACATACTCCGAACCGACAAAACAGTTAGGCGTAAAGGAGGATGTGCTATTTATACACGCAAGAAATATATGGCGAAAATGACTATAACTTAAGTACCTCAAACAACTATGTAGAATGTGTAGCAGCAAAAGTCGAAAAATTAAATATGGTACTAATTGTAATATATAGACCCCCGAACACACTAACTTCAAAATTCTCAGATTCCATTACAGAGGTCAGAAACTGGGTAAAAGATCAACACTTTCCAACCCCAAATATTTTTCTCTATGGTGATTTTAATTTTCCATTTATGAAATATAAAAGGAGAGGAAAAACATATGCGTACACCAAGAAAAAGGGGGCACACGGGAAGATCAGGAGCAAGCAAGGATGCTCCGAGCTCTAGCCGATGAATTTATGTTGACACAAGAAATACAGAAAAACCAAGAAATAACAACTGCCTAGATTTGGTAGTCACAAACAACAGCAACCTTATTGATAACATAGAAATAGTCCCAACTATAATATCTGATCACAACATAATTGAAATAACAACTAATATAAAAGCAACAGGAAAGGAAATACCACACACTATAGAAAGAAGCAAAATTCGAAATTTTTAATTTTCACTCCAAAGCTATAAACTGGGAAGGTGTTGTATCCAGCATAGAAGCAATAGACTGGAAAACCATCTTTGATGCTAAGACAACGGAAGAGATGCTAATTACCTTAGAGAAGAAGACGCTGGAAATTGTGGAAAGACATGTCCCAAAAATGCAATGAAGATGAAAAAGAAGCAGGTTCGAGAGGCAAAAAAGGTCAATGCTCCGCAAGAGAAAAAGAGTGACTGGAAAATTAAGAAATTGCAAAAACAACAATATCAGAAAAATATTGAACGATAAACTGCAGGGTATAGATTGTGTCATACAGGACCTAATTGAGAAGCATACAGATAACGAAGAAGACGACGCTTTAGGAGCGATAAAGGTTAACTTAAAGTGCTTCTATAATTTTGCAAAAAGGAAGTCGAAAAATCACGCGACTATCGGACCTTTGAAAAATGAAGACAATACTTTATCTGATGATCTAACAGAGATATCTGAAATATTAAGAATTCAGTATGAATCATCTTTTAGTATCCCCAAAACTGGTAAACTGATTAGTAGTATAGCCGCAAAAGGGGAGAGTGCAAGAATGTTGCAAGCGATGACGTAATGTTGCAATGTTACAAGTGGGGGTTGTTGCAAAGGGGGGTGGGGGTGGGGGTTGCAAAAAAAAGAAAAGAAAAAAGAAAAAAAGAAAAAAATTCCCCCAAAGGGGGGATGCTGCAGGTGCAACAAGGAAAACTTGGAGGCGACGTTATCCCCCAAGAGAAAGGAGAGAAAGGAGGAGGAGAGGTGTTCACCTGGCAGGAGCCAAGTGCACATTAAGACTTCAGCCGAGTAGGCGTTGTTTTATAGGCTCCTAATCAGCCAGTTGGCTGTAAATGGCTTGAGTTGCCAGATACCTCTTTTTAGCGATACCATTGTATACATTATTATAGACTCCTAATCAGCCAGTTGGCTGTAAATGGCTTGAGTTGCCAGATACCTCTTTTTAGCAGTATTATTGTATACATTATTATATACGCCTAATCAGCCAGTTGGCTGTAAATGGCTTGAGTTGCCAGATAGCGCCATGTATTCATTTAATTCTAATCGAAGACTGAGTTGCCAAATACCATTGTATACATTATTATAGACTCCTAATCAGCCAGTTGGCTGTAAATGGCTTGAGTTGCCAGATAGCGCCATGTATTCTCTAATCGAAGACTGAGTTGCTAGATACCACTTTTTAGCATTATTATAGAATCCTAATCAGCCAGTTGGCTTAGAAGGCGTAAATGTTGCCAGATACCGCAATACCACTGTATACATTATTATATTTCTTAAAAGAATACCGGTAGTAGAAGGCATAACAATTAAGTAAAACAACATTGCATCATTCTGTTTATTATAAATATATAGAAAATAAATATACATTTCAATTGAGGAATATGCATATAACAGTACAGGAAATATATACACACAATTATGGATATATATAAAATAAAATATACATTTCAAATAGAGATAAATATACACTTCAATAGAAATAGTATGTACATAACAGTACAGGAGAAATATCACGCAAAATATATATATACAATTCAATAGAAATATGCGTATAATCAGTAGAGGAGAAATGTCAAGCAAAATATATATATAAATACAATTCACTTTTTTTTCAAAATACTAAACTCGGTCTTAATCGAGTTTACAATTACATCATTATTGCTCTGCATTACGCAGTATATGCGGCTTAATAATATTTCACCGCTTAAAGTATAGGGAAACCTGTACTCGATATGAAGGGCTTTCATATCGTTCAGTACTATTTTTGTTCCCACTTTACAACCGGTTGGTAAGTCATCTTTAAATACGTCTAGAATACAATCAAAAGCACGCACAAAGAGTTCATCGTTAGATACATTATTAAACACAAGTTTATAAACACGCTTTTCCAATCGAGGGTTTATTTCTACCGACTCGAGCTTTTCAATCGTGAACTCACTCAACATAGCGGCAATTGAAATAATCTTCTAAATCGTTACGACAACTGCGCGTTATATAAAGAAAATAGTTCTTCAGGGTGAACGGTGTAGATGAGCTCAGCCTTGTACCGATCAATTGCTTTGTACCAAAGTTCATGGTATTTCAAAGAGTCTAAACTTTTTAAATAAACGTCCAGCTCTAGACCATTCTCACCAGCCCTACACTCGGTAAACCCATCGAGCAGAGCGGTGTAGGCGTATTCAAGTACTGTATCAAAATAAAGCATGTCCGTAACACGCGCGTCTAATATAGGTTTCAGCTTACGGAATCCGACGATTTCAAACATTCTGTCGAGGATGAAACGGTTTCGCGTAGGAACAAGAGCGTTATTATCAGAAGCATTCTTCCACATCAGCCGTATATCAATGCACGGCCGATCGTTATTTATACACAACGTACATACAACGGCGTATGAGGGTGCGTCACTAATCTGCTCTCTTCTTGTACCTACGTTAGCAGGTATTTTATAACGATCTTCACTCCACTTCTCAACTATCACGAAGATTCTATTCATCTCCTCGATACTTAAATAAACCCGTTTGTTTGTCGGTCTACATTCCGTTTCCAGTACATAGCTAATGGTACCGGAATTACGCCTGAACACGCGCAACGATTTCGTCACGGACACATCGTACGAGGCGTTGAGAATGCTGCTCAAAGGAAGTTCCATCGTATTCGAGGAGCGCACGTCCACTCGGCTCAAGCTCTGAGATAACTATGAGCCGTGTGAGGCACGCAGGTAGGTAGGAATGGTTCGACGGGCGGTTGACTCGATGATACGTGAATGGGCTTGTTCGTATGACCGCGAGTCGAATTGCTGTACATATTTCGGTACAAGAATATCACTACCAGCCTACGCACCAGATATTTTGGATAAGAACTAGGAACATTTTATGTTTTACTAAACATCTCCACACTCCGGCGCACTATTTGAGAGGAACATATGTTCATATTTTTCCTTTCTGCCCATCAAACGATACTCGTCTCTAAACTCTGTTAAAAATTCACGCAGGGCACTAGCCACAACCTCACTACGAACCTCATCATGATATACGTTAATATAGTGATAAAAATACTTAAGATTGTCCATGATCACGAGATTCACATTTTCACTCGTAGGGTATGAGTAATCGACATGGTGTAGCATGACGTAATACCGCTTGTCACACCACCCATCAGCAAGACTCATTATCCATACCTGCTGCTTCTCTTCTGCACGCGTTGTTTCTTTTACTTCACGGTGTATGTGAGACTTTATAATTATAAAGTTTAGCTCTGCAGTATACTTCAGCACATCGTCTGTGCAACGAAAGCCTTCAACGGTCTCACCAGAACATCCGTAGAGTATTTGTACATCTTGGAACTTCGCACAATCCAATGTGTTTTTAAAAGAGGCATAGGAGGGAGGAATAGGAAGTTTTTCGGTATCCACCACATCCTGGCACTTTACTGAATACCACTTCGTAAACGTTGTGCAAGCAATATTAAAGGTAGCCATTTGAATACACGTCTGATCTGAATACACGTCTGATCTCTCGGGCTTACTGCGGTCGACTGACCACGCAGGGACTCCCAGATAGTAGCATGACTCACGGTCTTACAGTGGGCGGAGCTTAGAACTTTCACCTACACACACACACACACACACACACACACACACACACACACAAAGGAGAAAGTGAAACGCTATTTGAAACATGATTTATTTAACAAACGAGATATTCAAGTTATATATATTTACAAATACGATTTAATAAACGAGATATTCAAGTTATATATATATATTTACAAATACGATTATATACAAGACGTGTGAGTTAGAAGCATCATTGGTAGCCAAAGGGTACGGTATCATAGGTAACAGGTAACTGGTAACGTTTCCTATAGGTGTTACGGCACACCTTCGTACCCCTAAGTTCCTTCACGCCCCCCAGCTTCTGCGCCCGAAAATTGTGGGTGCCTACAATTAGTTGGGGAGGTTGTTCATCATCGTCCAAACATACTAGATCCTTCAACGACTCAAAGTTAACAACCTCCCGATTCGCATGGTTGAGCGTAATACCCTTTGCCTTCACGATATATTTCATTTCCTCCCCCACCCTGACCCGTACCCCATAAGTCTTAGGTCCTGTTGAGGCAAAAGAGTCGGCGTATGCGTTGTCCCCCATACTCATCCTTGATCTCATCAGTGAGCTCGCCGAGGAACTCCCCAATAGTGGGCATGTATTCACCCTCCCTCTCTCTGAATATCACGCTATCTGTATCGGCATACAATACTCTCCGCCCAAGAAATGCAATAGACCCCAAAGTTTTATACGGGCATAGGCTGTTTGAAGCTGGCCACAGGTATGTTTGTAACCCTTGAGGTATCTGTGGCAAATTCAGTGTTGTTGTACTTTATTACGTAAGTATTACCTACATTTACGATCTCCATGACCTCTTTATCGGGGGCATTGGCATAATCCCAGACATCGCTATAACTTTGTGCCAAATGAATGCTCCCTCTGCCGGTATTCTGCGCAAATTTTCCCCATAGACTGTTTAGACACAACTTTGCACTAAAGCGCTTGCCAGGATTCTTTACAATTTGGACACGATCAAGTTGTATACCTTCGCGGTCGCGGTAACGTTGAATATAGGCAGACTTTTCATCTTCGGTATCAACTCCTCGCGGATACCCTGATGCCTCAACCTTATCCTTCAAAAAGGTGTTTATATGTTGGGTAGCTTCTGAAACCTCCACACCTCATGTATCTTCAGTATTCTATAACCATGGCGCACGGCTAGGGCCAACTCAGGACTTGTATATACGCCTCTGATCTTACGCTGGTGGGGTATATGGTTACATTCGCCGTTATCCTCTTCCGCGCACTTCACGCACAGGGGAAACATGAGCTTGTCGTCGATAACGACAGGTAAGATCGGCATCCATAAATTGCGTGGGGGGAGTACGTCTACGAAAGAGAGCCCAAAGTAACGATCATTCAAATTTTTTGAAAATTCATTGATGGAGGGTAGGCTAGGTCCCACCAGTTTCTCAGGAGCGCCCACGGGGTACGGATTGCTCTTCATCACGTATGGGTATAAAGAACAGAAATCGTAGTAATGGAGCTTCACGGCCTCCGTAGGTGGGAAGTATAGTCTGAAAGGATTTGTACGTCCTCCAAACAAGCTATCACCACATTTGAGAGGATCCAGCACCATTGAACGCTTGATCGTTTTTATTTCCTCACGGTACACCTCGTCTGTCTCCATCCGTGCATCATATTCATGCTCCCACAAGACTTTGTGAGTGAACTGTGATCCTATAAGTTGATCGCGGGTGCGGTCGATGCAAGACAGTCGGCAGGAGACCTACCGTGGATATCTCCGGTGATTCCGCACTCAGGACGGGGGCATCCATGCCACCAGCAACCGTTAAAGGAGTACACAGTCTTCACACCAGTGACACGGTTTTCACTTAACCATCAACCCAAAAAACGTCCATTAATCTTAATGGGTACTTCACCCGTGTTGCGGGCGTGCTTTATGTATACACCTGTCTGTTGCTGTAGGTGTATGAGCCAGTAAATAGCCTTGTGCCCGTAACTGCGGGAATTGTTTCGGTGAATAATGGCTAAGGTGTCTTTCGGCATGAAGTTATTCTTGAACACCGTAAAACATAATGATGCGATGGTGGTTGCGACTTGCAGTGGATCGCATTTGAAACGGGCTATGTACATCCTTCTAAAGGCTTGGAAACATACTCGAAGCACGCGCACATCATTCACGCAATAACGCTCACATTCATCAGCTATATTATAAGGGTTACTTTCATTAAAACTGTCGTAGTATCGATCAAAGTCTTCACGTTCATCCATACAGTCAAAATAATGTTTGGGGGGTGGTGGGCCTACGTAGTTTAAAGTCTCGCTGGTGAGGAAAGTGTAAGGGAAGTATCCTTTGGAAACTTCAGCTGCTACTCCCATCACCTTGGGTAGCTTTGCTAATTTACAAGGTGTGAATAATAAAGTATCTTTAAATTGTACATTGCCTCTTATCTGCATCTGTATTAATTTGTTGCCTCTTTTCAATGGATCGCCTGTAAATATCTCAGAGGATTCGTGTTCAAGCAACTCCTTATAAAGGAACTGCGTGTCAAACTTTGCTCCGTTATGGACGAGAATATACACAGTCATTTTTTTTAACTTGTCGGCTAACTTGACAATATAGGACACAAATAGTTTCACAGGACTATCGCTGACATTCGTTTTAAAAACGTTTGTCCGTTTACCACATTTGGGGCACTCGTCACATTCGGTCCCCATACACTCATCACAGATGGTCTGGCTCACAAGTAAATGTGGAATTACCTCTTTGGTTTCAGCGTTCGTATATGTTTCTATATCGTAGTATACAGTTATACAGGGGTTATTTTTAGGCTTAGCATCTTTCATATAACATACATGCTTTACTCCATCCGCCTTATATTCCTCCTGGCATGTAGGACAGTGGATTATGTCACACTTGTGCTTAAATTTCCCCCAATTATCCATTGTGTGAAACATACCACATTCACAGATTCTCATTTTCCTGCACGTGCCAATTGATTTATGGAAATCAAAACAGCTATTATTGAAAAATGTGCGTCTACACACATCACAGTCTATCTTCTCAGCTTCAACTACACGGCTTTCACATTTGGTGCTTTTACACTGCTCACATACCATGTGACATTCTTTACAATGTCTCACTATATCATCCGCAAACTCGAGGCACCCCTTACACAAATCATGATGTCTCCCATATTTTCGACTTTTGTCATAACTCGCGTAAAGCCCCCTTATATTACGGATGGGGAATACGTTGTCCCTGACAATCCTAAAATAAGTAGGGGTCTTGTACGATCTCTCACACAGCTTTTAAAAACATACACAGTCCTACGACGATCATCCAACCCAAACACAACTATGCGGACATTCATTTCCTGTTCTACCCTTCTCAGCTCTTCAGGACCCATATTACAGTCAAATTCAAGTTCACAGTCTACAGCTAGTTTACGGGCACGCTCCACGACTGTAGGCAACCAAATTTTTTGAGTTCGTGTATTTTGTATAGTAAACATACGTGCTAAGAGTACTGCTATAAAGCCGCAACCACGATCGACGTTTATATGCTTTCGGTAAATAGTCGGAGCATTGAAGTTAAGAGTATACGGTATGGCACTATGACCCGCAACACGGTATACATGGTCAATATTTACCGTGAAGTTGTCCATATTGAAGGCTATACTACTTTGGGCGGCTTGCATTATACGTCCTAATATATATTCTACATCTTCAGCCGCCAAACGTCTAAATGGCACTATCACCCAATAATCGTCTACATCACCGTCATCTGACCCGAATCCAAAGGACAGACTCGTCCTGACTTCACGCTCGTCGCGATTCTGAAGAGCAAACTCTATAATACGCTCTACAACCCGGCGTAGTCCGCGCTCAATACCATTGCTATACATGACTCTAGGGTCGACCCTGACTCTATACCGATTTCTAGTCAAGGCTGGGGTGGGGCTTGCGGAGCGCACCAATTCGAGCGTTATATCTTCCTCAACAGAACGGGGGCGGCGGATGAATTAGGGGGTATATTAGCGGAAGGTGCTGCTGATGGGGGGCCTGTTGCGTAGGAGGTTTGATGGTTGGGGCTCTATTATTGTAGACTTAACAGAACGGGGGTGGCGGATGAATAAGGGGATATATTAGGTGCTGCTGGGGGTGTGCGTAAGAGGTTGAGGGTTGGGGATCTATTTACTGGTGCAACAGGCGCGTATTTCGGTCGCTTTATACATGACGTGGGTATCTCATACCTCCGCTTTGAACGTGTTACCGGTATCGCTGGTGAGGGTTCAGGGGGGAGATCACAACTACACTGTCGTCGAGGTCATCCGTAATGATGGGCTGCTCTACCTCATCGTCATTCACGGTTCTGTGGGAGAAGATATAGGAAGCACTCAAAATTTGTAATATTTTGTAAATGACCCACTTAGGAGTGTGACGTGTTAGAAATGGACTCTGTAGAAAAATTCAGATTCACGAGTCCATCCACATGTATTATATCTGGACCTACAGGATGTGGTAAAACTGTATTTATGCTTAAAATCATTAAAGAAAAGGGAGAGATGTTCTCGAAATTTGTGCATAAAGTTATATGGTGCTATTCGCGTATCAATCGTGTTCAACGAGTACCAAGATGATATTTTGTTCCACAAAGGCGTATATGACGTTAATTCGTTAAAGGGAAATGAACATACAATCATTGCAATTGACGATCTCATGTTGGAGATGGATAAAACGTTGCCGAGACATTTACAGTATTCTCCCACCATCTTAACATAAGCGTGTTCTTCATCAACCAAATCTATTTTTCAAAAATAGTACATGCGCGATGTGTCGTTAAATACGCAATATCTAGTCTTATTCGCGCAACGTAGAGATGTATCACAAATTGGGGTATTAGCCAATCAAATGTTCCCGAATCAGCGTAAGGAGTTTTTGGAAGTTTATAAAAGAAGCTACAAGCACGCGTTACGGATATTTGCTCTGCGACCTTCATCCGCGAAACACGTTTAGAGTGCTTCTGCGAATGAATATGTTTCCAAACGAGCCTGAACGGTGTATATTCCAGAATGACAAAGAGACTAAAGAATACCGGGAATTAATAAAATCTATCATCGACTGCCCCGGGCAATGCAGAGATGTTTATTAAAAATATCGACGCCGACTTTTTAAAATGCATCTGTGAAATCTGTCTTAACGTTATAAATTGCAATGTATCAATGAAAACCCATCATAAGGCTCGCCTACGCCGCTACAAGAACATAATACGTGCACTCGCTCGTAAAAGTCAAACTGTAGGAAGAAAAAAACGAATTATTGTACAAACAGGAGGGTCATTTCTCCCCATCTTATTTTCAGTTTTGGGTCCTTTACTGACTAGATTAATATAATGAAGAAAGTGGTAGTGATTCCCCACGAGGTGTACGCCTCACTGCAAAGGAATCCAGACAAGTATCTAGATCCCGTAAACCAGACTTAAAAGAATGGAAAGCGAATTGTTAGCCCTATTAAACAGTGAAAAAACACCTGATGAGAAAAGAATCTTATACCAAGAAGCTCTGCAGAAATTTCTTCACGAGTACGAAAATTATAAGAGCCCTACAGAGATTCTGTGGTTATTAGGCACAGCACGGGGGACGATGGCGACATAGGATCTGTGCCCGACGACACAGCTGACAAACCAAAAAGATTAGCCACACAACATATCGAACATGTATTAAAAAATACCCTCCCACTTACATTGAGGAGTAAAGGCTTAAGTCTTTATAATCTATTGAATGAGGATCCCGCCATACAATGGACCGATACAGGGGAGATCATTGTGGAAGGATCAAAGGTACAGGGATCGAATATCGTAGACATTGTCCATGATCTGGTGAGAAAGTGGGATAGGCCATCACCATCAGGATGGAAGCATATTAAAGCAAGACTACAACAAATAAATGTCCCTAAAACGTTGATAGGAAATCTAAACAGGTTAAAAGACTTGGAACTTGCAACGCCTGTGACACAATTGAAGGCGCCATCACCCCCGGCGGTAACACCTTTGAAGAGGAGCAAGAAGGGGTTAAACCAACCCTACGTATTAACTAAACGCTATTATGACATTTCTACCCCATCCTCTTACGGCGGCGTAGATAAACTGTACAGAAGTGTTTACGGAGTAGGAAAAAAAGATGTTGAAAGATTTTTGAGGGAGCAGGACGCTTATACGCTTCATAAGCCTGTGAGAAAAAGGTTTAAAACAGCCAAGACAACGGCTTCCTCGATTGATTCTATTTGGCAAGCAGATTTAACAGACATGCAAAGATATTCTGTGTATAACGATGGTTACCGCTACATTCTATTCATAATAGACGTATTCTCTAGATATCTGTGGCTAGTTCCTCTGAAAATAAATCACCTGAAACAGTTGCTAAAGCCACCAAAACGCTAATGTTAAAAGAAAACAGGGTTCCTGGCTATTTTTGTACGGATATGGGAAAGGAATTTATAGGCCGTGCTTTTCAGAACATGTTGACAGAGTTTAATATCAGCTATTACACAACCAATTCTATACATAAGGCTTCTTAGCTGAAAGAGTTCAGCGCACCATAAAGGAAACGCATGCACCGTTATTTTACACATAAAAACATACAGATTTCTAGACATTCTGGAATCATTGGCATCATCCTACAACCGCTCACACCATCGCACGATTGGGACATCACCTAAAGAAGTTTTAGAAAGAGGTACGCTCCCGAGAAGAGATGGATCACCACCACCACCACCACACTCTGCGCGTTTCAAAATCAATGATTATGTAAGGCTGTCGCGTTCGGGGAATAAATTCGCAAAGGGTTTTGAGCAAGGATGGACACGCGAGATTTTTAAAGTTAGGGCTGTGAGACCTAAAGGTGAGATAATGATGTATTACATTGAAGATTTGAATGGGGAAGAAATCTCAGGAGGCTTTTACCGCGAGGAATTGCAGAAAGTTGCGTGAAATGGTTGGGGTACCCAGAAAGCTTCAACACCTATATAAAAGCTGATGCAATAATGAAGCTTAAATAGTATGCAACATGGCTCCTAACCATTTCTACGTCACACTCCCGTCCTCCTCGTCCCTGTCTGTACACCCTAACAACACACTAGCCAACTTTGTAACAGAACTCCATGGGCACATTGAATTGGGTCGTGATTCGTATGAGGTGGGGATATGCGAAATTCAGCTGGACACCGTCTTTTTAAATATTGAACATAAAGAAACCGTTTTTACGATTCTTAGAGACATTGACGAGTGTGAAAAAGCTGGGGTAGCTATGGATAAAACTATGCGTATCGCTCGGACTAAGATTGCACGGTATTACAGTACAGAAGTAAGACTAGGGCCGGGTCATATGGTTCGGCCCGAGGATGTTGTGAGAGGCTTAAACGTAAGTTTAAGAAACTCAAACCTTACGAATGATTTAATATACGAAGTCATAAACAACCCTGCACATACACTAATCCTAAAATCAAAGACTAACAGACGTATTAAAGACCATAGAAAGTTCCAAATTCTAGCCAATGGCCGCTATAGCGCAGTCTTCCAAAGAGACACATTTCACGAGACACAGCATGACTTGTCCAGATTAATGTATCAATTGAAGATGGAGAAATTGACTGAAAGGTCCCCAGACATGTGCTATATTTACAGTAATATAGTGGAGCACCAGTTTGTTGGGGATACCCAGGCACGCCTGCTGCGCATTGCTCACATCCCCAACCATAGAGGAAGGAGTTTGAGTATTACATATGACAGACCCCATTATGTGAATGACGCAACTAATTTAATAACCAATATCACAATATATATAAGAACGATTGAGGGTGAAAACTTCCCATTCGGTAACGGGAGCTTAACAGTGAAGCTACACTTTCGATGCACTGAGTTATAATGGATAGAAAGCCTTTCACCGTCTATCGAGGGATGCGATACCAGCGCGGTAGTGGACTTGGTCCATTTTTTCATCCATACTACGTACGGCTGTTCCTTTGCTGAAGAGGGGTGCCAGATACCTTGGAAGGAAAGCGCTACAATCAGGCCTTAACACTGCAGAAGACATATGGCCGGGCTAAACCTAAAGAAGCTCTAAAAAAAACATTTAAAGCGTACACGGGACGAAATCATCAAAGATGCAAGAGAAAAATACGTGGTGGCGGGAAGAAGAAGAGGGCTCCCGGAAGAAGAAGGGGTCACGTGGTATTAAACGTAAAAGGCCATCAAAAAAGAAATGCTGTAAGCGAATGAAACCTATGGTTGACCACTTTTTTGACTGATATAAGCTAAGGACATTGATCTCATGAATCATAGTTTGTTTACCACTTGTCGAGAGAGGAGTCACTATTTCGCCATGGCACCTTCATCCACCCATGTAGTTCACAATGCTGTAAATCGGAGCTGTCCCTTTTTGAGCTCCCGCCAACCCAAGTTTCTATTGAGCACAGTGACTTTATTACAATTAACCCTTTAAACACAATTAGTTCCCCGAGTGCACCTATAGAATTCGTGATACCCAGCTCAGGTCCTTACTTTTTTGATCCAAGCTGTGTGCACATGTACGCTAAGCTACGTATAGCCCATTCTGATGGAACGGTCTGCGATGACAAATATGCTGTATACCCTGAAACAAACTTTCTGCACGCCATATTCAACCAGTGTGACGTATATTTAAATCAGACCAACATATCGGCAGGCACGGGATACTATCATCTACGAGCCTATTTGGAAAATGTCCTCAACTTTTCCAAAGAAGCGAAGGCTACCTTTTTAAGTGCGGAGGGATATTATCAAACTAAAGATGAAAATAGTATAAAGGACAAATTTAAAAATTCTAAAAAGAAAATATACGAGTGTTTTGGACGGTTGCACACAGATTTCACTTTCCAGGAGAAGTTGCTTGTGAACGGGGTGGATATGAAAATAAAGCTCACCCGCACGAGTCCTGAGATCTGCTTAAATCTGGATGCGAATCAAGAAGAGGGTGCAAAGCCCGTTGTGGTTCACATTATGGACACATACCTCCGCGTACGGCGAGTGAAATTAAGTTCACCAAAACAACTAGAAATTGAGAAAAATTTACTAAACGCTACAGTGAAATATCCTATTAACAGAGTGCAGATCAAACTATATACGGTTCCTGCAGGGTTGGCATCGAAGCAGATAGAAAACATTGCCCTGGGAAATCTTCCTAAAAGGATATTAATCGGCATGCAGGACCACGCTTCGGTGAATGGAAAATATAAAAAGAGTGCCTTTAAATTCGAGAATTTCGGACTTAAAAATATAACTCTATACGTTAATGGCACTGCTTTGGGTGGAACAATGGGTACGGACTATTCATCAGACGCTGTGTTACCGCTTTGCCAGAGCCTATAGTAATCTGACCCATATTGCAGGTGATTGTGATGAGCTTGGTAATGGGGTAACGCAGGAAGAATTCATTGATCAATTTAACCTTTATGCGTTTGACATTACACCTGACTTATCTGCTAGCGTAAATACCCATTTAACCCCACAGCAGAGCGGAAACATCTCAGTGCGGCTGGAATTCGCCAAGCCTATAGACGCTCCTATTAGTGTGCTAGTATATCTCGAATCGCAAGCCCTAATAGAAGTAGATAGATTTAGAAGCGTTATCACTGACTTTTAAAATGGATGCTAATATACTTCAGAAAGTAATGGAGCGAGTCACACGTTCCAAATTTATCGGCGTGTTTGCGAAACATTGAGTTTGCCAAGTACGCGAGAATGCGGTAGTCGAACACAGACATCATCGGTAATGAAGGGATTCACTGGATCGCTGTCTATTTTAAAAATAGACAGCGCCTGTACTATTTTGATTCACTCGGTACTCAACCCTGGAGTGACCCTAGTATTGTAAAATTTCTCGCTCAGTTACATATTTCCGAAGTTGTGTGGACCCCATTTCGCATGCAAGGATATTTTACTAATGTTTGCGGAATGTACTGCGTCTCATTTCTCATGCATATGTCAAATGATAAAGAATTTATAATTTTTTAAATTTATTTGACCCGTGTCACACTCGCCGAAACGATGAAATGGTATGCAGACAGATAAAAAACCGTTTTCCAATTGTACGTACTCGTTGTATATTATAATGTTTTTGTTCGTATATTTGTAACGATATATTCTGTAGTTGTTTATTGTACTGATTTCTTTCATATAATAAATTTATGAAAATATATTGTGTCTTCTTATCCAAAAAAGATCGAAAAACACTTACATTATTTCGGTGTGACATTGTTGACTGATCAGTAGGGCGGTCAAAAGTCAATAAAGTCAAATTGTTTCCTATGGGGCACTTTTCGCTGAAACGACTGAAAATGCAATAAAAACACCTGTAGGGGGTATATTACCAAAGTTAATAGGTCAACCAAAAGTCAACTTTTACCTGTTAGGTCAAAAAATAGCAATGAGGTAAATAAAGTCAATTTTTTGGAATAAATAATTAAAATAACTAAAAATTTCCTAATTGTTGATGAAAGTGAAGTAAGGGGCTCAAAATATTTGAACATACTTGCTGGATCTATTGATGTTCCCAAGAAAACATATTTAATCAGGTGCGATGTTCTTCTTGGAAATGTTAATGCACGAACTGTCATACACAAGATTGACGATACTGTAAAAGAATTCGAGATACCAAGAGAAAATTTCTGTTTACTTCTGTCTGATGCAGCTCGTTACATGGTGTCAGCTGGAGCGACACTCAAGCAACTTTTTCCAAGACTTTTCCATGTAACGTGTCTTGCGCATCTGTTACATAATTGTGTGATGCAAATAAGAGCATTTTATAGTGATGTTGACACTTTAATTGCATGTGTCAAGGCTTCTACTCTTAAAAACAAAAGGAAGGAAGGAATTGTTTGCTGAAATAGGAACTCCTCCAGAACCGATTGTAACACGTTGGGCAAGCTGGCTGAACGCTGCTTTTTATTATGCAGACAATTTTCCAAATGTGAAGACAATTGTGGAAAATTTGAAGATGAAGGAATCATTGTTCAGAAGGCTAAATAGTGTGTTGCTAATGAAAAACTACCAAAGCAACTAATGTCAATCAAAATGAATTATAGTTTGATTGCTAGCTTAGTGACTAGGATGGAAGCATCTGATTGCACCATTAGAGAGGCATATGAAACCATTTCTTCTATCAACCTTGGCGAAGATATGTGTTCAGTCAAACAATACATTGAAACAAGACTCAAGACAAATGGTATTTGTGAAATAATTAACCTCAGTAGACCTGAAATCTCACCAACAGTTTATGGTCAGCTTTTGCAATGTCAACCAACAACTGCCGCTGTAGAGAGATCTTTCTCCATGCTTAATAAATTATTAAGTAAGGATCGCAATTTTTTGCCAGAAAATGTCGGCAAATACTTCATAATTTACCACAATCGGTCAACTGATGTAGAAGAGCAAGAATAAGTAATTAAAGTATCGTTTTTATGATTGAAAGTAAAGGCAACTTTATAAGTCAATTTTTTCAATTCGTAAGGTCAACTTTCTTAATTTTTTCGGTCAACTTTTGACTGCCCTACTGATCAGTATATCCTCCCTATTCCGAGATTCTTCAAAAGATTGTATAACACGTGTCAAATCCTCATCGGACCTTAAAGGAATAATGCTTTTAAAACATATACAGAGTATACAGACAGATCCCCATTATGTGAAGATATCTTTGGTTCGAGGAATAACATTGAATGCCATAAAAATTTCGATTTTAGCATAATGGGGATAACCAAATAACATTGATTGACATTTTTGGCGAGTATCTATTTGACGAGATACTACAACTCTCCATATATATATAAAAATTCTAATTATAGACACTTACATTTCTATGGTAGTCCTTGCGTCGGATTGTAAGGAGCGTCACTGCAAATATCTTCTACAGTTTGCGTTGAAAATAATTCGCCACGGTCAATCGCATTGAAAAGACTAATTGCGGTTAATGCTGCAGTATCACGTTCTTCATACAATTCCGGGGAGACGTACAGGTCCATGGTGGAGGATGTGTGACATTGTTGACTGTTCAGTATATCCCCCGTATTCCGAGATTCTTCAAAAGATTGTATAACACGTGTCAAATCCTCATCGGACCTTAAAGGAATAATGCTTTTAAAACATATAGAGTATACAGACAGATCCCCATTATGTGAAGATATCTTTGGTTCGAGGAATAACATTGAATGCCATAAAAATTTCGATTTTAGCATAATGGGGATAACCAAATAACATTGATTGACATTTTTGGCGAGTATCTATTTGACGAGATACTACAACTCTCCATATATATATAAAAATTCTAATTATAGACACTTACATTTCTATGGTAGTCCTTGCGTCGGATTGTAAGGAGCGTCACTGCAAATATCTTCTACGGTTTGCGTTGAAAATAATTCGCCACGGTCAATCGCATTGAAAAGACTAATTGCGGTTAATGCTGCAGTATCACGTTCTTCATACAATTCCGGGGAGACGTACAGGTCCATGGTGGAGGATGTGTGACATTGTTGACTGTTCAGTATATCCCCCGTATTCCGAGATTCTTCAAAAGATTGTATAACACGTGTCAAATCCTCATCGGACCTTAAAGGAATAATGCTTTTAAAACATATACAGAGTATACAGACAGATCCCCATTATGTGAAGATATCTTTGGTTCGAGGAATAACATTGAATGCCATAAAATTTCGATTTTAGCATAATGGGGTAACAAAATAACATTGATTGACATTTTTGGCGAGTATCTATTTGACGAGATACTACACCCCATCCATATATATATAAATTCTAATTATAGACACTTACATTTCTATGGTAGTCCCTTGCGTCGGATTGCAAGGAGCGTCACTGCACATGTCTTCTACGGTCTGCGTTGTAAATAATTCATCACGGTCAACCGCATTAAAAAGGCTAATTGTCGTTAATGCTGCAGTATCACTCTCTTCATACAAGTCTGGGGAGACGTACAGGTCCATGGTGGAGGGAATGATTATTCACTGACGCGAAAATAGCTACTGTTACTCCAAACTGAAAAATATCCCCTTTTATATGCACAATCGCCAAGCTCCGCCCCAAAAGACCAGATGTTCGTAGTGATTGGCTGCCGATGTAGCTGGGTGGAGCTATGACGTGTACCAATCCGCTATAACGGGGCCGGACGAGTAACACATATATATTTTCACCAATAGATTTAATGCTCGTATTCTCCTTTGAAAATTATTTGGTGATTCGTATAGAACTTTTGATACTGATTCCAAATATGGTTTCAGAATTGTTCTATCACCCATAGTTTTCGAGAAACTATTTACTCAATGTTTCCCGCATCATTAGTCACTAATGTAATCGAGAAGATATAAAGAAATATATCCTAATTATATTTTAAAAGAACATTCGGTTTCAACGTTAAACTGTGGGTCTAAGGTGGGGTGAAAACCTTTCCAATTGCGCTAGGGGACGACGAAAATTATTTAGTGTTTCTTATAAAACTTTTGGCACTGAGTCAGGTTTCAGAATTTTCTAATGTTAAACTGTGGGTCTAAGATGGGGTGAAAACCTTTCCAATTGCGCTAGGGGACAACGAAAATTATTTGGTGTTTCTTATAAAACTTTTGGCACTGAGTCAGGTTTCAGAATTTTCTAATGTTAAACTGTGGGTCTAAGGTGGGGTGAAAACCTTTCCAATTGCGCTAGGGGCAACGAAAATTATTTGGTGTTTCTTATAAAACTTTTGGAACTGAGTCAGGTTTCAGAATTTTCTAATGTTAAACTGTGGGTCTAAGGTGGGGTGAAAACCTTTCCAATTGCGCTAGGGGACAACGAAAATTATTTGGTGTTTCTTATAAAACTTTTGGCACTGAGTCAGGTTTCAGAATTTTCTAATGTTAAACTGTGGGTCTAAGGTGGGGTGAAAACCTTTCCAATTGCGCTAGAGGACGACGAAAATTATTTGGTGTTTTTTATAAAACTTTTGGCACTGAGTCAGGTTTCAGAATTTTCTAATGTTAAACTGTGGGTCTAAGGTGGGGTGAAAACCTTTCCAATTCAATATAACGTCGAATAATTGCTGCTTCGAACAACTGTTTTTCGAACTATGGTTTTCGAACAATTGTGCTCGAACAATTGTGTTCGAACACAATGGTAAAAGATACAAGCATATCCCGTTATTTGAACAAAACTCTCTCTCTCTCTCTCTCTCTCTCTCTCTCTCTATATATATATATATATATATATATATATATATATATATATATAATATAGTTGTGGGCATATCTAAGAAATGGAGTCGAGAGAGGTTTTGTTCAAGCTGTCTAGGAGAAAGGTCATTATGGTCATTCGAGTTGGGCAGATTCTCGGAATTCCTTTCCTCTAGCGAATTGTGTTTTGGTTAATTTCAACTTTTAATTGAATTGTTTCGTAAATTTTCATATTGTTTCAATTTTTTTCGCATGGAATGAGGCTCGTGTGTTTCGTAAATTTTCATCTCGATACAACTTAGATATTATATATATATATATATATATATATATATATATATAATATTATATATATATATATATATATATACGGGTTTGGGGAATGACGATCGTCTGTTTGAATTGTTTCATAAATTTTCATTTCCGTTCGTTTTTCCTGGATTCACCCCGTCAGACCATTACTTCGGTCTTATATAATTATTTTAGGAGAATTTAATAAACATAATATTAAAGGTACATTTCTTTCTCATTAAAATGTTCAGGGTCACGCGGCCTGTTTTGCTTTTTTTTTTGTTTCACTACAGATTTGTTTGTGGGTACTTCTTTTATTTATTTCTTGTAGTACTTGTGTTACCTTATTTCTATACAATAATGTCTTGAAGTGCTATTTTTGTACGGATATGGGGAAAGAAATTATAAGCCGTGCTTTTCAGAACATTCGAAAAGTTTAACTAAGTTTAATGAAGTTCAAGTTAATGTTATATTTGATTCTAATCGTTAAACACTATATACATCTATTGTAAAACCCTATATACATCTATACATCTATAGTGAAACACTATATATATATATATATATATATATATATATATATATATATATATATATATAGCTATTTTTGTACGGATATGGGGAAGGAATTTATACGCCGTGCTTTTCAGAACATGTCGAAAGAGTTTAATATCAGCTATTACACAACCAATTCTATACATAAGGCCTCTTTAGCTGAAAGAGTTCAGATATATATATATATATATATATATATATATATATATATATCCTAAGCTGTTTAAAAGACTGTATATATATAATTATAGTAAACGAAATAAACTAGTTAACCATAAAATTAATTATTTTCTATTATGAAGTTTTCGAATTATGTGTGGTAAACTATGTTATTTGTTTCGAAAAGTTTAACTTCAAGTTCAATGAAGTTCAAGTTAATGTTAAATTTGCTTCTAAACGTTAAACTAAAATTAAATGTTATATGAAACATAAATAATATATATATATATATTATATATATATATATATATATATATATATATATATATATATTTACCTAACATAAGATGTTTAAAAGAATGTGTATATATATATAGCATAATAATATATATCTAGCAAGAGCAATCCGATCATTGCAAAAAAACTGGAAAGGTATGCAATTAATAAAGATTGAGTGTGTATTTATTTAATAAACAGAATTTAATTGGAATAACTACCGTCATATTGTGTTACACAATGGATGATTAATATTTCTGGGACACATGGCGCTATCTGGCAACTGAACACATTGCGCTATCTGGCAACTCAGCCAGAATAGAGGCTTATAAAAGACCGAGAAGTTGGTGAAAGACTCATTCAAGCTCGGCTCCCAGCCGAGCAAGGACCTCTGGTCCTTCTCTTTCAGGCCCTTTGGTAAAACCCCTTAGTGGCCTCTTAGGTTAGGAAAACGAAAATAACTTGGGGAGAACTCCTCTCTCTCTCTCCTTCAGGTGTCTCTCTCTCCTACAGGTGTCTCTCTCTCTCTCCTTCAGGCGTCTCTCTCTCCTTCAGGTGTACCCCTCTCCCCTTGGCTCAGTCAACTGGCTGATTTAGCCAACTGGCTGATTCTGGCTGATTAGGAGCCTATAAAACAACGCCTACTCGGCTGAAGTCTTAATATGCACTTGGCTCCTGCCAGGTGAACACCTCTCCTCCTCTCTCCTCCTTTCTCTCTGGCCCTTTGGGGGGAATAGCTTGGGGGAGGCCCCCAAGTTGCATGCCCCTTGCAACCTAGGTTGGCAACAAAGGCCAGTACTCTTTTTTCTTTCTTTTTTATTTTTTTTATTTTTTCTTTCTTTTTTCTTTTTTTTCTTTTTTTCTTTTTTCTTGCAACCCCCCCCTTTGCAACAACCCCCACCCCCTTTGCAACAACCCCCACCCCCTTTGCAACATTACGCCATCACTTGCAACATTCTTGCACTCTCCCCTTTTGCGGCTATACTACTAAACTGATATACGATAAAAACGCGTTCTTTGAAGAAGAACTACAAGGGGAAAGTATAACGGACTTTGACTTTACAACAGATGATATTACACAAGCTATAGGGAAACTAAAAGCACATTCGGCGGCAGGACCAGATAAATGAAATGCCACACTGATCAAAAACTGCAAGACTGCAATCGCTAAGCCCATATATTGAATATGGAGACGATCACTCGACACGGGAGAAATACCGGGCATCCTGAAGAGAGCGAACATAGTGCCAATATACTGTAGTATAAAGGAGGAGATCGATCCGAGGCCAAAAACTATTTGAAAGAATAGTTAGAGAAAAAATCTCCGACTTCTTGGAAACTAGGAAAAAATTCAATGATAACCAACATGGATTCCGATCAGACAGATCCTGCCTATCACAACTAATGGAACACTATAACAACATTATTGATGCACTTTAAAGTAATGGAAACTATGATGCAATATACATAGACTTTGCCAAGGCGTTCGACGAGTGTGACCATGGAATCATAGCACATAAACTGAAATATATGGGAATAACAGGAAAAGTAGGAAAATGGATATATAATTTCCTTAGTGAGCGGCAGCAAGTCATTACAGTTCAAAGAATATCTTCATCAGAATCAGAAGTCCTTAGCTCAGTACCACAAGGGACAGTACTAGCTCCATTACTCTTTATAATCATACTAACTGACATAGATGAGAACGTTACCCGTGACAGCACAAGTAACATCCTTTGCCGATGACACAAAGATTAGTAGAAAAATAAGAAACCCAGAGGATAGATGAGCCCTACAAACAGATATAAACAGAAACTACAATTGGTCGGAAGACAACAATATGAAATTTCAACTATTAAGGTACGGAAGAAGGGAGGACCTAAAATCCATGGAATATTATACCCAAAATGGACAGGAAATTCAGAGAAATTCTGAAGCAAAAGATTTAGGTGTTGTAATAACTGATGACGCGAAATTTGAAACACAAAATAAGATAGCAGTAAACAGAGCAAAAAGAATAATTGGACAGATACTGAGAACCTTTAAAAGAAGGGATAGGACTATAATGATTCCTCTATTGAAAACACTGATCATACCCAAATTGGAATACTGCTCGGTCCTAATATCCCCATATAAAAAAGAAGACACTAGACAGCTAGAAGGGATTCAGAGAAGCTTCACAGCCAAGATCAATGGGTGCAAAGAACTAAATTACTGGGAAAGGTTACGCGAACTAAACCTATATTCAATGGAAAAAAGAAGAGAGAGGTACACCATTATTTGCACTTGGAAAATAATAGAGGAACTAGCCCCTAATCTAACTCTAAACCCTATAACCCCCCAAACAACAGTGAAAAGTATGTAGAAAAGGAAGAATGTGTCGTGTTCCCAAATTAAAGGCTAGACAGGGAACATCCTCAACCCTGAAGAAAAATAGTTTTGTTGTGAGAGGACCAAGACTGCTGACCAACTGCCCAGGGAACTAAGGAACACGAGTGGTGTTGCGATGGATAGCTTCAAAAGAAGATTAGACGCCTGGCCCAGAACAATCCCAGATGAGCCGGGCGTACCTGGCTATGTGAGGTGGAGAGAGAAAGAAAACTATCTCTCTACTTCACCAGGCCAACTCGAGAGGAGGGGCAACAAGCAGGGCCGTTTCTAGCATTCTGGGGGTCTAGACAAGATTTTTTTGGGGCCCCCAACCCAATTAGCTGATCATTTGCCAGATATGCATCAAAACATCTGCTAATGTACTTAAACTTTTGGATATTAATGTAGTATTTTCATATAACAATATTGTGAAAAATATCATAGTAAAAAATAGCCCTACCAATAATTCAGGCATTATCTATAAAATTAGTTGTAAACAATGTGATTCCTTTTACATAGGTCAGACGGGAAAGGATTTGCACACACGTATAAAACAGCATCAATATTCCGTTAGAACAGGACAGTCATCCAGTGCCCTTTTTGTCCATTTGTCAGTTATCCCACTGTATTGATTGGAATAATGCTTCAGTTTTATTTCACTCTAGCAACATTGTTAATAGAAATATTCTTGAGTCTGCCATTATCCAACTTACAAATAACTTCAACATAAGCAAAGGTCTTTTTCAACTTGATCCTGTTGTTTTGAATTCCTTCAGAACAGATTTAGATAAGAAGGGTAGAACGCTAAATCTTTGGTAAACTTGTATGCTACTCTAATAACTTTTATTTTTCAATTTATTTTTATATACAAGAAGGGCAGAGTGCTAAAACCCGGGCAGATTTCCAGTATAATTTTTTTTTTTTATATAACATTGGTTGGAAACAATTCATTTGATCTTGTGCTAAAAATCGGTAGTTTTTTTATTTTTTTATCTATAACATTGGTTGGAAACAATTCATTTGATCTTGTGCTAAAAATCGATAGTTTTTCCTTACAAATTTGTATGCTCCTCCCACAATCCTTTAATTTTTAATTTTAATTTTTTTCTCCGTTTATTGTATATATATATATATATATATATATATATATATATATTCCGTAACCTATATATAGGCTGTAACTCTTTATGTACTTCAGTGTTCCTGAGGATGTCATTAGACGAAAGCGCTTGAGCACCATTCTGTGTTTCCTTTCCTTCGTGGTTTTATTCATCATATATATATATATATATATTTGTGGGTGTGTGTGTGTGTGTGTGTGTGTGAGGGAGAGAGAGAGAGACATAGGCATAAATAGGACAGAAAGCAAAATGGTTAACTTTTTCATTTATTTTAAAGAATATGCCTATAACTAGCATTGCACACAATAAGCCAAATTTGCATTGCCAAAATGAAAATGTTCATTTTGGCAAGTTAGTGTTTCTTTTGTTGTAATTTTTAAACATAATTAACACTGCACACTTTGAACAAAAACATTTTTACATTTTTAAAAACATTTCACTCGGTAAATACAAAGATTGTTTCGAATTCAATCCCTATCGTATCCTTCAGAAATTTTGCCTCCTACACTTTTTTGAAGCGGGGCCCTAGGCAGTCGCCTATTTCGCCTATTGGAGGAAACGGCCCTGGCAACAAGCTTGACGTTCGTGAAGTGAGGAATCATCGCACGGAACATTTGAAAGGTTGTGTGTATCCACTTTAGGCTTGAAGAATTTAAAATTTTTATCAGTAGCTGGCTGTTTAGTGATTAGAGACTGTTGGTAATTCTGAATTCTAGAATTTTCTCTTTGAATCTTCATGGGAGACGGATGACTGTACAAGCCATTAGTAAGAAATGGGTCGTCGTGGTAAAGAAAAGTCTGCAGATTTTAAGAGCTCTGTTATTGCTGTACAAGTCTGGAAAAGTTATAGGAAGATAGGAGAAGAACTTCGAATTCCATTTACGACGGTTGCTGCAGTTATAATGAAACGGAAAGGCTTTGGAACAATACCCAAACTATACCAAGGTGTGGACAACCTTGCAAGATTTCAGAACATACAACTGGACGGATTGAAACAATGGCTGCTGCTAATCCACCAGTGACTGCAGGCGATATTTGCCAAATATTAAGACTGTCTAAGATCGATGTTTATACTTCTACTGTACCGTCTGTACGTCGTACATTGAGAAAGAATGGTCTGCATGGAAGAGTTGCACGAAGAAAACTTCTGCTACGGAAAGCACACAAAGTACGCCAAAATTCATCAAAATGATGTGTATATACATTCTGGAAGAAAGTTCTGTGGACAGACGAGACCAAAATTTAATTTTTCGGGAACAACGAACAGTGGCATATTTGGCGAAAATCAAATAGGGCATTCTAGGATAAAAACATCCTTCCTACGATTAAACATGGTGGTAGTAGTTTGCTTCTTTGGGAATGCTTTAGTGTTTCTGGTCCAGGAAAGCTTTTTGTCATCAATGGAATCTTGAATTCGAAGAAATATCAGGAAATTTTAGAAGAAAATGTATTGCCTTCTGTTTGGAAGTTCTGAATGGGTCGCAATTGGGTACTGCAACAAGATAATGATCCAAAACATAAAAGTAAGAGCACCATGAAAGCGGTTCAACAAAAGAATTTCAGGTTCTTGAGTTGCCCACTCAAAGCCCAAATCTCATTTTAACCGAGAATTTATTGTTTGATTTGGAAAAGCTCTCCGCAAAGTTAAACTGATTTTTTTATTTGTTAAATTTTCCAAACGAACGGTATACTTTTCATTACTATCGTATGCATGGTACAAAAGATATGGACGAATATAACCGAAATATTTCTCTGGACGAATACTTATGAGCACGACTGTAGTTAGTTTTTGCGCCTGGTCTATAACCTTAACTGACCAAATGTTTTTGGATACCATGTTAAAAACATTGATCATTTGTGCTAAAATTACAGCCATAAATCCACAACCATGATCGTTGGTTGTTGTCTGTAAATTTTATCGGAGGTAAAGTTTAAGGTGTACGGTGTAGCGTCTTGGTCCTCAACAAAGAAGACGTATGACCATAAATTGGTGAATACCTGGAGTGACACGAATACCTAGCTAAAGTGAAATTTGTGCAAACATTTTTTCTAAGTGACATTTTAACAACATTCAGTTTTTCTTCATAATGAAAGAACGCGTATTTGGAAATTTTTGTCGCATGCGTTGGCATCATTCAACAATCGAGATTCAACCAGCGACTCCCTTCGTCTTTCACAGAGGTAAATTTCCGCACCTTTTACCCCGGCTAGTAGTGACCCTCCCTCGCTTCCAAGTCTCCCGCGTTATAAGGGAAGTTCTACGCATTTCTTACCACGCAGGTATTTTACTGGTTTTCCACGCCGGACTAAGGACACTAAGGACAACATGCTCTCCTCTCCCCCTGCACTACAGTAAGTCCGACTTGCTCTCCGCGGCGCATTTGTTTCGCCAATACGCCCGTCAAATATACGACGGTTTTTCACATTCGACCATTGTACGAGGAGTCATTTGGCAGGAAACCCCTTTGACGACGGGCCCCTTTGCAGTTGCGAACTCATCCTAACTCAAATTTTTCCTCACTCCTAGGGGAAGGTTTCAAAAGCGTTGTTCCAGCAAACAAGTACGCACGCACGCAAACAAGCAAGCCACCAAAGCAAGTAAGCAGCAAGCGCCTTTGCAAACGCATGGTATCAACCTGGCTCGGGATAATGCGACCTTGCCTTCTTCACTTTCTGCTTGCATCATCGTCAGGAGCAAATTTCACCGAGAACTGCTATGCGACGAGCCTTGGGCCCCGCCCGCGAACTCAGTCCAGTTTTCCTTATACCCACTCGTCGTCTTCTTCTCCTCTCGAAACCGCTCTGCGTTCCTTCGCAGATTACCTTCCTCACGCTCCACGGACTCCCCAATTTTTCCTCATCTCGGCACTCTCCCTCATGCCACGTCTTTCTAAGTGAGCGTCCCGCAAGGCCTTTACTCGTTCTCAGGCCAACACCATTTTTCTCCTGCCTCACGTGATCTTTTTTTTATCGTTCACTTCGTTCTCTGGAGGAGGACTACTGTAGCGACAGAGACGTCTTCAGATACTTTCGCGAGTTCTACCTTCACAATAAACCCATTGCTTCCATCGACACAACCGCGACCAAGATGACGTCACATCCGAGAATCCCTCAAGCTTTCCTTTTATGTTGTGAGCGCTACAGCGCACGCCTCTATCTTCGAAGAAAATCTCAGTGGCACGTTAGATTTCATGTAACAACGTTGTAACAGGTCGCAGTGGCCTCGTGTCATTCACCTAACTTTATATAAAGACTAATTTCCTCGCGTGTATTATTACATCAATCAACTCCTGTGCATTTGTCCCCATTTGTTATCAACCTCAATCAGTAGTTCAAGCATTTCTTATCAAGCAATTTATTAAGCATTATAATGTCATTCAATGCACAACATTAATCAAAGGTTAATGTCACTTTAACCCAGTGGTTTCCAACCTCGGGTCGCGGAGGTCCTCAAGTAGGGTCGCGAAGGGTCACTATATTCACTATTTATTAATTCAATTTATATGTATATACATATTTAAATTTTATCATAAGCCTGGGGGTCGGAAGGTCCTGTTGGTGGCCAATTTATGGTCGCAGCAAAAAATAGTTGGGAACCACTGCTTTAACCATTCATTTGTTTTATTTAATAGAGAAAGAAAACTCATTGTTAATTTCCTAATTAATAACATTAATTAACCTGAAAAGATTTGGTGACCCTATCCACAAGCAATCATTAACATCAACAACTTAACCTAATTAACATTATTATTATTATTAAATTGCCAACGTGTCAACTTATATATATATAAACACAGTTGCCTATCATTAAAAACGGCGCATAATTTGATCATTCTTCCGCAGACATCGCTGTCGTGAACACACCTCAGCTGGTGAAGTTCTATTGCGCCCATGTGTATAGGTTAGGTTGGGTTAGGTTAGATAACTATACTCTACATTCGTGGTAGCATTGGGTCAGCGTGCTGTATTACATCAGATGGTCTCTAAAGTTTATATACTTTCAATTTTTTTCACTTTTTTATCTTTTAAAATAGTGATCGCTGAAGTTCATAGTATGAAGCCACATCTATATACTCGTATATATTCAGGTTAGGTTAGGTAACTATACTCTATGCTCAACTGGCACTCCCCTATCCTTCTTGGCACTGGCACTACTATCCCCCTCCCCATATGGTACTGCACCACTGTCCCCCTTCCCCCATATTGTACACTAGCACTCCCCATAACCTATCCCCCTTGGCACTGGCACCCATAACCCCTTCCCCCTCTCGTCGTAAATGTATCCATACTACTAGCATATTTCAAACACTTAATATACTATTATACTGAGGGCGATTTTTTTCTTTTCTTTCAGAATAAATAAAGAATGTCGCTTACAAGAGACTTAAATAACCATAAAATGCATATGATATTAGAGAGGCCCGTTTTGATAGTGTCTTAGTGACCAGAGTCCCTGAGATTCCATGTTTTAAGAGGATCAGTCTCCAAGGGCATAAATAATATCATGGGCAATAATGGTACAAAAAAGCATAATAGTGAGTGGAAATCAACACTGAGGGAACGAAATGTAAATTGCGAACGAAAGACAAGTGCCTAAAAGTCTGCCCCCGGGATTAATTAACAGTAGTCTGAAATGATGACGTTGCAATCTCGCAATCAAAATAACTACAGTAGAAGAGAAACGAACAAATAAGATATGGTGCAGTAGGCTTCCAGTCACACTTCGCAATTCGTGACAATGCTGTTTTGTCACGTTTTTTATTTGATACAATTTAATTTTGGATATTGTTTTTTATGGTAAATACGCTTGAACACTAGTCTTCGGGAAACATGGACAATTTTGGCGATTGAAGCACTAGCCAATGGCCCCTCTATCGTGTCCATTTTAGGGTCATTTAAATCTCTTGTAAGGGCCATTTTTTTATATTCATTCTCAAAAAATAGAAATTAATCAACCTCAGCATATTAAAATATTAAGTGTTTTAAATATAATTTAGGTCCATAAATTTCACACAAGATATAACGCTTTACTGTGAAGTGTGAAGCAAAAACGAGAAACCTATAGGCGTATCCAAACTTTATCTGGTAGTAATCATTACTACTTATTATTATTATTATTAGTATTATTACTTGTATTACTGTATATATATATATATATATATATATATATATATATATATATATTATATATATATATATATATATATAAACACCTTTTATGTTTAGTAAGTTTCCAAACTAAAAAGCAAACAATTTCATAAAAGTATATTAAACACAGCAAATGATTTTGTTTTTAATTAGTTGTGATTTGCAAATGCACACTAATTCCTAATTCCAATTATCAGAACTAATTATATAGTAAAATGTCGGAAATGAATGTGAGTGGAGCGCAATTAAAAAAAACTGTTTACTTTATGATCTTCATTTACTGTTATAAAATACGCACTGGATTGTTCCTTTTCCTTTAAGGAAATTTGAAGCATGCCATCTTCCATGTTCCAAATTTGTAAATGTGGATTTTCTCCAAACAGTTCCTTGATCTGAAGGCCTTTGGAATCTATACTTGACTTAGCTGATCGTCAAATAATAGTTCTATTTTATTACATAAGGATAGGAAATGAAGTGGTTTTGACTGCGTCTTCCTCTAGCATTTGGTCATTGGCACTGGTTGGCATTGCCTATTTCTTCTAATGCTTAATTAAAAACGTCGGAAGAGCCAAATGCGAGTCTAACGTAAGGCCAACCCTCGCTTCCGGGCGCGGAAGGACTCCTATAAAGTCTTTTCTCGAGATTGAAAGAATCAGTCTACGAGTTGCACTGATTGGTTCCAGGTAGGAAAAGCGTCGTTGTTTTCTTTGCATTTGGCATTACGGGAGCGACAAGCTCTCTTCCTCATTTTTCTGTTCAGGTCCTGATACTGTTTCGCTGTTTCGAAGATTAGTTTAATTTTTCTTATTTAATCAGACTTAAATTTATTCGGTTTTAATTATTGAAATTTGTTATTAAATATGGACATTACACCCAAATGTACGAGTATTTACTTCAATTTAAATCCGATTCTTTACTACTAAAAACATCGTCAAATGGTGATCATAAAATTTAGACGAAAAATTTTCAAGATGGTTCGAAATAAATAAGGTTATTACGAAAACTGATACATTAACGAGTGTAAATCTGTGAATGTTTTTAAATACTCTCGTGAAAAAACTGACCTCACTCCCCGTCTATATGAAAAATAACATATTCATATTTTAAAGTATTCTTATTATATTTAATCTTATACGCTCTGAAATTAAATTTCTCTCAATTTTAAGATTTTAATTCATGATAAATAAGGTCTTACGGCGAGTAGAATTTTTTTAATTATATATTTAATAATCACGCCCTCTGGCGTACGTTCATTACAGTTATTTAGTTACTTAAGTGTTGTACTAGATCTTGTTTTTATTTTGTTAGCGGTTAATATTTATTGCAAAGAAAAAAAACGTTTATAAGTTTCATAACTAACTCCCGTTCAGGCATTTAGGAACGCCCAAATACATCATCGAGGGAATTTTGGGTTACGGTACCGAGACTTTTCTCACTATAACAGCTGTTGTCGTGAATTAAAATTTTAGGTTTTGTTTGTTTTGCTCATAATTTAATTATTACTTTACTCTTTTTCAAATTAAGATGACTTAACTTTAAAGCTGTTTTTTTATTAGTTTTTTTATTAGGTGAAAATTATTCACAAAATGCAAATCTTTTTCCTGTGTTTTGAGCGCAGTGGGCTCGTTTCCATAAAAAGGAGTTTGACCAGTTTTATTTTTAGCGCCTCCTTTTCGTTCTTTAGTACTTTTATCTAATTAAAAGTATGTGCGCGCGCGCATATATATACACACACACACACACACACACTGATGTTTGACGATGTTAAATTTACGAGTGGCATTTATAGATTTACAAGTTAATAATTATAAAGTAAATAAATTATTTTTTTATTTATTTAGCGTTTCTCTAATTACTGTTACGTGTCTCAAAAATGAAATGGTTTCGCGAGCAGCAAATTACATCAGTTATTACATATCTGTATTCAAGATAATATACAAATACTCCTCTTGTGTTTGATTCTTTAAGAAGAAAAGTGAAAGTAGAGGAGGATTTAGTGAAACGAAAGCAGAATTATGCGTGCAAAAGTAAAATAACTTTCTTGACGAGGTGAAAGGGTGTCCTTTGATGTTATGGACCAATGGAATTCTCTTTCTTCATTATATCAACGCCGAAAGAATGTCATTATAACACATGCTTCGCATTTAAATAACCCTCAAAGTATATTAATGGTATATATATATAATATTATATATATATATATATATAGAGAGAGAGAGAGAGAGAGAGAGAGAGAGAGAGAGAGAGAGAGAGAGATATGACTTTGAACGACGGTTCAGGATCGACCTTTCGTCAACCCCTCAATATATATATATATATATATATATATATATATATATATATATATATATATATATTGTCATAAAGTTCTTGAGGAGTTTTAAACCTTAATAACTTTTTTACTTATTTGAGATAGAACAAAATAATAAACGGCACTATAAAACTTAACTTTAGGCTAGGCTAGAGTGGGCTAAACTATGGACTAAAATGGTTAGTCGAATTTAAATCAGTTACAAAAGTAAGACAAAAGATCAAAATCCATTGCAAGAAGGAGACAAAACAATGGATAAGAACTGTTCCCGTAGATTAACAATGAATGATCAAAACCTATAGTTATTGTAGCGGCTATTTGAGATGTATTTGAAAGAAGAGAAGTAAAATCGCTTATTCATGCTTCAAAAGAGATGACCATTTTAGTATCAACATTGTATACAATTTTGAAGGTGAAGTTATTTAAGCATGATTACAAGATTCAAGTTGTCCAGGATTAATGCAAGAGGATTATGTCACTAGATTATAGTCTTCTGATAAGTAGAGAGGTTTCAAATTTCTAGCATACAGTTCACATTTTCAGATGAAGCGACATTTATTATCTGGCAGTGTTAACCGCCACAATTGTCGCATTTGGGGAAGTAAAAAAAACATATGAGTATCATCAGAGAGACTTTTAAGGTCACCCTAAGAAAGTCGTAGGTCATTGGCCCTTTCTTTTATGAGAAGGCGGCTATAAATGGAGAGTGCTGCCTTGTAGTGCTGCGGAACTTCTTTCTCTCTCGACTCACGACCTCAATTAAATCTTGCGGACCAAATAATTTTCCAAGAAGACGAAGCTCGTTGTCACTATGCTATGACTGTCAGAGAATTTTTTTAATCAAACTTTCCCATGCAGGAAAGCGAATTGTGAATGGAGGAAAACGTCTGTGGCCACCTGCACACTCACTCGACCTAACCCCTTTTGACTTTTATGGGGACATGTGAAAAGCATCATTTCAGCCACAACGCTTTAACATTTGCCAGAAATGAAGACGTAAATCGAAATAACAGTCCGCGTATTCACACGTCAATAAATCGAAAATGTGTTTCAGTCCTTGCAAAATGGCGTCCAACGTTTTATCTCCAAAGATGGAGGATATGTTGAAGTGTATGAAGTTTTATAATGTTGTTTACTATTTTATTCTGTCTCATATAAGTAAAAAACTGCTATGTAATTTGAAAACCTCTTTAGAACTATAGAACTATCTAACAACTCTCTCTCTCTCTCTCTCTCTCTCTCTCTCTCTCTCTCTTATATATATATTAGGGCTGTTGCAAATATCCGCATCTGGATCCGCAGATATAAAAGCTGAATATTCGCAACCTCATCCGCGGATGTAAATTAAATTTTTTTACATCAGTAGCATCCCTAAAACGCAGCCAGCTTGGCTTACCACAGTTTGTGCAGAATAGTTAAAAACACTGCAAAATTTTTATGAATTTGTTGTCGACAACTTAACCCTTTTTGGACGACTGTTACGAAATGTTAACGTTTCAGACAAACACTCATAACATGAGCTTACGAAACATTTCGTTCATACGGCGTTAAAGTGGATGCTGTTCACTTATAACTAAAATTTTTTGTGAAACTTGAAGACTTCATTGAACTTAAAATTCTGAATTTATACAATAGATTATACTTTTAAAGGTTTATCAGTATATGGTAACCTGTCAAACTGTACATAGTGGCCAAAGAGCTGAATATGAGAGGCAGGATGGGCGCAAATCGCTATCAAAAAGTGTGGGGGGTACATTTGGATATCAAAATTAATGGATTTTTAGTGCATGTATTTAAAACATCGTAACCAAAATAATATAATATAATAATACTAAATAATAATATTTATTTATGTATTATAATTCCTCTTATTACTTTGGAATACCGTTACCCTACTAAGAGTTCCTAATAGTTCCTAAATAGTGAGGGGTACAATTGATACTATGTCCTTGGCCTTCAAAAAGTGGGGTTACATATACCCCCCCTGTTCCGTAGTGATTTGCGCCCATGGGTGGCAGTACTGAACTGGGTAGCCTCTTCATGTAAAGTTTTCGGACAAGATACCCCAACATTAATAAGAAAACAGTAAGAGGTTGAGGGAAGGCCGAAGGGAATATCGCCCATTCCACCATTGCAAGAAAGTTAGGAAAGTTGCAAGATGTGCGACTTCCCTTTCCTTTGACTTGATGAAGTCCTTTAATATATATATAATATATATATATATATATACACACATTCAACTGCAAAGAACACGCAGTATAAATAACGTAAAGAACGACGCTTGTATAGGAAATATTCCGCGCAAGACGAAGAGAGAGAACGAAACAAATGAAAAAATGAGGTAACCACCCGGCATTTGGAAGAGTGAGGCCCATGGTGTAATGGTATCGCATCTGACCGGCAATCGGAAGATCCCGGGTTCGATTCCCGGGTGGTTACCACATTTTTTCATTTGTTTCGTTCTCTCTCTCTCGTCTTGCGCGGAATATCTCCTATACAAGCGTCGTTCTTTACGTTATTTATACTGCGTGTTCTTTGCAGTTGAATGTATATAATGTTACGGCATGCGGGAGGTGCCCCCTTGGGGCATTGGTTTCTGCGAGTATGTAGAAGAATTACGGCATTTGGAAGAGTGAGGCCCATGGTGTAATGGTATCGCATCTGACCGGCAATCGGAAGATCCCGGGTTCGATTCCCGGGTGGTTACCTCATTTTTTCATTTGTTTCGTTCTCTCTCTCTCGTCTTGCGCGGAATATCTCCTATACAAGCGTCGTTCTTTACGTTATATATATATATATATATATATATATATATATCAGTATTTTAATATCGAAATAAATTTTTATTGAACAAATTATCATACAGTATATTATCTTATACTGCCACGTAATCTTCATACGTTAATTTTAATTTTTCTACTAATTTAATATTGTGAAATTTAATTATCATATTTAAATGTTTTGAAAGTACTATTTTTAAGTGAATTTAATGGCAAGCACCTATTCTTTCTACGTTTGAAAGTGAAATCACGTTCAAGAAAAGGAAACAATATTTGGTTTGGACCTAAGGGTATTTTTTATCTTACTCTGAAGGATGAAGGATACCCTTTTTTATCAGCTTTATTTTAATTTATCTTTGACGGGATATTTTATCATATTAAAGGCAATAAGGTCTTCAAACAAGGACGCTCTATTCTGTTTAATTTATGTGTTACAGTCTTTGGCATATAAATTTCTACCAGACATCATTAATTTTACGAAACCTTGGAGGGTTTTTTTTATATTGTTTAGGCTAGGCTGTCATCGAATTTAAAGTACAAGCTGGGGGTATTCTACAGCTCAATGTATGTTTATCGTGAAGTGTTATTTCTATACAAAGAGTATTGGTTTTAAAGCACACTTCGGATTAAAGGGAGCCCAATAAAGAGATGGATTAAGAAATTTGGGATTACTGGAGATGTGAAAGACAATTTGAAAAGTTGCATTGGTCGAAAGAAAACTGTAAAATACGTCATCTTCCACTGTAAACCCTTTGACAACCTAGCCTATAATTAGCCAAGCATAATCTAAGTGACAGTAAGACCACTTCAAAGTTTCATGAGACTAATGATGCGTAGTAGAAGTTTGTAGGTCAAATATTTTGTAATAAATAAAATTAAACAAAATAGATTTATTAGATTAAAAATTAAATTTATATAAACATTTATTCATTTCTTCGTTAAATCGATAACTTCAAATATCAAATCGCATAAAAGATTTTGAAGATCTAAAAAAATGTAAACACGGCTTCAAATCATTTTTCATTGAAGACGAGCGAAGCTTTAAAGTTTCCACGTTATAATATACTCTATTATTTTAATAAAAATCATATAAAGGCGATCATTTTTTATTTAACTTCCGATTAAAATAGATTTTGGGAAGCATTTTGAGCACAGTTAGTACAAATCAAACATGCGAGAGATGTATTATATATATATATATATATATATATATATATATATATATATAGAGAGAGAGAGAGAGAGAGAGAGAGAGAGAGAGAGAGAGAGAGCGTAATTGCAAATTCTCATTAACTTTTTGTATAAATCTTTCAGTTTAATTCTTTATACAAAAAGTCGAATCTTAACGAATCCATAATTTCTCTTCCGGGTTTATATATATATATATATATATATATATATATATATATATATATATATATATATATATATATATATATATATATACTGTGTGTATATATATATATAATATATATAGTTTAAGGGTATTATTTACGTCTTTCAATTTGTATTTCTGATACTTTTCTTTAATAATATTTTCATTTCTTATAGGTAGTATTCACTAATTGCCTGGCTGAGTCATACAATTTGAAAACTTTACTGACACAGCACGTAAGTTCAAAGTTTAATTTGTTTTAAATAAGCCATAATTTTATATATATAAGTGGTGCACCGATTAATCGGTATCGGCACCTTTCATGCCGATTAATCGGCATTTTACCGATTAATCGGCCATGCAAGGTATTTTCCTAATAGCGGCATGGCCGATTAATCGGCATGCCAGGTGCCGATACCGATTAATCGGTGCACCACTAATATATATATATATTTTTTTTTTAATTGGGGTTGTTTAACCTCCTTCGCAACATCTACGGTCATATGACGGAGGGGACCTACAGCTTTACGTGGGATCCGAACCACGGGTCGCTACATAATCTGAGCGCAGAGGACGGTCTCCCATCCAACTACTACCCAGACCCAATGTCGCTTAAACTTCGCTGATCTCCGGGAAGTGGTGTTACGACATCGGCCACAACGTAGCCCATGTATATATATATATATATATATACACACACACCTTGAACACTATATGTATCGAAAAGTAAATACATCAGGAAAGATATATTTTTTTAACCCAGAAAGCCAGAGTGGTTTATTACGATAAAAGTGCACTTGTTTTACTGGAAATGATGTCTTTTATTGCACGCAAGTTAATTTTTATTATTGTTTAGTAACAATACATTGTTTAATTCAATCTATAAATGTGATTTTCATGATAGGTTTACATGGACCTCACACTAGTCGTTGTATGTGCGGTCCCACACTGCCCTTGTAAAGTTAAACTTTCTCCTGTGCAAAAATATCTACACCAGTGATAATAATAATAATAATAATAATAATAATAATAATAATAATAATATATTTCCTTACTATATATAATTGAAATAACTTTTTTTTGTGTTGCTCAGCATGTACTCCAGAAAGAACTCACTCAGTTTGTTACTGCTGGAGAGGAATGTGACCTTGCCTACCCTACTCCTCCTGTCGCTCCTGGTTGTCCTGGCTGCTCCTGCTGCAGAAGGCAAGCCTTCCCAGGTCGCCGTCTGTCTAAGGAATTGCGCCCTTTGTAAAGAGATGTACGCCGACCATTTCCGGAGTAGACTATGTGGCAAATTTTGTCTAGAGGTGTCCGGCAAATACATCCCAGACTGCGGCAACAAAAACACGATCGCCATCTTCTTCCTGGATCGTCTAGAATGATGATTTTTAGTTTTGAATTGCCTTGTGAATTGCATTATGTAGATCGATAAAAGCGCTTCATTCTCCATTGCTGTTTCGGTTTCATAAGAAACAGCAGAAAAACCCTTTCAAGATTTATATCTACTTTCATTAATGGACACTTTGATTCTTTCGACCACCAAATTGGACGCAGACAATTCTCGTTTGTGAAGTTATTACTTAATCAACACTGTCTCGGTTGTCCGTTCACGATCATCAGAGGCTGATGACGTCATAGCAAGGAGGAAGAAAAGGTCAGGCTTAAAGTCCAAAAGTTCATCTCTAAGATCAAGACAGATCCCAGGAAACATCTATAAAGCTTGCTCGTTCAGACTAAAGCATTCTCTTTTTTTAAACTTTTTGCCTTAGAACTCAAGTTTTTCCCACACTACAGAATTTGCATGATGTACGGTGAATATATATATATATATATATATATATATATATATATATATATATATATATATATATAGATAGGTGTGTGTGTGTGTGTGTGTGTGTGTGTGTGTGTGTGTGTTGTGTGGAAAAGAGCTTGAGAAATCACTAATTATACAAAAACAATAAATTTAAGTTAACTTTGTTAAATGTAAACAAATTTAGTTCTAAAAACTTATTTATAAAATTTTAAGAGTAAGGAATATATATATATATATATATATATATATATATAATAGCGACTTTAATATGCAAATTTTTATTTTTTTACAAAAGTAATTTTAATACAGTTTTGTGAAGATATATTTTTGTATGAAATCACTTGTTAATAAAATAATGAAGTATCAAAGTACGTTTTTTATTGGGAAGGAAATGCCTTATTTGAATCGAGATTTGAAGTGTAAATTAAACGTCTTCTTCATTTACTTATACTTAGAAACCTTTCCTTGATAAGAAGGAGAGAGAACAAACATTCTTAGTCATATTCTCACCTTCAATTGTTAAATTTAACCTCTCTCTCTCTCTCTCTCTCTCTCGTGTCTATATATATATTATATATATATATATATATATATATATATGAACTAGTTTCGCCATTCCTTTTTAGAGATTCCGCTACGAGCCTCACCTCCGTGCAGTGAGAGATCAATGCACGCAACGTCATATGTATAGTAGATAGATATTGAACTTAGAAATAACGAAGTCCAGGTCGAAACTTGAACCGACAACTTTCCGATTTAGAGCCTCATTTCAGTTTTACCACAGAAGGCCCCTAGGTTTGGTTCCTTGGTCGATTCTTTACATACATGAACGATTTTCGGTATCCAGGCGGGCAACACCCGCGAAAAGTAAAGACATCACGTGTCAAGGACTCGACACATGTCCCCCTTTCCAATTCTAAAAGTACGCAGTGGATTTGGAAGGACGCCATACACGTTTTTGCGAAAAGCACTCAAGCGGAGACTTCTGAATCATGAATTCTTTCTTATCCACATCTTTGAGGAGAGGTTCAAGCGACAGTACAATGGCCGTACATTGAAATTTACGTAGAATTCCTCTGCTGACGAAGAGACACATACAGGAATTCGCTACTTTTATGGGAAGGAAACTGTTTTCACTGACGACGTGGCAGAGGAAACAAGCTTAATTTAGTTACTTGTACGTACGTACGTTTTAGTGGCACGAAACTCGGCATTTTTATTATTCTAAATCACAAAAGTCTCTTACTTTCAACGCAAGAAAAAAAAAAATGGCCGAGTTATTCTAATAAATAGAAATTTCTTATGTTTTATCTTTTATCTTTTGAATCACAAATAAAAAATGATAAAAAAAAGAGATTATAAATTTGGGCGCTTCATTTACGTGGTCGGCCAGAAAGAATTTAAAAACATTTTATTAATGAAAAGTTAATTCAAATATCTTGTTCGTACAGTGTTTATGCACAAATATAGTCACATGAGGATAATGCCATCGTCATAGATATGGTGTGTGTATATATATATATATATATATATATATATATATATATATATATATATATATGGTCGCAAGAAGAAAAAATACTTTTTTTGTTCGAACGCGTTCATGTTTATTAATACATTATGAATGTCCAACGTAATCTATTATTCACTTGCTAGAATATACATTGGTGCTCATAAGTATTCGTACAGAGAAATATTTCAGTTATATTCGTCCTTATCTTTTGTACCACGCATACGATAGTTATGAAGAGTATACCGTTCTTTTCGAAAAGATTAACAAATAAAAAAAATTAGCTTAACTCGAACATATAACGAAAAACACCAAAGAATTTGAGGAAAATAAAAAAAAAAGTTATGATGGAAAAGTTTTCGTACATTTATTTACAAACTTATTTAATACTTTGTGTGTCCACCTTAGGCTTCAAGAATTTAAAAATTTCGTCAGTAGTTGCTGTTTACTGATTAGAGACTGTTGGCAATTCTGAATTCTAGAAATTTCTCTTTGAATCTTCGTGAAAGACGGATGACTGTACAAGCCATCAGTAAGAAATGGGTCGTAGTGGTAAAGAAAAGTCTACAGATATTAAGAGATGGGTTATTGCTGTACAAGTCTGGAAAAGTTATGGGAAGATAGGAGAAGAACTTCGAATTCCATTTACAACGGTTGTTGCAATTATAAAGAAATGGAAAGGCTTTCGAACAATCAAAACTCCTCCAAGGCGAGAACGACCTTGCAAGATATTAGAACGTACAGCTAGGCGGATTGAAAGCATCGCTGCTGCGAATCCACGAGTGACTGCGAGTGATATTTGCTAAACATTAAGACTGTCTAAGATTGATGTCCATACCTCTACTGTACGTCGTACATTGAAAAAGAATGGTCTGAATGGAAGAGTTGCACGAAGAAAACTTCTGCTACGAAAAGCGCACAAAGAAACTCGTACAAGGATCATCAAAATGATGGATTTGCATTCTGGAAGAATGAACAGACGATACCAAAATTGAATTGTGCGAGAACAACGAGCAACGGTATGTTTGGTGAAAATCAAATACTGTATTCGAGAAAAAAATTCTTCCTACGGTTAAACATAGTGGTGGTAGTTTGCTTCTTTGGGGATGCTTTAGTGCTTCTGGTCCAGGAAAGCTTTTTGTCATCAGTGGAATCTTGAATTCGAAGAAATATCAAGAAATTTTCGAAGAAAATGTATTGCCTTCTGTTTTGGAAGTTGTGAATGGGTCGCAATTGGGTACTGCAACAAAATAATGATCCAAAGCATAAAAGTAAGACCACCATGAAATAGCTTCAACAAAAGAATTTCAAGCTTCTCGAGTTGCCCAGTCAAAGCCCACATCTCAATTTAATCTAGAATTTATGGTTTGATTTGACAAAAGCTGTCCGCATGAGAAACACTTCGAATCTGAATGAACTGCAACAATTTTCTTGAGAAGGATGGTCTAAAATTTCTATTGAGAGATGTCATGTCGAAATCTTGTAGAAAAATACCCAGAACGAATTATTGGAGTCGTTGAAGCAAAAGGTGAACCCACAAAGTATCAAATAATTTTGTAAGTAAATGTACAAAATCGTTTGCATTTTAACTTTTTCGGTTAATATTCCGCAGAACACATCAACTAAATCTTAGAAAAACAACAATATATTCAGAATCCTTGTAAAAAATAATGAAAAGAAATATGTTTCATATGCTGCGCAAATGAATATTAATAAGAAAAAAAATTAATATTTAATGTTATCTAATCAAAATTAGCAGCTGAAAGTGCATTTTACTGTTTCACACACCTCGCGAGTCAGATTTAGAGTTTACGGGGATTAGTCCGGGCTGGATTAAGCATTCATGAGGCCCTGGGCTGGGAATTTCAATGGGCCCCCATGTTTCAATGTTTCCAAACCCTATTTCCTGAATAAAACTCAGTACAGTAATGTAATATATCAAATTTATATTTTCAAATCACACAATTAATCAAATAAATCAAACACTACAAATCAAATGTTCACTTTTCTATCTTTTATTAACGAAAAAGATTCGAAGACATCCGAAAATTCAATTGTTTGTAATAGCTGATGCTCAATCGACATCAATGACAAATGATTTAGTCTTTCCTGCAACATATTTGACCATTTTTCATTTTTAATAAGTTTCAGTTTTGAGAAGGATCGTTCGCCAGAAGAATTTGTAATCATGAGTGTTAAATACATTCGTAATGCAAATTCTACATTGGGGAAGGTTGAAGCTAAATTATGTTCAAACAAAATGTCGTACAAATTTTGAACACTTTTTATATCCCATTTGTTCACTTGACTTTGTTCAACAAAATGGTAAAAATGGGTGAATTCGTCATAGAATGAGGAAACTTTCTAAGTTCTACTATTCAGTAACTGGCGAGTGGTGCTGGGGGTCCCTCTGAGCCTCGGTGCACATGGGCTCCAGCCCAGTTTGTCCATGCTTTAATCTGGTACTGGTTAGTTTTCGTTAG